>CM062818.1:1526555735-1526955285 GCA_031772625.1 Pinus tabuliformis | reverse complement strand
TTTTGTAGGTCGGTAGGCCACGAGGAAAGAGATTGTCATAGCTACTAGTTGTTAATGGACCAGTCACCTGTGTACATAATGCAGACTGAGGCGCAAGGTTAGGATCTAGCCGCAACGATTACACGCAGTGGGTTCCAGGGCCGTGGACGAGGATGGGGCGCAATGGGGCTAGGAAGGGGTCGTGGCCAGCTAATTTGTTACAATTGCAGGGGACCAGGACATTATGCGTGGGATTGTACCAACCCCACCAGAATTTCATGCAATTATTGTGAGCAATTCGATCATGAGCTAATAGATTGTCCGACGCTGATAGCACAGATTCGTGAAAAAAGGGCAACACAACCACCAACGACCCAAAACGTACAAATGATGAGGTCTGAACCCCGCGAGGAAGATCCCAACGTCAACATGGTACTGAGAAGTGGCATGACCACAAGAACGGATAGAAGGAACTTAAGTAAGGAAGACACAGGGGTGGGTAAGGAGGCATATCAAGAAGCTCGGGAAAGCTTCGCGGAAGTCTCTACCCCAGGTAGAAGGGATCCCTCGATGATAACTACCTTTTTAGAGACATGTATAAAATTGCTTCATGACAGCAGGGCAGTTAAAGGCTTATAGGAATTGATAAATAGATGTGCCAGATGGAGTGAACCCCGCATAGTTCGAAAGTTAGGAAGACATGCGTCGTGGACCAAGAGGGAACGGTGACTCACAGCACAGATTGGCGAATATAAAATGGATCAGGTCATTTTGGATCTAGGATTAGATGCCAACGTACTGCCTAAACAGACTTGGGAATGCATGGGTAAGCCTAAGCTACAATGGTCCCCTATCCAACTGCGGATGGCAAATCAACAGAAGGTGCTACACATAGGAAGGCTGCAAGGAGTAACGGTAGACCTTGACGGTGCAAGTACTCGGATGGACTTTGAAGTTATTGAACTCATGGAGGAAAGTACACCCTATTCTGCATTGTTAGGAATAGATTGGGCCACCGACATGAACGGAGTTATCAATTTAAAGGAGCGAACAATGGTGTTTGAAACAAAGTCGCTCTGCGTAGTCATTCCACTAGATTCGGCTGAAGGACCGCGCTACGTTGAACTTATGCACGACAGAGAAAGTGATGATGATGTAGGTTGTAGCTACAGAGTGTCTGCACAAAGGCGAGAAAGGGGCAGGACAACGGAGGATAAACAAATCTTATGATGCTATGAAGAATCTTGCACTTTTGAGTCAGAAGATGAGCAGTGGCGCAACAAGTGGAATGTAGTAACTACGCTACATTGCAACATGGTGACTAAATATCTGTACTGCATGAGGACCCAAGACCATGAAATGTCGACGTATGATGGGCTGATGATAATAGATGAATTCTTGACTAAATTTGAAGTCGCAGTACCAGAGCACCAATGGTTTGATGCGTTGAGGTGGGCGTTGTGCATGACGCCTGCGCGATGGTGGGGAACACATGAAGGAACTTTCGAAAATTGGCGCACCTACAGACATATGATGAAGATCAGATTTGGAAAACCAGAAGTACGCCTAATGGAGAAATACGATGGATGTGATGATCCGCGCATGCATCTGACCAGATGGATTAAAGCCTATGGAGAAGAACCTTAGCCAGAATGGGTACACTTATTTTATCACACCCTAGACGTCATTCCTAGAAACTGGTATACTAAAGCAGAGCTCCGCATGACACAAGCGAGTGGGATATCTTGTGCGAAGGGTTTTTTTCGACCTTCCTCTTTGAAGATCAATGGATGGATCCCGTGGATGACGCATTACAGCTAGTAAAGGCTGCCATTTTCAAGACGCCACTAGAACCAAAAGAAACAGTGCAACCTGACTAGTCGCAACAACTGAGTCAGGCTCTCGAATGCTATAATGTCCAGGTAGAAGATGATGAAGACGATCCATGAAATGTTAATATTCCAGAATCAGAAGGGAGTCGTGAGGTGCGTGGACCTACAATCGAAGATCCAGATATCACAGCGTCGTTGAAAACGAGACAAGTCAATATTGGAACAGAAGATGAGCCGAAGTATGCAACGCTTGGGGACTATTGGGATGACACCACAATGGAGAAGGTTGTCGAATTGCTTCGCGAATATCAAGATTTATTCCCAACAAAGATCACGGAGCTAAAATGATCCTAGGAGACCTGGGAGTGATGAAGATAATGTTGAAGCCCGACGTGAAACCGGTTAAGCAACGACCCTACCAATTGAACCCAAAATATAAAGCAAAAGTCCGCGAAGAACTGGACAAGATGCTGGCAGCCGGAATCATTGAACTAGTCGAGGATTCCGATTGGGTAACTTCGATGGTTGTGCAGGAGAAGAAACAGAAGGGTGAGATTCATATCTGTGTGGATCTTCGGAAGCTCAATGATGCTTGCGTAAACGATCCATTTCCAACTCCGTTTATAGATGAGGTACTGGAAAATGTGGGGGGGGGGGCAAGAAGCCTCCTCCTTCACGGATGGGTTCTCAGGATACCACCAGATTAAGATTGCGCCAGAAGACAAGAGCAAAATGACGTTCGCCACTGAATGGGGTTGCTTCCAGTCCACAGTGATGCCTTTTGGATTGAAGAATGCATCGGCGATATTTTCACGAATAGTGGTAGTGGCATTCAAAGGATTTATACACAAGTTCTTATAAGTCTATCTTGATGATTGGACCATGTTTGGATTGGTTAAGAAACACGTAGCGAGCTTACGGTTGATGCTGGATACTTGTCGTCGACACCAGATTGCACTTAACTTAAAGAAGTTTACTTTCCTTGTCCCATTTTGGAACCTACTGGGCCATGTGGTTTGTAAGCAAGGCCTGATGGTGGATCTAGCAAAGATCACCGTCATCCTCAATCTACAAGCACCGCGAAGTGTCAAGCAACTGCGTGCCACACTAGGACACACGGGCTACTATCGCAAGTTCATCAAAAGCTACGCCCAGATTATAGCGCCGATGGAACAATTGCTGAAGAAGGATGCTACGTATTGTTGGAATGAGGAATGCAACAAAAGTCTAGAGACGCTCAAGGAAAAGATGGCATCAGCTCCTATATTGGTCTTTTCGAAATGGTATGTTGAGTTTCACGTGCATGTCGACGCGTCATGTATCGCGTTGGGGGTGGTACTTACGCAACTAGGAGAAGAGGGGATTTATCATCGATTGTGTTCGCCAATCGTCGGTTGTCAAAAGCCGAGAAGAATTACTCCACTACCGAGTGCGAGGGATTAGCAATGGTGTATGTGATTCAAAAATTCCGCCACTATCTGCTTGGAGGCCACTTCAAGATGTATACCAATCACTCAAAATACCTAGTGAACAACCCTGTGTTGGGGGGGCGCATTTGTAGATGGTTACTGTTATTCTAGGAATATGACTTTGAGGTCATCGTAAAGCTGGGACATCTAAACGCAGGCCCAGATCACATGTCCCGAATTGAGACCGGCGAAGAACCCACAAATCTAGAGGATGGACTCCCGGATGCATAGCTATATGCGGTGCATGTAGCGGATGGTCACTTTGAGGATATAATCCAGTTCTTAACTACAAGAACCACGCTGCTGGTATATTCTATTCAGCAGAAGAAGGAATTGGTAATACGCGCAACAGACTTCACCGTGATTGCAGGCCACCTCTACAAAATGGTCAACGATGAAATATTGCGTAGGTATGTCCCGAAATTCGAGCAAGGTCAGATCCTAGCTGAAGCACATGGGGGGGTGCTGGTGGACATTATGTAGGTTGCGCCATAGCCCAGAAGATTCTTTGCGTAGGATTATGGTGGCCCACTCTGCACCAGGATTCAAAAGCATACTGCTGAGCCTACGATGTATGTCAGCGGATGGGGAAACCATTGTGGAGAGATGAAATGCTGCTCTAGCCACAAATGACACTACAACCATTCGAAAAGTGGGCAATCGTCTTCGCAGGACCTATCGAGCCACGAGGAAAGATAGGCACTCGCTATATCATCACCACAACAGAATATTTGACCCGATGGGAAAAGGCACAACCGGTCAAGGATTGTACGGCTGCAACAGCTACGAAATTTCTATTCGAAAATGTACTGACAAGGTTTGGATGTCCCAAAATTCTCATGAGCGATCAGGGTACACATTTCCTAAATGAAACAATTAGCGCACTCACTGAGGAATTCTGAATATATCACCAGTAAAGTACACCATATCATCCGCAAGCAAATGGGATAGTTGAGGCATTCAACAAAATCTTGGAGACTTCATTGACCAAGGTCTGTAATGCACAGTGAAATGACTGGGACTTGTGCATCCCTGTTGTGCTATGGGCATACCGCACCACGTGCAAGAAGTTGACGGGCCAGACACCATTTCGGTTAGTCTATGGCAAGGAGGCCATCATGCCTATGGAATACATTGTGCCTAGTCTGCGGATCGCGGCAGTCACAGGTATGGCAGACCGCATGGCTTTGGAGGGAAGGCTCGTGCAACTAGCCGATCTGGAAGAGGAACGGTTTTTGGCTGGATTCCATTAGCAAGTACAAAAGCAGCATGAGAAAGCGTGGCATGATCGCCACATTAAGGTGCGCACCTTCAAGGAGAATGATCTAGTGTTGCTATACGATAGTAAGTTTGAGAAATTCCCTGGCAAACTCCGAATGCATTGGTTAAGGCCCTATATCGTCAAAGAAGTTACCAATGGGGGTGAAATTCAGCTTGCCAAACTCAATGGAGACCTCTTTCAGGGCCAACTGAATGATAGTCGCTTGAAGCTCTACACAAGTGGCCAGGCCGCTTGACTAACTGTTCAAGGGACAGTCTCACCGCTCCAACTAGTTGAAAGAGAGCGCAAGACGGTAAAGTAGTGTAGGGGAAAGAGGCATGAGGACCAGGCTATGCTTCGTTTTGGCTCGTGGTTGTGTGATAAAAAGTGCACCAATGCATTAATACGAAGAAAGGTGACCGTTCTTGTCACTGTTCATGACAATATGTCAACATTATGGCAAAAGGGAGCGAGCGACAGGCAATTAAGAGAGGATGTATGAGTCAGATATCAAACAAGTTGCCACAGATTTTTCACGAGGTTGCTAGAATAAGAAGGAACCAATGAATTTGAAATTCGAATTGCTTATAAATTCCCAAAGGGCATCCACCGAGCGACTTACACTTCAGGGGACAACATGAGAAGTATCGACATGGAGCTATTTATTCTGTCTGCACAAGGAGTAAGCCTGAAGGTAGTGATATGGCCAATGGAGCAGCAGGGCTCTCTGATGTGTATGGTGTTGATAGCTGTGGGTGTTCCGCAGAAGATAACATCCATAGTAGGGGATATATCGAAAAAAGGGAGACATGAAGCAGAATTGGTTTGGAGGCTGTCACCCCGCTCAGGGGCAGGTCGGCAAACCACAACAGAGAGGCGAAAGGATGGACGAACAAAGACCATGGATAGACACAAAGTTCCTATGTTGCCTTTGAAAGACATTGAGGATTTGGATCTTGCGGACAGTAGCACAGGTCTTGCAAAATTGCAACACAGGCTACAACACATAGTACGATGAGTAGATACGAAGGTCGAAATTGGCTGCAGTGATACAAGGAGGTCCCGGATGGGGCTCGCCTGCTAGAGCTAAAATCCTTACACAAGGTGTTCTGTGTTGACCGAGTAGAGCAGAATGAGTACTATCGGTCACAAGGATGGATCGCAACAATGCAGTAGGAGATGGGTGAAGCATCACAGGAGACAATGAAGAAGCAATGAAATAATGAATGTCACTCTGAGGCAGGTGAACTGCGAAGCCACGCCAGCGCATCTCATCGCACCAATGAGTGACTTGGGACGAGTCACGATGATTGTGTTGGGGGACTATTGGGTAGCGGAAGCCCTGCGCAATGGTCATAGGGTGCGAAGCCCGCAATTTTGGGAAAGGTAAAGGTAAAGATTCTACAAGAAGCATGGAGCGTGATTTGTAGTAGGTCAAAGTCAAAGGGTAGTCCGCCCAAGAATAATGTAAAGAAATGTAAGTTGAGTCGGCCCGCCCATGGATCACGGTCCATGGAAGGTATAAATAGAGCGAGGCTCTAAGGGTAGAGGTAGCTAAGTTTTTGGTTATGATCTCAATGTAATGGGTTTTTGAGAAGAGCAATTGGTAAGCATCTGTAAGTCCAAGTCAAGAGTGTGGGTAGTGGATAGAGGCTCTGCAGCTGTGTGCGCAGAGGTTTGGAGAGTCTGAAGCTATGTGCACAGACCCTTGCAGCTGAGTGCGCAGGGCAGATTTGGATGTATTGGTGAAGAAAGTGAATAAAGATAAGTTTCTTTGATACAATTCTGTGTTAATATGAAGTATCGCGGATCTAGCTTTTTGAATAATTGATATTACTGTTTGATCTATGCACCTATGTTTACATTTTGAATACATGTGAATTCGTGGTTAATCTAAGTATGCAAAATAAGTAAAGCTAATAAATGTTTGCTTAAAGACATTTCTAAATAATACTTCATCACCTAGAGTAGATCTATAAACAACGTGCTAATAACTAGTAAAGAGTGTTCCAGGTTTAGATCTAAGGGAAACAGGCCAGCGCGATGCTGCGAAAGGTTGTGGGAACCATCTAGATTGGATCTAGACACCCCAAGGGTGCTGAAACTTGGTTCCAGCACCCTCCCTTGCTACCTCAGGTGAGACCTCAGTCCACGCTCCATGGACTGTTACTGAAAGGGCCGATAGCTGTGGGATTTGCTTGGCTAAATCATTCTTCCGAACCTGGGTCAGCCCATATAAGCCAACAAAGGCCTTGACCTTCTTCCTTGGGACCGATCTCTCTATGATGCATGGCCATTTGAGCTGTGTGGACGTGGTCATTGGGTCCATGCTCCCTTTTGCTATTTCTGTGTCCTCTGCCTCCTACTCTGAGGATGTTACTTGGCCCTCTTTTGCCTGTACCATTGCTGCCTCTGCTGTCTGCGCTGCTGCTGCTGCTTCTGCGGCCTTCCTCTTCTCCGTGTCTTCCTATATTAATTTGCGGACTGCTCTTACCTCAGCTGCCACTTTTTCGTTCCGCCTTCTCATGGCCAGTTGGGTGACACGCAGCTTGGCATCATCCTTCTTTTTATGTGCTTCCGCTTTCTCTAGTTTCGCAAAATCTGGGGCGCGCCACTCAGGAAGCCATGTCTCCAATACGTAAAGATCACGTCGTAAGTGGCTACAAATGGTATCTTCGTCCATTGCTTTGCCAGATCCTTCCGTGCCCTAATGTATATGTTGTGCATATCCGCCTTGAAGTCTACAAAACTTTGCAGACTATTGTGCACCGTATGTGACAAGCATGGCGTCTTGTTGATCCACATGTGAATGCTCTTCTCCATGAGCACCCAGAATTTTTTTATATTGTGAATCTGTTTCACGTCCCTGGTGGCCTAGAGTGAAGCGTACTTCGCGACCTCTGGTAAGTCTCAGTCAATGTTCGGGAACTGACTATCCTCTGGTAGTTCTCTCACTACCAGCAAGATGGATAAGAACAACCACGCGTAGTGGAAGGTCCTACCCTGCTCCTGGGCTTCACGACAATTTAACAAAAACTCCTAGTAGAGGAACTTGGCCTTGTTGAATTGGACCCCCTTCATGCATTGTTTGGCCAATGTGACCACCGACGCTGGTACCTCATCTACGCAACATTTTCTCATCACTTTACTAGCCAGGAGTTGGGTGGCTACGCGCACTCCCTTATCCTTGATGTTGGAGATGACGTAGCCCCTCTTCTTTTTCTCCAACTTATACTTTGCCTTCATGGCCTCTGCAAGAGCCAAATCACTACTTTTCTCGGCTATCGTCACGGGGTCCTTTCCCTTACAGGGAAGCCAAGAAATTCGCTGGATGAGGTTTGTCGTGATGGGAATAGGCTCCTCTAGCCATAGATACCCATCATGCACCAGGGAGAGCAGCTGCCTGATGACAAAAACGGTGATGGGCGCGTGGTGGAAATGTGCTATCCATAACAAATGCAGCAACCCAACCTTTTCCACACTGCACAGCTATTTTCGTGGCTCTAACACTATGACCGGCCCCTCAGTATTCTGCTTCATCAGATTCACCATTTCTAGGTGTGGGAACTTCTCGTTGTCTGCGAGGTCCCTGATCTGGATTTAAACAATAACATAATAAAATACAGAGATAACCATAAAGACAGATATGTAGTGGAAATAATACTTCATTTCATTACTGTAAAATACTGAAATATGCTTACAAATAGAAATGGAAATAAACCAGCTAGGGCGATGGTAGCTTATCTTCGAGAAGAGATGTGGTGGCTACATTGTTATAGCTCCAAACCTCACTCTTGATGTTTATGATGTTGCACTCATGGCCTAGGGCAACCCATCCTTCCAGACCTGGTCCAAATATTCAAAAAACAGTGTTTTACTCCCTATACGCGACATTTCCCTGAGCTAAACGCGTGTGTACGCAGGTCTGTGTATACCCAACCTGCGTATATGTTTTAAAACACTTAAAAAAATTAAACTCCTTAATTTCGGGTGGAGATCGCGGGTTTTACCTGCTGATTACCTATTAGTGCCCGTGGCCCAACTGTTCCCAACGAATTCCCAACTAAAAAACTACTTTGGGAGAAGTATAAAAAGGCTTCAATGGGAAGGCCTAAGGGAGGAGAGAATAGAGAGAAAGATCACTTTGCTGAGATTTTCCCTGACCAAGTCTGAAGATCCTTGTGCTTCCAGTACTTCCCCCATTTGCAGGAAACCCTTGTTTCCTTGTGTGATGATGTTTTTCTACTTGAGAGATCATGGAGTAAGTCATGGAAGGAGTTTGTTGAAGGCTTGAGACTGGATGAATCCAAAGGACGGTTCCACTTGGAGCCTACGAAAGGACGAATCAGGTGAAATCATTCCTTTCTGTACTTTAGTTATTTATAATAAAAGAAACACTTGTCTTGTTCCTGATATAAATCTTCTTCATGTTCATGATGTCAATGTTATAATTCATATGTGAATGGTTGTTTCTAATCATATAGCTAACTACCTTTCCTTATGTGATGAAGATGATTTCTTTATGATGCTTGGTCAATATACTGCTGTACTTTCTAGAATTGTTTGTTTTGCAGGTTGAAGGACTAAAAGGAACTCAAAGAGGGTTTTGACCCTAACTGGATCTTCTCGAACAAAGGACCTCAGGTGCACCCCCTTTTCCTATAGTTTGTTTATTGTAGCATCATGGCTGTATGGAATGAGTGTTTCTCTATGTAAATAACCTCCGATCTGCTAGGGTATCAACCCAAGACCCTAGGGGAATTTATCCCTTAACAGAATTGGCGACTCCACTGGGGACAACAGTATTGTTGTTCCTAGTTTGGGTTTATTCAAGCCAATCAGGGCTCAGCTGTTTGTTTGCTTGTTGTTACTGTGTAGTCTGTTCCCGTAGGAACTTGAATTGTAAGTTTGATCAGTTTCTTCAGACTGTTCTTTTTTTTTCTTGAAATCTTTTATATACGTTTTTTTTCCAGTTTACAGAAGCGTATATACGCATGTTTCCTTAAGTAAACCTGCGTATACGCATGTTTCCTTAGGTTGAGTCGCGTATACACGCAACTATGCACTAACACAGTCGCGTATATCTCGTAATTTTCAAGATTTTTCAAATCTTTTTGTTTCTGAAGGTCTTCTTGCTGGTTTGATTCAGTCCTGAACAGTTACTTTTCTGTGTCAGTCTTTAGTTTTACAGCAAGTATCTGATTTCAAATTCTCTATGATTGTGAGAAGTGTTGGTCTTGTTTTTGTTCTTTTGCAAGCGTCATCATTTTTGTTTAAGCACGCAAGATTTCTTGCTAGGAATATTGGCTGCTCTTATTCTTCAGGGAAGAAAGATTGATCTCAATCTTTGTGTCAAATCTTGTCTTAGTGACCTTTTGTGTTTGCTTGTTAAAACTACATTTTTGTGACCATCTACTTTTTCTTGCTTTTCAAAAGTTGTTGATTGACACTTTCTTGAAAATTGTCTCTTTGATCTTTTGGTCTTTGTTTCCAAGCTCTTATTGCTGCTTTTGATTGTTAAGAGCATCTTGAAACACAATTTTTTTTGTTGAGTTTTCATCCATTTTGTGTTGTCAGCTTGCAAAGTGTTTTGTTGCTGATTTTTCAATCCTAAAGTTTCAGTCTTGTTGAGAGCACTTTTGAAAAGACATTTTTGCTTTTGCTTTTGAAGAAAACTTCTTGAAAAACTTCGTTTTGATTTCTTGAAATTTGTTTTGATTTAGTTTCTTTTAGTGAATGAAAGTGCATTTTTGTTTGTCTTGAAACTTGCTTTTAGTGTAGAGACGAAAATGAGCATTAGCAACTCATATTCCATCTAAACATTTTAAGTGGCAAATCATATTGATAAACAAGTTACTTTCATTTCTTATTTAAAGTAGCCTTAAGTCTTTCATCAGCATGTACTCATTACATGAGGATAAATTTGCATATCTTTTTAGGACATCCATAGTTTTGTTAACTTTTGTGAGTGTGAAGCGTGAGTAAAAGAAAAGAAAAGGAAAATTTGTTGCTTTCTTTGAAGTTCCTCTGAACCTAGTAGAAATTTATTTCATCGAAGAACAAAACGAGTGCATTTGCATATAGTTTGGTTTTTTTTTTAATTTCTTTTGTGTCAAAACACCACAAGTTTCATTTCCGCTTATCCCTTGACTTAAGAACAACCCATTTAAAAACAAGCGCTAATTAAAATATACAAGAACTTTTCATAATTGTCAAGTTAGACACACCAACAAGTTTTAGGATATTTTAGGGCCTTGGATTAAGTGAGTGGAGAGAAAACTCTCCAAGGCCATTTAAACTGTCAAACATAGGAGTCTGAATAGTGAGTGAAAATCCAATAGCATTAGGGAGACCAGGAAAGCTCCGGATCTGAGAGTTAAGCACGAGGGTTTTTGAAGATAAGGAATAGAGATGTCCCCTCTCCTACTTGTCAGATCTAACCTCAGGACTGTTCCGCCTGGCTTCTGATACGAGTTGGTAACCTTAGTTGCTACTCGTAGGGATCTACATAGGTGGCTGCAGAGGGGAATCCCGTGGCACCTGAGGTCGACGTTGTATCACTCTCAATGGTACTACTGTAGGGCACCCTTGCGAAGCTTGGGGGCTTGCACCGGCACAGGCTGTTGTTAGGAGGTCAGCATAACTTCCTCTGTTACCTTCTCTGGTAGGACTGGGCCGTCATTATCCTAGACTATCTTTGGAAGACCCCTTACTTCACTTTCTTGTATTTTGGTGTCCGGTCCTCATCACCTGGAGTGGAAATACTCGAAAGTTGTTTGACTGGCTGATATCTTTTAAGGACTTTTTAGTGTGTTCTCTGTGCTCTTTGTTGGCCTAGCTTTTATTTTTTCTTGAGTCTTTAGCTAGAACTTAATGAAAAATTCAAAGTGGCTGACTGATCACCTAGACGGTCTCAAAGACTTCGTGGTCTTTCATCACCAAGTTTAGAGCCTTCTCCTAGAAGGCGCAGAGTTAATATTGTTGGTGGGTTTCACCCCGTGGCACCTGACGCATTAGGGATTGATCCTCCTCACAAGGACATTAGTGTTCAAAATAGGCCTGGTACTTCCGCGGAACAAGAGAGGAACACTCCAGTTCTTTCTCGAGTTCTCTTTCAATCAGAAGATAACATAGAAGTAGAAGAATTTCAAGAGTCATTAGTGGCTCTGAATTCTCCCTTACCTTCTAGTTATCCAAAAGTATTACAATATGTTGGGTCTCCGACGCATAGACTGTCAAGTCCAGGTCATATTACGCACTTACCATCGATGGCTACTACTGGAAGCATGGCTTCTACCACAAGTGCTACAACTATGCAGACTCCAACATCAGTACAAGGGGGAGGAACCATCTCCATCCCCTCTGCATCTTTATTTGGGTCTTTTTCTAGCACATCTTTAGTTGGGTCTACCTCCATTCCTTCTACGAGTGGAAATTCCCAAGCCAATGCTTTTAGTACTGGATTCTTCCCATTTGGCACCCATTCGCAGGGTATTTTGTCAGTTCCATTTAGTTCCTACACATTCATGATGGGTGGATCGGCTTCATTTCAGGATTTTCCTTTTGGAAGTGGTCATATACCACATTCCAACCCGACGATAGGATCTATGCCTTTTTCTACTAAAGGACAAAGCAATAATCCCTTTCAAGGTTGGACTATCCCTGCGGTTAGTGGCATGGGAACTGGGAATCTGTTTTTCGGCCAACAAGGGAATAGGCTGTACTCCATAGTTAGTTCGTTTCGAAGTATTCCTCCCTTAGCTTCTACTTGGAATCCTTATCAGGGGTTATCGAATCCTTATAATCCTTTAGGAGGGAGTTTCATCGGTTATGGAGGTTTTTCGGCTGGAGTTGGTCAAACTCCGAGTTTTGTTGGATCACAAGGTCTGCCTTTTGGTTCAGTTGGTTCTGCAGGTTACTTTGGGTAGCTTGGTGCCTTCCAAAATCCAGGCCAATATTTTCAGAACTTTGGGAACTCCGCCCAGTTTGGGTGGAATCTCCAAGGTCCTCCTAGGCTTCCTTTTCTGGCAACATTGAATTTGCTAGATCTCACGAAATTAACAAATGATCCAATCAAATACAATCCGGCCTGGCCTCCGGTCCCAACCAAACTTCCTTCGAACATTCCAAAGTTTGAGGGAAAGGGCGGTGAAGACCCGAGCGACCACGTAACCACATTCCATCTGTGGTGCTCATCAAACTCCCTTATTGATGACTTGATTAGGTTGAGACTTTTTCAACGCACCTTGACTGGTAATGTGGCCAAGTGGTATATAGACTTGCTAGGGGTAGATTTACATCTTTCGCAGACTTAGCTAATATTTTCTTAAATAATTTCCAGTTGCCCGTCCGTTATGATGCCGGAACTAAACTTCTGGCCAATTTCTGTCAGGACACGGCAACTCACATTTCTGACCACATTCAGGAATGGAGACGAAGAAAGAGGCTTATTAAAGCCGAGATTCCTTGGAATACCATCTCGAATGGTTTTTGAAATCTTTACAACTTGAAATCTCTAAGGATGTCTCCCTGTCCGGAGTCTATTCTGAGGAGCAAGCTATTTTTAGAGCCCAGCAATTAGAGTTGATTTATTCTCAGTCTGGGATTCTACAAAAAATCTTGCCTGATGCTCCTGGGGCTAAGGTTGATATAGCCAAGTCGAAGCCAGGTCCCCACGTGGATGGTATCGTTGGATCAGTAGACACAAATGCGGTGAACCTATTGAGTCAACTGCAGTAGTTGTCTTTACAAATTGCTTCTAACAACCAGGTCACATCGTCTAACCCTTCGTCTTCCCAACCCTCTTCAGTCAATGCCGTCCAATCTGCCAACCCCAAAGGAAATCAAAATTCCAATGGGAAGAAGAAAGGATGAGGTAAGAAAAAGAGTCAAGATGGGAAGACTGATGCAAATAATCCTGGCAATAATGCTGGTGGGGCTAGAAATGAGTCTAAGAAGAAAGTCAAGTTTCCATGCAAGTTATGCAGTGGAGACCATTTAACCCATCTCTGCCCCAAGGTTCAAGATGCTCAGCCCTTGTTAGGGCAGCAAGGGACTTCTAGTTCTCAAGCTGTGTTAACCAACCGTTTTCCCCAAGGGCAGCAACTTCTTGCTGGCGCGAGTTCAAACCCTGGTACCTCCGCAGGGGGCAACCAGGAAGGGGAAAAGTCATCAAATGTTTTCATGATGGGTTCTAATGTCCATGTGGCCACTCGGTCACGTGATTATGGCGAAGCAGAAATTTCCAAGGACAAAACTGCTCCCGGAAATACCGACCTTCATATTGAGCGACCCCCTGTCAAGACTATACCATGGATACCGAAAGGTTCCGCTAAACGCGTGACTATTAATCCTAATGCTAGGGCCGCCCAAAATTACTCCATTGTTGAGGATCTGGCTCAAAGTCCATGCGCCATGTCCACTTTAGAGGTTCTCCAGTCGTGTCTAGCTCAATGAAGTGCTTTACTTTCGGCGATTGTAGCAGTTGATCCAACTAACTCTTTAGTGCTCACTTTCGACATGTTAAGTGTCAAAAAGCGACTCCCTCATCATATGGCTTTCCAAATGAAGTCTACATACCGGAAAATTAACATTTTTCGTATCATTATTGATGAAGGAGCTTCCACGTGCATCATGTCGATGTCATGCTGGAAGGCTATTGGATTGCCTTCGGCTGTTCCTTCACCTACCCTCCTGACTGCATTTGATGGACATTCTCATAGGCCACATGGGATTATCCCGACCCTTCCCATATGTGTTGGGGGAAGGTTGTTAATATTGAAGTAGAAGTCATTGATGCTAACCTAGACTACAATCTCCTCTTAGGAAGGAACTGGGTATACGAAATGGACGCCATTGTTTTGACTCTGTTTCGTGTCATTTGCTTTCCTCATGAAGGGAAAATTGTTAAGGTTGATCAATTGGATTATTGTCCAGTCAATCCTTAAGCAACTTCTGACTCTACTGTTCCTTTAGTGGATAACCCTCATCTGCCTACTGAGAATCTAGGAGTTGGAATGTATTCTTCATTGATGGGTACCTTTGATCTTCCCTCTCCTATCGCTAGAATCAATGTCGTTTCATCATCTAAGGAGTCTCATCGAAAAGCTTTCTTCTGAACTCATTATTTTTTGGACGCTTGGACCCTTTCTTCACCGACGACCACATTAGCTGAAGGACAAGTTAATGGAATGGCATTCCCTATGTCTGCAACTGAGCTAGATACCAGGCTATCGTTAGATCTATAGACGACCACTCTACTCCTTTTTTTGAGGAGGAGCTAGATGGTGATGTGGCCTCGGCCTGGACCCTTGATTCTACCTTCGCCTTTGACTACTTAGATACGGATTTACCTTTTGAAGAAGCAATCCTAGAAGCAATGATGGGTGTAGATCGACCTTGGGAAAACTTACACCATCGTTCATATTTTCTTCCTCCATTGCAGGAAGTAGAATCTAGGTTCTCTGATCTCTTTACTAGTGATGTTTGTACGATATCAAATCCTTTGGCTACAACACACTTTCGCGCCGAAGGTAATATGTTGGTGATTTCAAAAATGATATCTATAAACCTCTCTACGAACCCTAACATGATCGAGAATCTCTTCATCGGAATCGAATGTTCCCCTGAAGAAATTCAAGTTTACACCGACCTTTTCAAGGAATTTCGAGATGTATTCGCTTGGTCTTAAGAAGAAATGCCTGACATTGATCCATATATAGTTCAACATGAGATCAAGACATATGAAAACGCCAAACCGGTCCGTCAAAGGCTTCGGCCGGTTAATCCTAGGAAAGCAGCAGCCATTAAAGCTGAGGTAGAGAAGCTGCTCAAGGTGGGTTTTATATACCCTATTCCTCTTACCGATTGGGTTTCTAATCCAGTCCTTGTGGATAAAAAGCAAGGAACAATCTGAGTCTACATTGACTTTAGGGACCTAAATAAAGCTTGTCCCAAAGATAATTACCCCACACCATTTATTGATCAGATTATTAACGAGTGTGCGGGTAATGAGATTTTTTCCTTCATGGACGGTTTTTCCGATTATAATCAAATCTCTATCCGTCCTGAAGATCAACATAAGATAGCTTTTATATGTCCTTAGGGTACCTTTGCATACAGAAAGATGCCTTTTGGTCTTAAAAATGCTGGAGCTACTTTCCAGCGAGTCATGTCATATGCTTTCCACGACATTAAACATATCATCGAAGCATACTTGGACGATCTAGCTGCTCGTTCTCGAAAGAGGACTGATCATCCTAGTCACCTTCGATTGGTTTTTGAGCGATGTCATTTTTATAAGATCTGATTGAATCCCAATAAGTGCGTTTTCGCGGTTACATCTGGCCGGTTATTAGGGTTCATCGTGTCAAATGAAGGGATTCGAGTTGATCCCTTCAAGGTTGAGGCAATAATTCAGTTGCCTCCCCCGTCCTTAATTTGACAACTTCAAAGTCTTCAAGGGAAAGCTAATTTCTTAAGAAGGTTTATAGCGAACTATGCTGAGATCACTAAAGGATTTATGCGTTTGCTATGTAAAGGAGTTCCATTTGTATGGGACGACTTTGTGCAGCGGTCGTTTGATGCTTTGAAAAAGGCATTAGTCTCTGCCCCGATTTTGAGTCCAACAGATTATGGTAGGGACTTCCTTTTATATCTCGCGGCAGCAGAATCAACCATTGGGATGGTTCTCATTCAGGAAGACGATGCTCTCATGGAGCATGTGATTTATTATTTGAGCTGAGGCTTGATAGGTCCTGAACTTCGCTATTCTCAGTTGAGAAGTTGGATTTGGCAGCTGTCCATGATGTCCAGCGGCTCCGTCGTTACATCTTGCTATGCAAAACTTTTGTCTTAGATGCGGTCAATCCATTTCAATTTTTCCTCAGCAGGCGAGTGATTGGGGGCAAATATAATCGATGGATAGTTATTTTACAAGAATTTGATCTCGACTTCTTGTCCGCCAAGTCTAAGAAATCCATGGTTTTCACCGAGCTAATTTCCGAGCTGCCTTGTGGAGAGGATACTATTTATGAGGAAAGTTTTCCTGACGAACATTTATTCCTCATCTCTTCACTCGACCCTTGGTATGGAGATATCATTATCTATCTCCAGACTTCGAAGTTTCCCTTTACTTTCTCTAAGGATGAATGCCGGAAATTAAGTCACTTGCCCAATCATTGTGTGATCATTGGTGATACGTTATATCATCGAGGGGTTGATTCAATCCTTTGGTGCTGTTTAACCTTAGAGGAAGCAAAGTCAGTGCTCAATCACTGCCATAGTGGAGCTTGTGGTGGTCATCTATTAGGGCTTGCTACAGCCCAACGTATCTTACGTGCTGGCTTTTTTTGGCCTTCGCTCTTTAAAGAATGTGTTGAAGCGGTCAAACATTGTCACCCCTGTCAAATATATACTCAGAAGATGCACGCACATCCAGCTCCTCTTTTTCCTGTTGTCACTGTCGGTCCTTTTACTAAGTGGGGTATTGATTTTACAACTTGTAATCTGCCTTCAGCGGAAAATCACAAGTACATTATCGTGGCTGTAGACTACTTTACGAAGTGGGCCAAGGCCATGCCCACTTATAAAAACAATAGTGAAATGACAGCATTATTCCTTTTTAATCAGATTATCTCAAGATTCGGTATCCCGAGAGAGATTGTCATTGACCATGGCAGTCATTTCCAGAATCAACAAATGTCTGAATTGGATCTTAAATTGGGTTTCTGCCAGGAACATTCATCTCCTTATTATCCTCAGGCCAATGCATAGGTCGAGGCAGTCAACAAAACTCTCAAGACGATCCTGCAACGGACAATCGACAAAAATCGATCCAATTGGCATCTTATGTTGTATCCGGATCTTTGGGCATACCGAACCTCCATCAAGACTGCTACTGGTTTTACACCTTTTCAGTTAGTTTATGGGATGGAATCTATCTTTCCTATTGAATGTGAAATTCCATCTCTTAAGTTAGCTATTGAGCTCCTTCCAGGGACTTCAGGTCTCGAAGAGTGCCTCCTTCATTTGGAACATCTCGATGAGCAACGTTGAGATGCCGCCATGATCAATGAGGCTCATAAGAAAAGGGTTAAAATGTAGTATGATAAAGCTATCCACCCTTGAGTCTTTTCTGATGGTGACCTTGTCTTGGTCTATGGCCAAGATAAGGAAACTTTGGGGGCAGGCAAGTTTAAGCCTATGTGGTAGAGTCCCTTCATTATTAAACGAGTTTTAGAAAATCGGGTGTATGAGTTAATCGATTTTGAAGGAAACAAGTTGGCAGAGCCCCGAAACGGGCTCTACCTTAAGAAGTACTTTGCTCAAGTAGTAACTAGGCAATGGCTTCTTTGGACATTTTGTATATTTGTACATATCTCATCGAGAGTTTTTGATATCGATACTTTTTGGTCTGCTGTGGTAGGAGTTGATGGACGACTTGGTCTATTTTGGATTTGCCAATGGTGCTAGTCGGCACACTTAGAACCTCGCTTCCGTAGCTTGGGTACTCTACTATCCAACTGGTCAATTGATGGTATCAAGGGGAGTATGCATTGGTCCTGCTTCAAACAAGATGGCTGAGTATACTACCGTCATTAATTTACTATTTGAAGCCATTTCTTATGAAATTGATTCGTTGGTAGTCTATCTTGATTCACAATTGATAGTGTCACAATTAAATAACATTTATCGGGTATGGGATCCATGTTTATATCACCAGTATTTAAGGGTGAGGTTGTTGCAAAATAATTTACTTACATTAATTATTTGCACATTCCAAGATCTCATAATTGGTTAGCTGATTCTATCACTAATCAAGCATTAGATTGGCACATCAATCATTCATCACAATAAAATCAAGCATCAAAAAGTCAAACTGTATATATATATCATAAAACATCTCGAGTGTACATAAGTGTGTCCAAAATAATATACAAAAATTGGGACTCAAATGCCCATAATCATGTCTAGAACATCTAATGCCTCGGCTCAGGATGAGCGGCTAAGTAGGTAACTATCGCATTGGCCACACACCTAAGAGTGTGAACCCAGTCACATGGCATGCCAACCACATGACGCTGCATATCTACATGAAGATCCTCTATGGCAGCCATCGGTACTCCGTGAGTGAGTCTCACCAAGTGCCGCTGGACTGTGTGTAGCAGTCGCTCTGTGTTTGTAACTGCCTCTTCGGCCCCTCGGCCGCGATGTCTATGCCATGGGAACTCATCTGGTCATATCGGCCCAATATCTGGAACATGATCATCACATTAATCATTTGAATCCTCTCAAAAATATTTTTCAAAATTCATTAATTTGAAAAAATCACAAAAAAATCATAAAAATAAAAATACTTACCTATGTCTCCCCATGCTGTGGTCGATGGTAATACTAGATCGGGATCCCCTTGGAAATCCAACCCAGCATAAGGGTAGTCATCTATGGCAATGATCTGATCCTCCCACCAGGAGAAGAAGTCATCGTCAAATGCAATCCATGGCACATCCCCACCTCCTAGACGTTTCATCAAGTCAGCCCACCTGCCCATTTGTGGATCTCGTGGGGTTCTGATTGAAACCAGTACTCTAGGTCGAAGTGCGGGGACCCTCTCAAAAAAGAAAGAACACAAAATAGTCCCATATCTGAAGTTTTTGGTCTGCCCTCTCTTGATGGAAGTAAGCTGGCTTTTTAGGCTAGCGAGAAGAGGAGTACACCAGTCAAATATAGTGGTCAAACAATCTACCGCCAAGCTCATGGCTGACCATGATTCTTGGTGCAAAGAAGCTGATCTATTTACTCTAGCTATAGTAAACAGGATTATCCTCAGCGATAAACTCACCACATGTTTGATTGGAATATGACTTCCAACCTTCTCTAGATGTCCCAGGCAATATATATGTACGTAGTCCTCGATCGAGAGACTACCTCATGTCTTGCCCCTCGAATGTACTACCTCTCCCCTTCACGAAAGGCCTGTGATGAAATAAATGTCTTCCACCTCTATCCTGAGTGGCATCTGGTCAATCATAAATGCATCATCCTCGATGCTCCAGTAGTGAATGAGCATCTCAAGTAGGCGTGTGTTTGCTTTCATATTCGGTAGTTTGAAGAATTTTAGCAAACCACATCCCCGTAAGGCATCCAAAGCATTGGGATCATTCATGACCTCATCATCCACTGAGGTATGCTCTCTTTCTCGCCAAATGACTGGCATCCTGAAGAAAAAATGATTTTGGACCGTTAGTTTTTTTTGTTTGAAATGTTCGCGGCATTTACATGGGTCCCTTTACACACAGTCGCGTGTAGGGCTCACGTGTACGCGGGTTTCATATACCCAACTCGCACATACGCCACGGTGAAATTTTTGACAAAAAATTCAACGGTAAAACTTAAATTAAAAATTCTAAAACTAGTCACAATTGAATGCAAGACAAGTATAGAGGTTACCTGGTGATTTTGAAAGGATCTGAACAGTTGAATTTGGTGTATGGAAAATTTTGCTTCTTTTGCTCCAATCCTTTGCTCTCAAGCTCAAATGGTGAAAATGGTGAGTCCAAAAAGTATTTTATAGGCTTTGAAAATGCAAAATTTTTTCAAAATTTGATTTTGTTTGGTCTCATGTAACTTTTAACTTGGAAGCTTGGAATGTCGAGAATGGTTTGATTTTCAAGACATTTTGGATGTTTTTTGACAGTTTCGAGACAGTTCCATGATTGTTGACCCGTCATGGCAGGTATCGTTTTCTCACTGGCATATAGGTTAGGGACACCATTTTTCCGTTGCATTATGCATACTAGCCTCCATTTGTCGATACACTTGCCATAGGGTCAATCCCATCGTGTTATGGTTCGTAAACCACCTTCACTCGCCGATTTTTTAAAATCATGACACGATGGTAGAGCCATCCTTTTCATGGGCATCGTAGTTAGCACCTCACTGACATTTGTTGCCCATGCTGCTCCGATCTGAGTAGGATCGCGAGTCCTCTATAGTCCCGCCATGACTTATGCGATGAAGACTCATTCCTCTTTGCTTCTTCGCTTCATTCTGGCCTTATACCCTAGAGGCTCCTTTGTGTTGAGTTGTACTACTGCATTGCATTTTGACCATTTGCACCCTTTTTGCCTTAAGCCAGCTTCACTTGGAGTCGTGTTTAAGCCAACTTTTGACCATGACTACTGCAAAATCAAACTTGCATGCCCTTGCCTTCTGCAACTTGACACACCTTGATCTGTGGAAGGAACACACCTTTGAGTGTCTTTGACCAGTTTTTCACCCCCCTGCATTGAGCATAGGAACATTCCAATCCCAGGAACTAGATCATCTGTTTCACCGACACTCGTTCTTTCCACTGTACTATAGCATTCTTTTATTCTTTTTCCAGCTTAAAGAAAAAGACAAAAAAATTATATATTCCAAAAAAAGAGTGGGAACGGGACAATATTTCCACTTATTGTTGGCAGCTAGAGTCAGTTGTGTCGCCCTTGAATAAAGCACTCAAAGCAAAGTCTCCTCCATTTGGGCGGGATTTAGTTTTACCTAGGCATGCCTTAACCTATTTATTGAGTCAGTTCTCCCCTTATTGGTTATCTCTTCCAATCATATGGAGGGTTCATTCATGTCTCCTGCATGACGAACTTATACAGAGTCATCATATGCTGCCACATGGTCACACTGAGTCGTGCTTTTGTTCAATGGAAGTTAGCTTGAGTCGGCCTCTCTGCAGTGTCTCTTGACTCATTTTTTAGTCGGCCATCCCTGGTTGTCAGTATCATGTCAATCATCACATCAGCTATATTGGTCCTTTACTCGTGCCGGTTTGAGAAGGTCCCCATTGACTTCTTGCTGGCGGGTCTTGTCCTTATCGACGACGACATCTTGCTCTGAGGACAGGCCTAGAGCTACACCCTAGCCCTATTTTCATTATTGATAGGTCACCTTGTGCTCAGCATCGAGTAGTATCATGGGTCTTTGACTGAGTGGTTTCCCTTGTGTTCGACATCAACTTACATTATCACACATTGGGATTCATGCAGTACCTTGGTTTCCATTTGACCCTATTGATGGATACCTCGCCTCTATGTCAGCTTTCATTATTGGTTGGTTCAGAGGGTTTCTATCGTGCGCTAGCTACATCTTGTGTATGCCAGGAATGTGCTTCGGTCAGGTTACTACATCTTTTTCGTCCGATTCCTTCCACATTATTGGCCTACGGGTTACACTCGCGCTAGATTGATGAAGGATGCCTTAATTCCTTCCTTCTAGTGGATCTTTCCCTATCGACTACGACACATTGCTCTGGGGCAAAGATCTAGAGTCCATTTGGCAGTACCTTGGGGTTTGCAGTCATTAGTGGTAGATCCTTCGCTATCAACAGTTGGAAACCATCATTGTCTCCTAATTGATAGATTCTGACGGGTGTTTGACTCCAGCTCATCTATTCACACTTGTTAGATTGTACTGGGTACCTTGACGCTCATTATCATTATCGGTGAGTAGTCTCGCATTTGTTAATGGTATACATCAATGACCGATAATCAAATGATTTCTCACATGGTCGACTCTAGATCATTTATTCCCATAGTGCAGAAATGTACCACGGCGGTCGGTGAAGACCTCAGGTTGCATCAGCATTCATTGGGTCACTTGACAGTTGTTCCTGTTGCTGCTAGTTGATACCACTCTACCTTATATGTTGCAGTCATTCATGGCGACATTCTATATGCTGGCACCTGAGTTTGCAGTGTAGTACCATCCTACTCCATCATGTTCATTTGGTACCCTTTGTGATCAGTCTTTGATATCAGTGATCCGGTTTATTATTTAGAATCATTGACATTCTTATATGTGATATTCAGACATGTACTTGTTCGATCGTGATCAGATGATCCATTATGTATTTTCCAGTTCTTTATATTTGTATACTTAGTGGATCCACTTGTACTTGATATGCGAACATGCTTTAATTTTTCTAAGTATGGGTATGCCCGCCTCAGACAGTGTTTCTTTCTAATCTCCTTTTGTGGCTTGGCAGGCTGATCTCTGGTGAAGTCCTTCTCAGTTTTTGGCAGATTTCCTTTCCATGAACTTGCTTAATACATTTCGGCCATCATGTACCCCTTCTGACCTCATATATTAGGGGCATCTGTTATAGCTCCAAACCTCACTCTTGATGTTTGTGATGCTGCACTCATGGCCTAGGGCAACCCCTCCTTCCAAACCTGGTCCAAATATTCAAAAAACAGTGTTTTACTCCCTATACGCGACATTGCCCTGAGCTAAACATGTGTGTACGCGGGTCTCTGTATACCCAACCCACGTATATGTTTTAAAACACTTAAAAAAATTAAAACTCCTTAATTTCGGGTGGAGATCGCGGGTTTTACCTTGTGATTATCTATTAGTGCCCATGGCCCAACTGTTCCCAACGAATTCCCAACTAAAAAACTACTTTGGAAGAAGTATAAAAAGGCTTCAATGGGAAGGCCTAAGGGAGGAGAGAATAGAGAGAAAGATCACTCTGCTGAGATTTTCCCTGACCAGGTCTGAAGATCCTCGTGCTTCCAACACTTTCCCCATTTGCAGGAAACCCTTGTTTCCTTGTGTGATGATGTCTTTCTACTTGAGAGATCATGGAGCAAGTCATGGAAGGAGTTTGTTGAAGGCTTGAGACTAGACAAATCCGGAGGACAATTCCGCTTGGAGCCTACGAAAGGACGAATCAGGTGAAATCATTCCTTTCTGTACTTTAGTTATTTATAATAAAAGAAACACTTGTCTTGTTCCTGATATAAATCTTCTTCATGTTCATAATGTCAATGTTATAATTCATATGTGAATGGTTGTTTCTAATCATATAACTAACCAACTTTCCTTATGTTATGAAGATGATTTCTTTATGATGCTTGGTCAATATACTGCTGTACTTTCTGGAATTTTTTGTTTTGCAGGTTGAAGGACTAAAAGGAACTCAAAGAGGGTTTGGACCCTAACTGGATCTTCTCAAACGAAGGACCTCAGGTGCACCCCTTTTTCCTATATTTTGTTTATTGTAGCATCATGGCTGTATGGAATGAGTGTTTCTCTGTGTAAATAACCTCTGATCTGCTAGGGTATCAACCCAAGACCCTATGGGAATTTATCCCTTAACATTTTCTCATCACTTTACCAGCCAGGAGTTGGGTGGCTATGCGCACTCCCTTATCCTTGCTGCTGGAGATGGCGTAGCCCCTCTTCTTTTTCTCCAACTTATACTTTGCCTTCATGGCCTCTGCGAGAGAAAAATCACTACTTTTCTCAGCTATAGTCATAGGGTCCTTTCCCTTACAGGGAAGCCGAGAAATTCGGTGGATGAGGTCTGTCGTGATGGGAAGAGGATCCTCTAGCCATAGATACCCATCATGCACCAGGGAGAGCAGCTGCCTGAATGACAAAAATGGTGATGGGCACATGGTGGAAATGTGGCATCCATAACAAATGCAGCAACCCAGCCTTTTCCAAACCGCACAACAATTTTCGTGGCTCTAACTCTATGACCGACCCCTCAGTATTTGCTTCATCGAATCGCCATTTCTAGGTGCGGGAACTTCTCGCTGTCCGCGAGGTCCCTGATCCGGATTTAAACAAGAACGTAATAAAATACAGAGATAACCATAAAGATAGATATGCAGTGGAAATAATACTTCATTTCATTACTGTAAAATAGTGAAATATGCTTACAAACAGAAATGGAAATAAACCAGCTAGGGCGATGGTAGCTTATCTCCGAGAAGAGATGTGGTGGCTACATGCCTTTGAACTGTGTTACAATGAGGCTCGAAGGCCTATTTATTGTTGAGAAACAATGGAAAACCCTAAACATCCAAAAACCTAACCCTAGAAGATGAAACGCCAAACTGTGGGTCCCGTTTGGGTAAATTGGTAAATCAACTTCCCGGGGTCATAACTTTGGCATATGATCTCTGTTTGACGTGCACAATATCTTGTTAGAAAGATCTATCTGAGAACTACAACTTTGGGAAGAGAAACATCAATCCATTGACCCATGTTGCTCCCAATTTTCCCAAGAAAACGTCATTTAGGGCCTCAAAATGGCTCCAGAAGTTTAGGACCCCAAAAACTGCTAAAAATAGTAAGTTGTGCTACAATTAAGGAAACTGAAAAAGTTGAGAGAAACAATGGTGGGGGTCCAAGTGGACTTGGCAGGTGGCCACCAATATCCACCTAGATCATTCCTCCCCGCTTAGGAAGTAATGGTCCCCATTGTGTTGAGTTCCTCCATGAGATGAGGAAACTTCTGCTGAACTTGGTCCCTGGTGAGCCACTTGCCCTGGTGAAGGAGTTGGCCTACTTTGACAACTCAATATAGTTGGATATTTTGTTGATGAGTGTGCTTGATCTGTGTATCCATGATCTAATCACTTGCAGCTTTTTCCATGCAATTTGGATTTAATTCTGTGGGTGTGAGCTATTCTGCAATGTCGGATGTGTCTAGTAATGGTGGAAAGTATGGCTGAAGGTGGTCCACATTGAACACTGGGTGCAGGCCAAGGAATGGGGGAATGATGAGCTCAAATGCATTATCTCCCGTAGCCTTGGTAATGGTGTAAGGACCATATTGGAGTGGTCTCAGTTTCCAATAGGCTCCGATAAGGTGTTCCTTTTGCACATGCAACCAAACTTTGTCGCCCACATGAAACTTGTGTGGCACCCGATGTTGATCATGTCACTGCTTTTACTTGGCATTTGATTTCTCCAAAATGTCATGGACCTGCTGGCGAATATGTTAGATGTGATCAATGAAACTGATTGCCTTATCTATTTCGGACTGGACATGAGCTGAATCTGTGTGAGTAGCTGCAAATGGCATGGCCACATCAATGGGACATAATGGCTGGAATCCCAAGTCCACCTGAAAAGGGTTGTGGCCAGCCGAGCTATGAAGAGCTCAGTTGTAGCTATGCTGAACATAGGGGAGGGTCTCATCCCATGTGCGTGGGTGCTTGGAGTTGTACATGTGCAGAATGTGTACAATCATCCTGTTGACAACCTTTGTCTGGCCGTCAGTTTGAGAATGGAAGGCTGTGGACTTAGTGAGTTTGGTGTCCAACATTGACCAGAGACTGGACCAAAATGTACTGAGGAACCGACTATCCTAATTTGAGATGATAGACTGTGGGATCCCAAAGTGCATCCACACTCGTTCAAAGAAGAGTTTAGTAGTAGCTTCTGCTGTGATATTCTTCTTGCAGGCCACCATAATTTCCATCTTCGAGAATCTATCGATGACCACAAAAACACAGTCGTTTCCATGCTTAGTGGAAGGAAGGCCTGACATGTAATCCATGGAGATGGATTCCCAAGGTCGAATAGGGGTAGGAAGTGGGGTATAGAGGCCTTGCTTCTTGATGGTCAGTTTGGCAATGGCGCAGGCAGTGCATGATCTGATGTACTTCCCGACATCTTGTCGAAGATTCGACCAATAGAAATACTTTTTCAGTACTATCACCATTTTCTCGACCTAGAAATTCCCAGCAGCTCGACTTTAGTGTGCTTCCCAAATCATCTTGGCACGCTCGCTTGAAGGGACACAAAGGTGACCCAGGTGGCATAACAAGGCATCTTGGAGGTGAAAATCTGGAACATGCCGACCCTCCAAGAGTGTCAGTATGTGTGGTTGAATTTTGGGTCGCTTTTGTAGAGAAGTGGCCAATCAGAAGTCTTGTGACCACAAGAGCACGATGGTTAATGCCATGATCGATGTTCGACTGAGCCAATTTGCAACATTATTGGTGTTGCCCTTCTTATACTTGATATTCAAATGGAACTATTGCAGGTATGTAGACCACTTCTGATGGCGATCATTCTACAATTTCCCTTGGGTCTATATGAACTGCAGGGGTCGGTGGTCTGTGTGGATGACCGTTTCCTTCCCCAGAATGTAATGCTTCCATTGTTGGCAGACCTGCACAATGGAATACATCTCTTTGTCATAAGTGGGATACTTCCAGATTGTTTTTGAAAGTGTCTCACTGTGATATGCCACTGGATGCCCGTGTTGAGTAAGGACTGCCCTAATAGCATAGTCAGAGGCATCTGTCTCAACCTCAAAAGGTTGTTGCAAATCTGGTAATGTGAGCACTAGTGTTGTGCAGATGCGATCTTTCAAGTCTGTGAATGCCTTTTGTTAAGATTCAGACCAAAAGAATTTTTCTTTCACTCCTCTCTTGGTAACTTGACTCAGGGGCCAAGTGATATGAGAAAACCCCAACACGACCCTGCAGTAGAAGTTGGCAAGACCTAGAAAGTTGTGAAGCTCTGTCAGAGTGGTTGGAGATGGCCAATCCCGAATGACTTGGATCTTGTCTAGATCCACATGCACCCCCTGTTCATCAATAATGTATCCCAGATACTGAACTTGGGTCATGCCAAAAGTGCATTTCTCCAAATTGGCACATAGCTTGTGTTGCCGCAGTGTTTGGAGAACCTGTTCGATGTGGTGGAGGTGCTCTTCCCAACTCTGGCTGAAGATTAGGATGTCATCCAAGTATACCACTACAAATGAGTTTGTGAATGGCTGCAAGATGTCATCCATTAGCCTCATGAAGGTTGCAGGATAATTTGTCAATTCCGAAAGGCATAACCAACCATTCGAAAAGGCCCTCCTTGGCTTTGAAGGCAATATTCCACACATCAGAGGGTTCAATTAGTACTTGGTGATATCCTGACTTTAGATTGATCTTGCTAAAATATTTGCCCCCTTTAGTTGGTCCAGGAGGTCATCAATCCATGGGATCGGGTACCTATTATAGACAGTGATCTTGTTCAACGCCTGATAGTCAATACAAAGTCTCCAAGTCCCATCCTTCTTCTATACCAACACGATCAGGCTGCCACAAGGCGATGAATTCAGATGGATGTGACCTTTCTGCGGTAGCTCCTAAATCTGCCTCTTGATTTCATCGTTCTCCAGAACGGAGCGTCAATAGATTGGTCCATTGGGCAGCAACACACTTGGGGTCAGATCGATGGAGTGCTTGACCTAACAATGTAGAGGAACCCTTGTGGGGGAGGTGAAGATTTCCTTATACTCCTCCACGACCTTGTCCATCTGTAGTTGTCGTGTAGAGGGGCCCTGTTTGGAGGTCGTGGCCACCGTCTTATTCTTTCCTTGAGGGCATATCATCAGGAAAACAAATTTCCCAGTTTTGGAAATGAGCTTACTGCATTGTTTTGCAGTAACCAAAGAGATGGTGGTGGGCGGTGCTACCTCCGGTATCTTGTACAACTTATTTCCCAATGTAACAATAATAGCACGGGGCCTTGATTCATACACAGCATGTTGCTTCCACGAGTATGGTTGTCCTAATAATACATCACAAACTTCAAGGGGAGCAATGTCACACAATACCTCATCCGTGAAGGGTTTGATGTTGTATGGAAGGTGACACTGCTGGCTCATGCGAAGATCTCGTCCTTGGTGAAGCCACTCGATGGTGTACAGTTGTGGATGTGGTGTGGTTGGTAAGCCCAACTGCTTCATGACCTTTACCGAAATTAGGTTCTTTTGGCTCCCGCTGTCGATAATGAATAGTAGCGGGGAGCCCTTTACCCACATCTGGGAGTGGAAGAGACGCTCCTCCTCCTCTGGATATTCGGGTTCCTCCTTCTGTATCTTCATGGTGGCAACGGTGGTGTTGAGCTCCGCATTGATAATCTGCTTCCCTTTGTCATTCCCCTTGTCGGGTTTTGACTCAGAGTCGGAACATGCATCTGATTCTGAAACCTTTAGCTCGGCCACTAGTGACTGCTTGGCCCGACACTCACTTGTGTTGTGAATGGAGCTCTTATGGAACTCACACCACTTTCCCATGTCCTTTTTTGGCTTCATGATGCTTTTCTTTGCTTGCAGCTTTGGCGGGTTGTCTTGGGATATCCCACCTTGGTGTTATAGACATTTTTGTGCCTTACAACTTTGAGCATGAAATGTCCATAATACAAGGGATCCAAAGTCCCTAAAAGTGTTGTTCCTACCCCTAAAGAAACAAGGTCAACCAATGACAGCTTCTCCCAGAAGTTCTCCACCAAAAACTACTCAAAGCTAGTCAAATCAGGATCAATTCAGATGCTCCACTAGCTGCCTGCATTGCAAAGCACCCCAGTACACTAGCTAGGTGCGTTGCAATGCAGGTGAATGCACTACCAAGGTGCGCTGAGCGGGAAATGACAAATGGCAGTGACATTCCGCGAGGTGGAAAGACAATGGAAGCTTCCAGAATCTTCTCCAATGACACTTGCCTCACTGAATTCGACCAGTGATGAGTAAGAGGCTCTCAGTCTCCAAGTGGAAGCAAGAACTGACAGAGAGAAGCCACAAGTCAAAACATAAGCTGACTCATCCTCTCTGCTTACATCTATATATGGATCCCTCATCCCAGAGATCCAGGGGCTGGAATTTTGTACTTTGCAGAGAATTGCTGTTGGTTTGAGATTGAGATTAGTGCATTGGGTGATTTATGCTTTGTTGGAGGTGAGGAAGGGATTCCTTTGCTGGGAGGTAGATGCTGGATCGGGACTCACTTGGTTGTATCTCCTCTTGGACTTTCTTATCATATCAATAAAACTATTTGAGTTTCTCCTATATGCTTGTATATCAATGATGCTTTGTTATATTTGCATGTTTAGCTTAAATCTGATCCTAAGCTATTTATGAATGTAAATCTATGTTTTTGGGTAGTTTTCCTCTTCTGTGATCTTGCAGGAACTTGGTGAAGCTGGGCCAGTAAGGGAGCAGGCAGCGGGAAGCGAACAAAGAGGAGAGCGATTGGATCAACAAACTAGCGAAAGACATAGGTTAGTTACATCCTTCCTCTTCGTTTACATTTCATAAAGAAGAATACGAAAATAGTTTTCCTTGTTTGTTGCTAAGGCACTATCACACCTTAGAGTGGGATAGGGGCGTTCTGAATAGATACTTTTCCCAACAACAAATTGGCAACTCCACTGGGGATCGTATCTAGTTAGTTTATTTGTGTTTCTATTGTTGTTCTTCTCGTAAATTTAGGGGTGGCGAATCAAACTGCATTTGCCATTTACAAATGCAAAGTAGAGATTTGCTACTCTAGTCCATTCACTGGGCCTATTTATGATCTGAACAGCTGATCCACAAATGCTCTAATGACCCTTTGTGATAGCTCTTAGTCCTCCTTTAAATCATCCCTCTAATTGTACCTTATTGATAGCTTTTATCCGGCCAAAAACCGTAGATTAAACTGCAAACCGTGACCCAGAACCCAGAGACAATTCTCGTTTCTGCTTCAGCGCAGGCTCTGTGAAGAGGTTCTGCATTTCAACGCAGGTCCTGAGAGGGCTACCTGCGCTGCAATTCAGTTTCTCTGTGCAACAGGTGCGTTGATCAGCCTTTGCCCTGTGCAGCTGTGGTTCTTTGCTTCATTTTGTTCAGTTTTATCTCTGATTTTTGCAGCCTGTTATCAGTGTGTGTACCTATCTGAAAACCCCTTTTCTTTGCCTTAATTCCGCCTTGGTTGTATAAAAGAAACTGTATTTGTTTTTGTGTATTTGTTACATCATTTGCAGTTTCCCATTACAAAAGTAAACTAGTCATACTGTCGCCCTTAGATCTAGACCTGTCATAAGTGTCGTTTTGATCTTAGGAGTGAGTTTGTTTGCTGTTGACAGTTGATTATGCTTTTACTTTTGTCTTTTGGTTTGAATTTATGAATTTCTAGTGTCGAAACAAGTGTTTATTTCAAAATCATAAAGTGTCGTAATCGTCTCTACTTTGTTGATTTCGAAAAAGAAGCTTGTTTGTGTTTTTCACTTGAAATCGAATTCAAATTTGTACAACTTTCTTTTTAGGCATCAATATTAAGAAAGTGAAAACAAATACATGCATATGTGCATTTGCATTTTGACAGTTTGCATGATTTGATTTAGGAAAAGTGCATTTACAGTGTGCTCTATGCTCTTTGAGAAAAGATTGTGTCTTTCTTTTCCCCTTGTAGCTAGGATTTTCATTGTTGAAAAGAGATAAAAGCTTGCTTATCATCTTTAGACTGCATTTAGGAATTGTATCTACATCTCGTGGTGATCCAAAAAGGAAAACTTCTAAGAAAGATCAACCTAAAATAAATTGAATGAACTTAACAACGCATTGGAACTTAACGCACAACATAGAGGTCTAGGCTAGAGACGTGTTTCGGCGTCGTAAAACCTGGTAACTATTGGCCTCACTGATGGTTGGGTGATTCCTCCTGAGAGACGATAAGTGCCAGTACGGATTGTGCTCCCACGTACCGTCGAGTATATATTGGGAGACCCCTATAGGCTCAAAACCTTTATCCATAGGAAGCCGTGTCGGCCGCCCTACTGATCGCAATGCACTGAACACAGCATTCGGGAAGATTGACCGCCCGTACCCTAAAAAGTATTCTGCGGTTTTGCGATTGGTTTGGCACACCCTCTACCTAGAACTCCAGAGCAGTCCCTTTCGTTCCTTTTCAGACTCCTTAACAGAAAAGGTCCATCTGAGCACTTGTCACTTCAGGCTCATTAAAAATCGAAGGAGACTAGAGTCATCTTTTGTTTTTTCTCGACTCTTTAAAATTGAAAAAACAAGTTGTGTCTAAAGCGTCTAAAAATTCATTTAATTCAGAAACACACTTTCCCCTTTTGTATTTTAGTTTATCGAGTAATCCGCAATCGTGGAAGAAAGTCAATTGAAACCCTGTCGTTCGCGGAGGCTTACGAGTCAACCGTCTTTGTCTCCGGAATCGAAAACAGTACGGACAAAGCGAACTCGTTTAACCGGTTCGAAATCTCCTATTAAAGTTAGAACAAGTGTTCCAACAACATCCGAGATTCCGGTTACTCCAAACATTTCTGGAAACCCTGCCTCTACAGAAGAAGTTCGACAGCCACAGAGGGACAGTGATACTGATCCTAGTCTGAGAGTAAACACTTGTGTGACTGAACCAGTTCCATCAGCAACCGGTTCGGAGAGTCTTGCTCCTCAAACATCTGTCGCTGTCGATTCAACCCCTTCTTCGGCACCAGAAATATTTTACGGACCTGACGGTCTTCCCCTTCCACCTGGTTTGATTGCGATAGAGGAAATTGTAGAAGATCCGCAAGCAAGTACTCCAACACACTTTGGAGTCGGGGTCACTCTATTTCCTTCTTCATCAGAAGTTGGTCTACCACCAGTGGAAGTTCCTGTAGAATCGTTAGGTAATCTTTTGGATAGACTCAAAATGTCTGAACAACCGTCAACATCTAGGACTGTGTCAACTGACACAGCGACAGCAGAACTCCCTGCCGTCACTCCGACAATGTTTGCCGGCGTACCATCTGTCCCGACTAGCTCACAAACGCTAGAAGGAGTCCGTCCAGGGGCTATTTCGACAGTATGGTCCGTTCCTGTTTGTTCCTCCGGAATAATATCCGGCAACTCTTATGTTAAGACTCGACAAATTGATCCATTTGGAGGTCAATTTGGGCAATCCAGTCCCCAAGGGCAGACAATCCCCTCGAGTTCCGGATTACCACCGTATGGGGGGCAGTATGCCCTTTCATTACCCCCTCCGGGAGGATATCCATACGGGAGTTCGCAACAGTATTCAGGTTATACTGGAGTTACATCAAGTGGTTGGGTACCTATACTACCCCAACAACCAAGGGTTGTATATTCGATGCAACAATGCGTACCTGTGTCGAATATACCTACTACACCGGCTATTGTGACAGTGTCACAAGTTCAAACGCTGCCTGTTGTATGTCAACCTCAGATTTCTCAGGTTGTAATGCAACAGCCCCTTGACCCTGTGACTCAATCACAATCGCCAACTGGTGGGGCGACACAGGTCCAAACGGGTACAATTACCCCACACCTTGGTCCAACGGTTAGTATAGCGCAACAGAACATGGCTTCACAACCGTGGCTGGTGCAATACCAACAACCACAATTCCAACAAGTATACCAAGGTTCTGAGCAGCAGATCTTTGCGAACAGTGGACAGCCGTACATTCAAAACGGTCAAAATCAACCATTTTACAATGGTCATGTCCACCAACCTTATCAATCATACCAACATCAACTGCATTATGCTGGTATGCAAAGGCCAACTACTCAGGCAATTCCATCATATCCTGGGTATGCTTCACCTAACCTGAATCAGCAGTTACCATTCGTGGCAACTTTAGAGTTACCTGATTTACACCGGTTAAGAAACGATCCAATTGCTTACGCCCCTTGGTGGCCAGCGATCCCTCATAAACTTCCATCAGATATTCCTAAATTTAATGGAAATCCAGGTGAAGATCCATCGAATCACGTGATGACATTTCATCTATGGTGTTCATCAAACACCCTAAACGATGATTCGATAAGGCTTCGCCTTTTTCAGAGGACGTTAACGGGTCCAGCGGCAAAATGGTATATTGAATTGCCTAGAGCTTCGTTCGACAATTTCAGTACCTTAGCCACGACTTTTTTAACCCATTTTCAATTACCGATAAGGTATGAAACGGGAACGGAAATCCTAACCAACTTCAAACAGACAACGGCCACTCACATATCTGATCATATACATGAGTGGCGACGTCGTCGTAGGATGGTAAAAACGTACGTTCCCGATCAGCTATTAGCTGAATGGTTTATCAAGTCATTACTTCCTGCCATCACGGAAGATGTGGCAAAGGGGGAGTCGTAACGGAAGAGCAAGTTATCGCTCGTGCGCAATATCTGGACTTGGTCTATACTCAGTCTGGCACGCTCTACGACAAAATACCTGACGCCCCTAGACCGAAATTCTCAATTCCTCCTCCTCCTAAATCAAACAATGACTCTCATACTGGCGATGGTGTGATTGGCACGACAAACGCGAAATCGACAAAGGCTACGTCCAAGAAAGCCCGTAAGATTTCAGATCAAAATACAAAAGACGAAATTCTTGCTTCGGAAGTAAATGCCGTATCGACAGATAAGGGCAAAGAAACCAAACAACCAGGAAGCAAGAAGAAACAAAGCAAAGGGAAGAAGAAGAAACAGGATGAGTCATCTCCTGAAAAATCTTCTTCAAACCCTCCTGGAAATAGGAAACCAAAAAATCCATGTTATATATGCGATGAGGATCATTGGACAACAGATTGTCCATACAAAGCTGAGCTTAAGAAATTCTTTAAAAGTTCGAAAACCTCAGCAGTATTAACTGATCCGTTTCCAAATCCAGGAACAAATCTGGTTGATAGTGGAAATGCTTCCCCGTCTCAAGTGCTAATGTTGTCGATTTCGAAACAACAAAATGATGCTTTGATTTCGACAAGGAACAAAGATTACGGGAATCCGCAGCTGTCGAACGACAAGGATAAAGATCAACCAAGTAGTTCGACAACAACTTCGACAGAAGTTGTACCACCCATCATTCCTGAATTAACAATAAAACCGCCAAAGGGAGTAGTACACAAGTCGACATTTAATCCCCGCGCTAGAGCGGCGCAGCATTATAACATAGTGGAAGATTTGGCCCAATCGCCATCCGCTATGTCGACTCTTGAAGTACTACAAAATTTCCCATCCCAAAGGCAGGCTTTGTTATCAGCCATTGGTGGGATTGATCCTAAGGATTCCAATCTTGTATCCTTCGACCACAAAGGATACGATCCTCAGTTACCAGCCCAACTAGCTTTCCTTATTCAAGTGAAAGCCCTCAACAAAACTGTTCATCGAACAATTATTGATGAGGGGGCATCTACATGTATTATGTCGATGAGCTGTTGGAAAACTTTAGGATCTCCAACCTTGTCGCGATCTTCGACGACGTTAAAAGCATTCGACGGAAGGACATATACCCCGTATGGTATCCTAAATAACTTGAAGGTTGAACTAGGGGGAAAAACAGTGGAAATAGATGTTGAAGTCATCGATGGGAATCTTGATTACAACATCCTACTAGGAAGACCATGGATCTATGCCATGGCAGCTGTTGTTTCGACCTATTTCAGAAAGATTGCATTCCCCTTTCAAGGAGGGATTACAATCGTCGATCAGCAGAACTTCCTCCCCAATGGTTCTCAAGTTACAGGAAGCGTTCCAATGATCCATGAGAGCACCCATTCGCTTCAGAATATTGGAGTAGGCCTACTAAAAGATCCTATACTAATGGGAACTTTCGCTCTTCCACCTCCAATCAATCTGGCGGAAGTAGCATCGATAGGAACCTGCAATATGATATCTTCCATAAAGATCTCAGAAAACGATATCGACATGGATCATGCATTGGTTTTGCCCCCAAGCCCAATAGAAATATTATAGCAATCAATGTTTCTAGCATGGGAGGCAAACCCAAATCAACGCTCATCAAGTGTTTGGATAGATAGGTCTAGAGAATATGGTACCCCTTCAGATCCTTGGTCGCGAGTGCATGGAACCGACGAAGGAATTGTTCAATCAATGTTAATTGAAGGGGCACCATGGAATGATTGCCACCATCGTTCTCTTCTTCCGGATTGTGAAGAAGATACTCAAGATGACCTTTATCATCCATCAGTTTTTGAATTCCTATCAAATACTGTAAATACGGTGGATTCCGAGCGAAACTTATCCAATATTGAAGAGACTATAGCCATAAATATCTCGACCAAAACAAATGTTGTAGAGAATATTTATGTCGGCAAATGTTGTTCTCCTTCAGAACTGGAAATATATAGCGCTCTTTTTCGCGAATTCAGAGATGTCTTTGCTTGGTCATATGATGAAATGCCAGGCATTGACTCGAGTATCGTTGAACACGAAATTAAGATGTATCCAGATGTCAAACCAGTACGACAACGGCTAAGGCAGGTGCACCCCAAGAAAGCCACTGCCATTAAGGCGGAAGTTGAGAAACTTCTCCATGCTGGTTTCATCTACCCGGTTCCGCTAACCGATTGGGTATCGAACATTGTCCCGGTTATGAAAAAACAGGGGACAATTAGAGTGTGCGTCGATTATAGGGATGTAAATCAAGCTTGTCCAAAGGACAACTACCCTAAACCCTTTATCGACCAGATAATTGATGAATGCGCCGGTTGCGAAATCTTTTCATTCATGGATGGATTTTCCGGGTATAATCAAATAAATATCCGCCCGCAGGACCAGTCAAAGACTGCATTCATTTGTCCGTGGGGCACATTCGCATATCGAAAATTACCCTTTGGTTTAAAGAACGCAGGGGCGACGTTTCAGAGGGCAATGAATTATGCCTTCCATGACATCAAGAACATCGTTCAACCATACCTCGACGACCTTCCGGCTCATTCGCGAAAGCGGACTGATCATCCACAGCATTTAAGAGCGATATTTCTACGTTGCCGACACTACAAGATACGACTCAATCCGCACAAATGTGTATTTTGCGTCGGTTCTGGTCGTTTACTTGGCTTTGTAGTCTCCAAGGATGGGATTCGTCTCGACCCGTGCAAGGTTCAGGCAATCATAAATTTGCCTCCACCTTCGAATTTGCTTCAGATTCAGAAACTCCAAGGGAAAGCAAACTTTCTGAGGAGGTTCATTCCAAATTATGCCGAACTTGCTAAAGGTTATACACGTCTTTTGAAAAAGGAGGTACCCTTCGTCTGGGATCAGGTTGCGCAAGCTTCCTTTGATGCTTTAAAAGATTCCTTAATAAAAGCATCATTAATGTACGCCCCCGATTATCAAAGAGATTTTAACCTGTATCTGGCTGCAGCAAATACAACCATAGCTATGGTTTTAATGCAAGAAGTCGATGGAATTGAACACCCTATATATTATTTAAGTAAAAACTTAAATGATACAGAAAGCAAATATTCTTATGTTGAAAAACTAGCGCTTGCAGCTGTTCAAGCGATACAAAGATTTCGACACTATGTCCTCTTTCGGAAAACTACCATTCTGTCAGATTGCAACCCCATGACTTATATATTGTCGCGACAGTTGCTCGGGGGCAAATATTCAAAATGGATAGCGATCCTTCAAGAGTTTGATCTGGAATTTGTAAAATCCAAGTCAAAGAAAGCTCTAGTTTTCGCAGAATTATTGTGCGATCTCCCATCGTCATCCAACGATGAAACATCCGAAGAATCAATCGTGGACGAGAATTTGTTTCTGATATCCACAAGCAATGAGTGGTATGGAGATATAATAATTTTTCTCCAAACCCAAAAGTTTAGGCCTAACACCTCTCACTCTGAACAGAAACGTATACGATACCAAGCAAAAGACTACATGATCGTCGGTGATACGCTTTACCGTCGTGGTGTTGATACAGTTCTGAGAAGGTGCCTCACCCATGAGGAGGCCGAAAAAGCCCTGAATGAGTGTCATTCAGGGGCCTGTGGGGGACATCAATCTGGATATGCTACAGCACAAAAAATCTTACGAGCAGGATACTTCTGGCCAACCATGTTCAAAGATTGCATAACCGCAGTCAGAAGTTGCCATGCTTGTCAAATTTTTGATAGCAAAACCAGAAGACCACCCGCACCTTTACAGCCAATAATTGCTGTTGGGCCTTTCGCCAAATGGGGCATCGATTTCATGACATGTAACCCCACCTCGACCGGGGGGCATGGGTATATTATAGTCGCCATTGACTATTTTACCAAATGGGCCGAGGCGATGCCTACATTAGATAACACTAGTGAAACAGCTGCCCTTTTCTTTTTCAATCATGTAGTTGCCAGATTCGGTGTACCACAGGCTATAGTCATGGATCATGGATCGCATTTTCGCAATCACATGATGCTCAAATTAGCTGCCAAACTAGGACTGTCTCACGACAGCTCCACTCCGTATTATCCGCAAGCCAACGGACAAGTTGAGGCAATCAACAAGGTCCTAAAGCATATGTTGCAAAGGATGATCGGAGTTCACAAAAGAAGGTGGCACCTAATCCTGTACTCAGCCTTGTGGGCTTACCGAACATCGGTAAGGAATGCGACCGGGTTCACACCCTTCCAATTGGTATATGGCCTGGAAGCAGTCTTACCAGTCCAGTGCGAAATCTCGTCTCTTAAAATCGCATTCGATCTCCTCCCCGGAACTTCAGAAGAAGAGGCTCGTTTCTTGGAATTAATCCAATTGGATGAAACCCGTCGTGATGCCGCTTTGGCTAACGAAGCCCATAAGAAACGAGTCAAGGTGCAGTTCGACAAAAATGTCAAACCCCGTGTCTTCTCAGAAGGTGACTTGGTCTTGCTTTACGACCAAGAATCCGATAAATTGGGAGCAGGTAAATTTAATTCTTTATGGATGGGCCCCTATATCGTTAAACGAGTGTTAGCAAAAGGAGCCTACGAGTTAATGGATTATGACGGAATTCCACTGGCGCAACCTCGTAATGGGTTGTACCTCAAGCGTTACTATGCTTAAATAGTGACCAATATGCTTTTGTTGTATTTTGTTTTCGCTAAAGTGTTTGTTTTGGTCGAGTAATCCACCTTTTTACATTTATTGCAGATGTCAAACCTTTTGGAGACATATGTTGGATATGCCGACGGAGCGAGTCGTAGTTCGCGAAACCTGTCCTCCGCAGCCTGGGCCATTTTTGATCCAAGCGGCGAGTTAGTAAGTTTCAGAGGTGTATGTATTGGTCAATCAACGAATAACATCGCTGAGTATAGCGCGTTGATAGAACTTCTCTCTGATGCCATCACCCATGGTATACGCCGACTAATCGTCAGGCTAGACTCACAACTCGTAATACTACAACTCAATGGTATATATTCCGTCCGAAACCCAGCCATTTATCGCATGTTCCTAAGGGTTAAGATTTTGGAAAGACAATTTGATTTGATTCAATATCAACATATTTCCAGAAACTTAAACACATTAACCGACTCATTAGCAAACTATGTGTTAGATAGACATTTGCGACATTTATAAAAAGAAACACATCATCAATGTTTTACATGTGGATCATATAACTCAACCAGAATAAAACCCCGAAAATCAAAATATGTATATATAGCTGTTTATGGTTTACATATAATGTTCTGTAACCAAGACAAAATCGGTCACATGACCCAAAAACTCAAAATGCTAGGGGGCACCCTAGTCTAATGATGCTCGTGATAGCAGGTCACGGCCTGTGCAATCATGCGTAAGAGACGAGTCCATCGTCTAGGCACACCAGTAGTATGCCGCTGTAACTGCAAAGGTAGCTCGTCGATCCTCACATCTGGAATACCGAGAGTAAGGCTCTCAACCTACTCCTGCACAGCTGTGAGAGTCTCGGCCACATCAAGGTCACGAAGAATAACCCTCCTAGCGGCCTCTCTTGCTGGGGCAGCGGCTGGCACTCTCAGGCAAGCTACTGGACGAACAGGACCAACATCTGCATGCACACATGAGTTTGATTAAAGTCTTGATAGAATAAAGCACAAGGACATTATAGATAAAAACAGTAAACAGTGATATGGTCAAAGATTTTACCAATAGCACCCCACTGCTCGCCATCCGGCAATACTAAATCTGGATCCCCCCGGAAATCCATGCCAACATATGGATACTCGGAATAGACCATCTCCTGACGGTCAAACCACCTGAAGAAGGTATCAGAAAAAGAAATCTGAGATTGACCAGCATGCCTAGACATATGGTCAACCCATCTCTGCATGCGTGGTTCAGTAGGAGAAGGTAAGTCAAGTGCAATGTACTGTGGCTGCATCAGTGGTATCTTCTCCAAGGCAAAGGCGGTCAAAATAGAACCGAACACAAAGTTCTTCAACCTCCCGTCCTTTATCTTAGTCAACTGACTTTTCATCACAAGAAGTACTGCATCACACCAGTTGAATATTTTCGGTTGGAGGCATTCCAAGGCATACTGCATATAGGATCTGTTGGCTACATGAAGAGACGCACTCCCGGCCATCCTACCAAAAGTATACAGGATAGACCTAAGGGACCTGTCAGTAACATCGCGGATGATGATCTTGCCGTCTTTACTCGGCTGAGATCCTTCCCTGCAATACTGGTGGACATAATCTCTCACAGAGTCACTCCCTCAGGCCGAACCTAACAAAGAGATGGGGGCACCCCGCCTCGACAAGCCAGTCAAGAAGTAAATGTCTACTGCGGTCAAGGGGATAGATTTGCCCCTAATCTGGAAAACTTGATTGATAGGATCCCAAGCATCGAGCAAATACTGCAGTAGGTTGATCTGCTGTCTCATGCTAGAGATGCGAAAGAACTTCAACAGACCACAGTTTCGCAGCGCGTTCACTGTAACCGGATCATGTAGGGCAATCATGTCCTCTTCTTCATGTTCTCGTTCTCGCCATGTAAGGGTCATTTTTCTCCAAGATCTCTGAAAAACAAACAAGAGGGGAGTTAGATCCTGGTTTTGATGAGAAACAGGCAAAAATTTTCATCAAAAACTGTGCAACAAAATCCTTTTCTGCGCCCAACGCACCTGCACAGTGTTTCACCTGCATTGAATGTCAAACTGCCTTCACAATGGTCAACATTCAGCGCAGGTTTCGAATGCCCAGGGTGCGTTGATGGCAGAACGAGCCCATCAAACCCCAGGGGATCAGAAAAGCAAGGAAGGAAGCACAGAATGTAGAAAGGAAACCATGAAATGAAAGAGCTCAGATTTAGCTCCTACCTGGTCCAGACAGCGCCGAGAATCGTCCACAGAATCTCCTGAAATCAGCTGATGAAAATCAAGGGGGAAGAGGCACCTCCAAAGCTCCAACAAACCAAGTTCAAATGAAATGGTAAAATGAGAGGTAAAAACACTTTTTAATTGCTTTTTTCGTAGTTCAAAGTAAAATATTAGCGTTTTAATCTCATTTTCAAGCAAATGTTGTTCATTTCTAACTAGTTTGATGAAGCAATTGAAACAACAGTACTATCTTTGAAAAGGCAAAGCTATTTATGGTAAAAAATCAAAACTAGACCATGTTATCAAGCAGTTTTAGCACATAGTTCATGCTCGTTAAAAAATAAACATAAGACCAAGCAAGTGTTTCAATCCGCGTTTAAGCTCGTTAAAAAATGAACTACCCTCTGGTAAATAACCACCGTGAATGTAACATTATCAGCCATTAAAGCCTTGGTCGTGTTTGCACCGTCACCTCCACTTTTCCATTGGCCGATCATTCACCTCCATTTGATTGTTTACCCATTTTGAGGAACAGCTGCGAAGAGTGATTTCACTAGCCATCCTTGTTACACTGCCGTGCTTGGAAAATTCCAACCCTTACCTGGAATCAGCTGCTACCCGTTTTATCACTCGTTCCTCAAAAGACGAGTCTTCTTTAAGCTCTTTTCATCTGACTCGTAAAATATGAAAAGATTGCCGAGTTTTGGCCTTCCAGCTCATTAAAGTGACCGGAAGTGTTATCCCTCCTCTAGATTTTAATCTTTTTGGACCTGAGGGATTATTGCACAAAAAGATCGAGCGCTTGTTTTGTTCGGCTCGTTAAAACTATCGAAAATTCATCCCTTCTGTATTGTTTTATACTTTTTCGGACTTAAGGGATTAGATGATGAAAAAGGAACTTCGGAGTTACCTTTACGTACCTTTTCAGACTCTCTAAAAATGAAAAGGACCGAGTTATCTTTGTCGTTAGACTCGTTAAAAAGATTAATAGCGACAAACTTGTCTTTAGACGAGAACGAGTTTCACTATCGCTAGGCTCGTTAAAACATAGCGATGGGTTTGCCTGAAGGGCAAATTATAGAACAAGCATATGTTATCCTCCTCAAGCTTGACAAAAATAAAGAGGTACTGGTCAGCAATGACTGGGGAAAAATTGGGGAGAAACTCAAAGAACCTTTATTGGTAGCAAGTCGCTCTTGAACATGACACTTCCACTCCGTGCCTGAGTCGGGTTGGGTTGTTTCATTCACCGGTCACATCACCATGGTCTCGCCATACCATCCACCTTTGGGGTAAATGCTACCAATCCATCATATAAGTGTCGCCGATATGTTCAAGAGAAGTCATCCAGAGAAGTCACCCATGTCCCATCCACTACCATACATTATACTTCATTCTTTCATGACCGCCACCCTGAACCATATATCATCAGATCGTTTTCACCTCCATCAAAATCATTTGCTCCGTTCCGTGTCACTGATGTGGGATACATTAAGGCCCTCCTTTGACGGATCGCTTCTTGTCGACATCAGCTCATTATCCAAGAAGTTGATCTAGGAACACCCCCTTCAGTACTTTGAAGCTTGCATGCCTCAATGGCAAGTTTCTCACTTCCGGCGACAGGTATACATCAATGACCTCCGACCGAAAGATTTTGCGTGGTGTTCGACGCCAAGTCCTTTATTCACACCACGTGAATTGTACTGCAGTACCTTGAGGGTCATTATCATTATCGGTGATTCCTCTCGCGCTTGTTAACAGTTTACATCATTGACTGGTAATCAAGCGATGTCTTTCCATGTTCGACTTCAGAACATTTCTCACATGGATCGACTTGTACTTAGAGTGAAGATCGGACGAGATTGAAGACCCCGGATCTAGTTTCATCCATCCGGGTTGCGATATATATTCAAGAAAAATAAAGACATTGACATGTACAGCATTGCAGCACAGATAATCATCCCACCACAAGGATGATGACTTCATCAGAATCATCAGTCTACCATCAGACGATTGTTTGTCCTATGTACATAAAAATGAATTTATAAAGCTGAGCATGGGAATGCCCGCCTCAGCTAGATCATGAAAACAATATGAAAATAATGTATTGTATTGTATCTTATTACAGGTCTCCTCCCAGCATTGAAAGAACTTCGGATCCTCCTAATAAAGCATTTCACCCGATAAACGGCCTCATACTTTAGGGGGCAACTGTTATAGACATTTTTGTGCCTTACAGCTTTGAGCATGAAATGTCCATAATCCAAGGGATCCAAAGTCCCTAAAAGTGTGGTTCCTGCCCCTAAAGGAACAAGGTCAACCAATGATAGCTTCTCCCAGAAGTTCTCCACCAAAAACTACTCAAAGCTAGTAAAATCAGGATCAATTCAGATGCTCCACTAGCTGCCTGCGTTGCAAAGCACCCTAGTACACTAGCTAGGTGCGTTGCAACGCAGGTGAATGCACTACCAAGGTGCGCTGAGCGGGAAATGACAAATGGCAGTGACATTCCGCAAGGTGGAAAGACAATGGAAGCTTCCAGAATCTTCTCCAATGATACTTGCCTCACTGAATTCGACCAGTGATGAGTAAGAGGCTCTCAGTCTCCAAGTGGAAGTAAGAACTGACAGAGAGAAGCCACAAGTCAAAACATAAGCTGACTCATCCTCTCTGCTTACATCTATATATGGATCCCTCATCCCAGAGATCCAGGGGCTGGAATTTTGTACTTTGTAGAGAATTGTTGTTGGTTTGAGATTGAGATTAGTGCATTGGGTGATTTATGCTTTGTTGGAGGTGAGGAAGGGATTCCTTTGTTGGGAGGTAGATACTGGATCGGGACTCACTTGGTTGTATCTCCTCTTGGACTTTCTTATCATATCAATAAAACTATTTGAGTTTCTCCTATATGCTTGTATATCAATGATGCTTTGTTATATTTGCATGTTTAGCTTAAATATGATCCTAAGCTATTTATGAATGTAAATCTATGTTTTTGGGTAGTTTTCCTCTTCTGTGATCTTGCAGGAACTTGGTGAAGCTGGGCCAGTAAGGGAGCAAGCAACGGGAAGCGAACAAAGAGGAGAGCGATTGGATCAACAAACTAGCGAAAGACACAGGTTAGTTACATCCTTCCTCTTCGTTTACATTTCATAAAGAAGAATACGAAAATAGTTTTCCTTGTTTGTTGCTAAGGCACTATCACACCTTAGAGTGGGATAGGGGCGTTCTGAATAGATACTTTTCCCAACAACACTTGGCTTCGTCATTTCTTCTGTGGTTTGGGGGCACCTTTCCCTTGCTTCGAATTCGAAGATCCAAAGTCTCGCTTCTTTTGTTTAAACTTTTTCTCGACCTTGACAACATATCGGTATGCCGTGCCGAGCGAGGGGATGTTTAGGAATTCTATTTCTTCTTGGATGTACTTGTGTAGGCAGCCGCGGTATTTGAGTACCAAATGATGCTCCGAATCTTTGATACCCAACTTTGTGCGAAGGGTATGGAAAATATTGGTAAACTCCGGCACGTCTTGGTCCCTTCCTTGCCGCAGCATGGTCCACTTTATGTATTGATCCTCATAGCTTCCGACAGGGTAGTACTGCTCCTTGATGGCATCCCAGAATGAATCCCAAGTGGGTGTGGCTGAAAATAATGAGCTTGTACATTCATCCTTCATCTTGCAGTAGGTTTCCCACTAGTCCTTGACATGGGGGGCTGCTTTGAGAAGAGTGAAAATAATCTTTTCCCGACTAGAAAAATCATGAACAGAAAAATAACCCTCTAGCAAATTTAACCATTTATCTACAACATCTGTGTCTATTTGACCCTCGAAGATGGGGATTTCCAAATTAACTTGTACCTTAAAGGGCGTGGCATTTCTAGAGAAGCTGCTGGAAGCTGATGCGTTGCCTCTGGGTAGCTGCTAAAGGATCTGGGCAAAGTTGTCCATCATCGCATTCATTTGTTGCTCGAGGGCTTCTTTGAGAAAGATTTTGATAGGATCTCCTGCCCCCTCGTATTTCTTTTCATCCGCCATAGGAGGCCGTCGAGATTTGCGAGACTAGTCTTGCAAAGGTTCGACCAGTTCAAGCCCTAACTCCCTATATCCCAACCTCGTTGGGGACATCCAAAGAAAAACAGAGAAGAAAAGCAGACCGATCTGATACCACTGATCCGGATTTAAACAAGAACGCAATAAAATACAGAGATAACCATAAAGATAGACATGCAGTGGAAATAATAATTCATTTCATTACTGTAAAATACTGAAATATACTTACAAACAGAAATGGAAATAAACTAGCTAGGGCGATGGTAGCTTATCTCTGAGAAGAGATGTGGTGGCTACATGCCTCTGAATTGTGTTACAATGAGGCTCAAAGGCCTACTTACTATTGAGAAACAATGGAAAACCCTAAACATCCAAAAACCTAACCCTAGAAGATGAAACGCCAAATTGTGGGCCCCGTTTGGGTAAATTGGTAAATCAACTTCCCGGGGTCGTAACTTTGGTATATGATCTCCGTTTGACGCGCACAATATCTTTCTAGAAAGATCTATCCGAGAAATACAACTTTGGGAAGAGAAACATCAGTCGATGGACCCATGTTGCTCCCAGTTTTCACAAAAACACATCGTTTAGGGCATCAAAACGGCTCCGGAAGTTCAGGACCCGAAAAACTACTAAAAATAGTAAGTTGTGCTACAATTAAGGAAACTGAAAAATTTGAGAGAAACAATGGTGGGGGTCCAAGTGGACTTGGCAGGTGGCCACCAATATCCACCTGGATCAGTCCCAGCCTTCAAATTTCATGGTGGGCATGCAGCCTAGGTGCGATCCCTCAAATACAATGCCATCGGGGAGGAGCGAGGTCTGGAGTGAACTCTTCATTGCATCCAGATCCTTTGGTACTTTGGCTTTCCCTTTCCATGGAGGAACATACACAGGTAGTTTCGTGACAGAGCGCAATAGTTGGATGTCCTCCTCCACGTCTTCTTCTTCTTCTTCGATGGAAATCAGGGCCTTCAAATCTTCTTCCTCCTCATCTGTTTCAATTGTGATTGCCTTCCCTTTTTCTTCCATTGATAACTTGTTGTGCCACGGATTCCTTGGGAACATGTGTACTGGTCCCATTACCTACTTATTATTCTTTGGCCTTAGCATCTGCGGTGATTTGGGGATTTCTATCACAACCCTAGTGCCTTCGGGAACATCCTGTATCATGGGGGTCTGTGCAGCCTCACCGGCGGTTCCTTCTTCATTTCCCAAACCACCCTTAGTTGTTGTCATCATCTCTACACTGTATGTTGTCTGTCGTGAACTCAGGGGCTCTATTATTGCTTGGCTCTCAACACTCTATGCTCTGCTCAACCGCTCAATGCTCAAATGACCAAGTGTTGTCTGCTGGCTAGCCCTTTGAGTTTTATAGCACCTTTTGAATTCAAATTCGATCGTTCTCCCCAATTTCGGGCCATCAATGCTTCCTTGGCAGTAGATTTTCCCAAATCTTGCCCATAACTCACATCTTAAATGCCTACCGCCCACTCCATTTGGCCTCACATTGGACATCCCGTCATGAATAGTGACACCAATGATCACTTCCCAACCAACTTGCGTGGTAGCGCAGCCTTCCATGCGCAGTCGCAAACCCTGTGATGTCCTACTCCTGTGCGCATCTCTCATATCACGCAACCCCCAAGAAGAATACTTTATAGTCCTGTGCTCCCTTTCAACTGCCTAGAGCGCTAAGACTGTCCTTCCTACGGTTAGTCAAGTGGGCGCACCACCCGTGCAGGGCTTCATCTCGTCCTCCACCATGCTTCATGGAGAATCCCCATCTTCCATTGTAGTGATCAGCATTGCGCACTCTACTATTTGCACTGCACTGCCCTGGTCACTACATATGACGAGATGCGGTCTCAGCCACGGTAGCAAACTAACCAATTCATGATGATAACTTTCCAATTTTTCATTATGACTGTACGCACCTTGCCTTGCCATCCTCAGTTTTTCAATGAGAAATGCTTCCTTTATTTCATTTTCTAGCTTCTTGACCTTTGCGTCCATTAAAGTGCTTTTCTCCCTTAGCTGTATCTGGTCTTTTTCAAGTTCACAAAGTTTAAAGTTTCCTCATCATATTTCTTCCTCAAGCCTTATATGTTTTGTTTCACACAACTGTGTGACTTCTTCATTCTATTCTACACGGACCATCGTATATATGGGTGCCATTATGTGTGGACTTGTCTTCACATGCTCCATAGGGACTACATCGCTGCTTCATACTTAAGCTTCAGAAGCGCTTGCGCGGTTAGAGTTTTGCACATGGTCCTATAAGCCCATACAACCGCTGGTACGCACAGGTCCCAGTCAGTGCGTCTCACGTGGTGAACCCTATTCAACACTTCGCACACCTTGTCAAAGGCTTCTCCATGTATGATTTTTGGTGCGCTAGGTTTTATCATGCTTCGTTGTTCATGCACTTGTCTTGCCTGCTTCTTCTTGTTGTTCTTGTTTCCTATCATGATAGTGGTGTGCCTTTCGTGCAGGCTGTGTACCATACCCCTGTACGCATTTGGAAAGGCGGGCGCGGAAGCTGTTTCACCCCTCATAACTAGCTTTCACCTGTAGCTGAGGTTTTCCAAATTGTATAAGTATCCACCTTCTGCATTCGCGTCAGCTCTTAATACTTCTCTGATGCATACCCCACCACCTTGCAGGCGTCGCACGCAGTGCCCATTTCAGAGCATTGAACCATTGTTGTTCTGGTACTTTGCTCTCAAATTTTCTCAGGAATTCATCCACCACTGTCAACCCGTCATATCTAGGCAGATCCCTTACCTCTGTTGTCACGCAACGTAGTGATCTTACCATCATGTTGCAATTGAGTGTGGTTACATCGTGTAACTGGTTCTGCCATCGTTCTATTTCCTCATCCAAATTTGATGTGTAGGAGCTTTCATACTCCCACGAAATCTGACCATTCACTGTAGGATTCACCCAAACCTGTTCTCGCATGGTTATCTTATAGATACAATTGAGATCATCATCACTATCACTGGTTCTGTGTATCACGCTCCTTCGGCAGGATCTAGCGGTACTACTATGCATAGTGACTTTTTCTCAAAAATCATTTTGCGCTTCTTCAGGTTTATGACTTCGTTCATATCAGTGGCCCAGTCTATTCCCAGTAGCATGAGATAGGGATTTCTATCATCGACAATCTCTATCACTTCAAAATCCACCAGTGTGCTCGCACCTTTGATATCCACCGCTACTCCTTGCAATCTTCCCATGGGTAAGATCTTCTGTTGGTTCGCCATTCGTAATTGAATAGGAGACCATTGTAGTGTGGGTCTGCCCATCTGTTCCCATGTTTGTTTTGGCAGTACATTTGCGTCTAATCCGAGATTCAAAATTACTTGATCCATTTTGTACTCTTTGATTTGTGCAGTCAATCTCATTTCCCTTCCTATTCACAATGCATGCTTTCCAAGTTTTCAGACTACGCGCGGTTCTCTTGATGCCGCGCACCTAGTGATAAGTTCCTACAGTCCTTTTACAGCCTTGTTGTCGCATAGTAGTTTCATGCATGTCTCTAGAAAGGTAGTGAACATTGAAGGATCCATCCTTGGTTCTAGTTGATCCTTACTACCTGAAGTGGAGGCCTTCGTGAAGCTCTTCTTAGCTTCCATGAATGTCTCCTTCGTGCGCTCCAAATCAAATTCAAGTTCCTTTGTAGGAGCCTTGCGAACCCACACACTTTCTTCAGGCTACTTACCTTTGTCATCTCCTGTCATGATACCGCTTCTAAGCACTATGTTTACATTCGGGTCCTCTTCGCGTGGCTGAGACCTCATCATTTGCAAATTTTGAGTCGGGGGAGGCTGGAGTACCCCTTTATCACACAGCCTTGCTATCAATGTAGGGCAGTCCTCTGCCTCATGATCAAACTAAGTACAATAAAATCATGATGTTCTCATTGGATTGATACAATCACAGGCATAGTGCCCTAGCCCTTCACAATTGTAACAAATTAGCTGTCTGCGACCCCTTCCTAGTCCCGTTCCACCTCAACCTCGTCTGCGCCCCTAAAATCTAGCGTGTGCCATTCCTACATCTGGGTCGAGGGCTCAAGTTTCAGTCTGCACTCTGTAAGCAGGAGTCTGATCCATCATTAGCTCGTAACTTCTATAGGTGCACTCATCATGGCCTACCAACCTGTAGAAATTACAGAACAATTGCTGGGACTTCTGTGTATACTTCTGCAATAGATGACAATTATCCATAGCATGTTTTCCTCCTATCTGACAAATCCCACACCATAATGCAGGCATCGCGCTCAGTCCTGCTTGTGCCTCTGGTCTTAATGGCATCGGCCCTCCTCTTGCCAACTAGTTCGCAAAGACTGGACAATGGTCCTTGTCATGCCCCTAGCCTTTGCATTTTATGCACCATACCTCCTCGCGTGCCTCTGGCCGATTTGTCCTGTCCTGTTTCAAACTCTACATTTCTAGACACGAATTCTGTTGTTGCGCATGGATTTGTTGGACTTCTAGACCAGGATCTTGTATTAGTGTCTCGTGCAGTCTCATTACAGTCTCCAAAGCTTCGGCCTGGGTGAATAACTTCTGCTGCAACAACGCCATCCTTGGATGCATTGTTAGGGATGCTACAAACCATGTGTGGTGTTGCCCATCTGTTAAGGTCATGTTTGCTTCGCAAATCATACTCTTCAGTCTCTGATCTAGGTCCCATGGGGTCTTGCCCAGAAGCATCGCAATCTCCTTAAACCCAATAATCGATTGTGTCTCCGACTTTGGCCTACTAAACTCCCTATTCAGCGCAGCCTGGATATCTACGATCCTCGTGTTTGGGTGGTCTTAGAATTCTTAATGTACCACGTCAGTGCGCGATCCTGCAATGCACTCACCAACGTTGCCTTCTTTATGTTGTCATCCATGACTCCTTGTGCTTCCCATACCACCCTTACCACGAACTAAAATTGGTTTGGATCTTTGTTCCCTACTCCTCTAAATAACAGCAATTTTATCGTGCTCGCCATATTGAACTGTGGTGGTGGCGGAGGTGGTGTGGGCAGAGATGCAGGTGACAATGGTGAGACTGGTGGTGGTGTAGGTGGAGGTGGTAGGCGCAGAATTCACTACCTTATCAGACTGACCGCGCTTCTTGGAGAAACTTTCGCAAGCTCTTCCTCACTTTCCCGTCAAGGTGAAATCAAGGGGCTATTCTCTATCTCTGCGCTACCTTCATTTCTATAGATCCTCCCACTTTGCATAGCCCCAAACATCAATTTATTTGCATAACCCACTTTTCACACAATAACATTTCAATCCAAGTGTTCAAAGATTTAATGTACTTACCTCATGGTCCCTTGAGGAAGCGTCCTTCCACCTCACTGTAGCTGACTGTCGTGTCTACCACGAACTTGGTGATAAACTGCCCTATAATTTGATCGAGCCAATGGTCCACAACACGCGCAATCTTATATTTTGATGCTTCTAGTCTGCGCACTAATTTTGGAGTCCACACAATTGGTTTGTCGAGCCTACACCTTCACTAACTGTCTGCTAGCTTCATGATCCACTCACAAACCTCAGAGGGAAAGGATGCAAAGAAAATTTCGTAGATTTCCGCATATAAGTAGTGCTCCAACCATTGTTCCTTTAATACTCGCGGATTCCTGTTTTCCTACACCACGAACTCGTGAATCTTTCTGTCTAACCACCCTTCAATTTCTTTATTTGTTGGATTCCAGTGAAATGACATCAGAAATACCTTATGCATATCTCGGTCCTGGAAACAGAACCATTAGTTGGCTTGTTGGGGCCTGAACCAGGTTCGAAGATGATTTAGCCAAACAAATCCCGGTACTACTGTGCCCTTTTGGCAACAGTCTACATAGCGTAGACTGAGGTCTCACCCAAAGTAGTATGGGAGGGTGCTAGAACCAGGTTTTCGCACCTTGGTGATGTCTGGTGGGTTCCATGTGGTCCGCGGTTTGACCCTGCACGCACGTTGCTACGCGCACTTAACAGTACCTCGCAGCCTACGATTATGCCTTCGTGCAACCCTACTTAGGGCTCGAACAGTGTTATTACCCAAATATTTACTAGTAACCCGATATTAGTTTATTAACTTAGCTTATCTGTATGCTTTCAGGTATATTTAACAATATTCACCATTCATACAAGTACGCACAGTAAATAAACAGTATAATTGCAAATGTTATCAAACAAGAAATAATACAAGAATAGATACATGGAATTCAGATAAAACTTCTCTTTACTATTCTTCTTCCTTGGTTACAGACTCAACTTCACCCTGCACACTCAGTTGCAAGGGTCCGCACACTCAGCTGTGGACTCTACTAGGCCTCTACGCATTCAGCTGCAGAGCCTCTTCCTACTACTACCCAAGATACTAGACTCTTGCTCTATGCTCGCTATCTTTCAGACTCCATCCGTTGGTTAACTAACTGCTTTACAACTTAGAGCCTCACTCTATTTATACAATCCCATGGTTTTCAGACCATGGGTAGGCCGACACTACATTCAAAATTTAAGGCGGAAAACCCTATGACTCTAACATACAATTCACGCTCCGCACCTGCAATTCACAAAGTTTTTACAACATTATTACTCAAAACTTGGGCTTTGAGCCCTTAAACATGTTGTGGGGGGATTTCATGCCCAACAAAAGGCAAGGTGTTAAACCTAGAGTCTAATGAGGGCATAGAGGAAACTACTATGGGCACCGAGGAAATTGATATTGAGGGAGTAGACCCTATCTCAAAGCTACAAAATACATCCCTCCATGTCTAGGTAAGGTGAAGGTCCCAAAGGACCCATACAAGGGAAATTTTCTCCTTCATACACCCCTGCTGCCAGATAATATCATGTTTGAAGGACCACGCTTGGCACACGTCCCCCATCTAAAGCTTGAAGATTAGGACTTGGCAGACACAGAGCGGTTCCCCCACTTGGCCACTGATAATTTCATGGAAAGAGTATTCTGCAAGGATTTGGGTGTCACCGCGCTGGAGCCGATGAAGTGGATTCATGGAGTGAAAAAGGCAGGATTTCTGAATCTGCTATGGGTGCCGCATTACCACCGCACTCCCATAAATTTTATAGTTATCAAATAGTTTCTATTCCTGGTGCATGACGGGTGCCTGTGGTTGGAGGAGCCAATCCCTATAACTGAATCTAGCCAAGGCATTTGGTAGAAAGATGGGTGTTCACGACCTCGCCGAAAGAATGAAGGACAAGTTTAAGCTTGTCAAGAAGTCACGTGGATATTCAATTTTGAGTATTATGGACCTTGCAGTGAAGGTGGCCACCCAGATCTTGGCTGGGAAGGTAATGAGGAAGCATCGCGTAGATGAGGTGTTGGCACTAGTTGTTTCATTAGCGGCCTAGTGCGCAGAGGGCGTACAATTCAATTGGGCACGCTACATGTGCAGTGAGTTCCTTGCGAACTACAAGGAGGCATAGGATCAAAAAAACCATTCCACTACTCATGGTTGTTGTTGTTGATTATGTTGGTTGCATGGTAGTTGTGGGAGGACAGTTAGTTTCCTCTGATCGTGAAAGATTTTCCAGAAGCAGTGAAGTTTGCTTCGTTATGGGCCATGAAGGATGCTGAGCGGGTCCATGAGAGAAAGGTATAATGGGTATTGATGGTGATGAGAATCAATATGGCCATCAACCACAAGCCAAGGTTGTCACCAACTATCATTAAGCAGTTGTCAAGATACACAGAGTTCAAAGCAGACTTCCATTGTATCTCTATCCGGGCATGCAAGGACCTAGAACAGAAGTGGTATGATCTACCATACCTCGCGATGGATGATGCCATAGCAGCAGTCCTCGATTGTTGGTCAACCGAGTGGCACACGACCTCATATTTGTCCATCGGGTCTAGTAAGTCTACCAGAAAGCAGAAGAAGAAGAGGTCTGGTTGAAAATGTAGCAGCTGGCTGAAAAAACAGAAAAGGGAGACTGAGGAAAAATGAAGAGCAGAAGCTGAGCATGCCGCGAAGGAACGGGAGGAAGAGCGTGACTCTGATAGAAGTTAGAAATCTCCCTCACCACAAATGGAGGAAGAAGAACGATCAGAGTAGGGTGGTGCAAATCTGGAAAGCACTCCCTTCCTAGTGAAGCAGAATAGGGAGTAGGAGAAGGAAGGGCTGCGCAAAAATTCCAAGGCCACCAAGTCATCACTAGACCCGATCACCTTAATAGAGGGAGACTTGGATGACATCGGTGATAAAGTAAGGGACGTAGTGGTGGAACTACTGCAGTAGTTTGAGCAGTAGTTTGAGCAAGCCTTGGTTGCCATTCAAATGGGTCTGTGTGAGATAGAGATCCAAACTACTCAACTGCAGGCAGGTGTAGGGCAGAGTAGTGTGGCATCGACTAGTTTGGCATTAGGGACCACTGGAGCAGCGAAGATGGTTCGCTCTTGGGATCCTCAAGCCGTCGTGCTACCTAATGGAGCCCTAAGCGTGGAGACAGGAGCTGACAAGGCTGCTTTAAGGAACATTGGTCTCAACTTGGCCGTGCTCCCAAGCGAATTCCTTCACACGTTCCAAGCAGGTGTGATCGCAGAACTTAGGGCCCGGGAGTAGCGCACACTGAGTGTGATAAGTGAGAAGAAGGTTAAAAACAAACAATTGGTCATTGAGAAAACAGTAGCGATAGACACCTGGAAGAAGGTCCAAGAGAAGAATGAGTTCACTGCAGCGTTGGTAGCAGAAGCATGCAGAACTGTTTCAAAATTGCACATCCCTGAAGAGGCTCCTATGGAGTCCAAGATTCAGAAGTTGGCTACTAGTGTGCATGATGCTCGGACCAATATGGCCAAGGTTCAGTTTGAGCTGAACCTCAAGATTACAGAGCTCGATTTAAGGGCATAACCTTCAACTCCGCCAGAGATTAGAGAATAGTGCGAGGTAGTTGTCAAGAATGCAGTTGCCGCAGTAGATGCCATGGTGGAAGAATGCACTATGCTCTTTGAGCAATCAATGGAGGTCCTCACGAGTCTGTAGGAAGATCCAAACTTGCAGAGGTTGAATACTGAGGCAAGGAAATTACAACAGTAGTATGACGAAGCCAAAGCGACGACGCGCACTATCGCCATCACACAAAGATTGGCCAAGTTGCAAAAGGCAAAGGAATTGAAAGAACAGGCGAAAGCAGCGTAGGGAAAAGAGGCAGTGCTTAAGGCCAAATTGGGGCCTTGGCTGGATGAGGCCTATGTGCTCTTCGCCACCATTGGGGAGAAGTTGGCTATCTTGCAGACAACACAACATAAGATCCAGGTAGATAACGCAGGACCAACAACAAAGCAACTCGTGTAGCAGTTTAAGCAGGCAGCTACGCAGTGTACAGTTGTAGTTGCAGTGGTACAAGTGGAGCTAGGAGGTCTTTGCAACATGATCTCTATGTCAGCAAAGTGACTCAGGGGTGAGTCGCTATATTTGTGTTGGGGGCCTGTTGGGACAGGGTCCCCTAGGGTCAATTTTGGGGTTAAAAGCCCAAGTTTTTGTACATAAATTGTAAAGTCTTTGCAATTTGTGGTCATGGAGCACATAGATGTAAAGTGTCATAAAGGGTTTTCACCCTTCTTTTATGTAAGTTCTGTCAGCTTTAGAAGATCCACCCATGGTCTGTGGACCATGGGATTGTATAAAAAGGAGAGTCTTAGAAGAGTTTAAGGCGATAGAGATTAGAGTGAAGTCATTAATGGGTCAGTAGGAGCTAAGAGTGAAGAGTCTTAGAATAGAAGAAAGGCTCTACAGCTATGTGCGCAGAGGCCTAGGGTAGAAGTCCTTAGCTAAGTGCGTGGACCCCTGCAGTTGAGTGCGCAGGGTAGTTAGAGTTTGTAAGAAGATTTGAAGTACTAATAAAGAATATTACTCTAGAAATATCTGTGTTTGATCTATTTAATTCTGTTATGAATAAATGTGGTTATGTTATGCTAAATAATGGTTTCATGATTTAATGCTATATTGATGCTTGAATCTATATGTTTTACATTGTTATCTGAACGCAAGTGATAACATTTGTTTACTCGAAGAACATATTAATGCATATTGAAGTTATCAGATGCTTAAGATGATCTGGGTAAATAGGAAGTAAGAGTAATTACAGAAGCGCGTAAGTGGGTGATTCACCTAGTTAGGGTCTACGAACGATAGTTGTAGCCCTTCTTGAAGGTCTAGAGGATGATTAAGAGAAGTATATCAATAAGCCCTAAAAGGCTTATTGATGAGTGTGAAGGTAGAGTTAGGGCATAAAACAATATCACCACCATCTCTGAGTGCAGAAACTTGGTTCCAACATCCCCCCATACCACTTCGAGTGAGACTTCAATCCACGCTCTGCGGATTGGTGCCGAAAGGGCCAGTAGTGTAAGGATTTGTTTGGCTAAAATAACAATGAACCTGGGTCAGGGCCCACTAAGCCAACACAAGTGCCACCAGTTGTTCTGATGGGAAAATGATAGTCACCAAAGATAGAGAAATGGTCAGATGAGATGATTGAAGCATCAGATTCCTAGTTTGCAATGAACAAAAAAAAATCAATTTGAACAATCTTGCAAATTCTCTAAACAATTGAACCAAGTTCCTTGCGAGCCAGATATGGCAGATCACCTTCTTGCAACTAGTGACCAACTGTACAAGCATCATAGCAATCAAAAGAATTTAAAAAGGATGTTATCACCATGAATGCATGAAACTAGTTGAGGCATGGTGAATGGAGAAGAACTTGATTTGTGTGATAACTTGTGCATTCATAATCACACAGGCATATTTCTGGTGTGATGAGAGCATATATTGGCAATATAAGATTCACAAGAAGACCAAGGAGCTGACCATTAAGGGATAAATTCAATAAGTATGATTCTTACGGGAGAAGATAATCCTTGAGATGATAAACTTCACAATTACATGACTTCATGGGAGATGGGCATTCCCAACACAAATTTGATGTGAGAGATTTGCATGAAGACAAATTCACTATAACAAATTTGGTGAGCTCCAGTATTGTAGCAATAATGCTACAACTCCTGGGGCTTCCTGTCTCTTAATTTTATCAACCCGGTAGTTCGTACAAACTTGGAAGCGACGGTGCTGTATGCACAAGTACTAGCCCTTGTCGCAGCTGTCACTTGGTCAGCTGGCACAAGTCCGCTAGGGCTTAAGCCAACTTCTATAGGCTCACAGAAGAAGCTTTATCAATGATGGACGAAAGCGAACTCAAAGGAAGGCTACTCTACTTGGCAAACTGAATCAAAAGCAATTTAAAGCATGTAAATCTATGAAACCCTAATTTAACTAGTCTATCCTCTATAATGCAAAGAATGTGGATGCAACTCTTATGAATGCTGTCATTACCTCTAACAAGTGTAAATGCATGGGTCTAAGCTACTTGCATCATGAGAAATGTGTTTTTGTGTTTTTCCTTTAGGTGTGTGGAATGAGTGTGAACTTGGCCTAATTAGGGTTTGATTGTGCAGGTGGGATGTAGAAGGAAGGAAAGTGTGGGACAGGTTGGGGAGGCTAGGAAAGGTCCCGAGGGATCCTTAGCACCCATCCACAGAGGTCCCTCACATTCAGAAGCTCGGCAATGAAGTGAGTGGCCTCCTACAGGAAGGCTGTAGGGGATCCTACAGGATACTCTGTTTTCTACAGGATGTCTACAAATGGCTACAGGATGTCCTACTGTGAGTGGTTGGAGTGATGGAGGAGAAATGGAATGGTGTGGGAGGCTAAGGGAGATGGAGATGGACCTGATGATGTCTCAGGAAATGGAAAGTCAGACGAAGGAAGGGTGCATGCAATGGGTTGATGTTTTGGAAAGGTGGAATCAACGAGAGTGCAGGAGATGGAGCTGTACGTGAAATGAGAGAGTTGGAGGGCAAGTGAGTGAGATAGAAGGTGAATAGAACTTGTAGGTGGATGGAGAAAACGACGAAGGAAGTGGCTTGGGAAAGAGCAGTGTAAATGAAACAAATGACCTGTGCATCAAAACAAGAAATTCATTAACCTATTATGCCATGAAACCTATAAATCCGAAATGGAAAACAAGAAATGAAACTAATGCGTGAGAGTGCAGTATGGATCAATGTCGAGAATGTATGAATGGATCTTCAATACAAACGTTCATGTGGCAACTTGCGTGGAGATGAAACGACTGCTGTTCTTTTTGGTGGTTGATCATGGTCTACACCCCAATCCCAAACAGTGAGATGGCAGTGAACCTTTACAACCTGTTTTTGTTGGAGCTCCAAGAGATTTATTCTACCAACCTATCAAACTTGAATACTGAAAGCAAAGCATCATACCAGTCCTATCTATGCTAATGAAAACAATTAAACTAACAATCTGGAAATCCGAATTGCATAGGAAACTAAACAAACTCAAGTGTTGGAACTAATGGTAAATGCATTACAACACTGAGGAGGTCTATGGCTCTCAGGTTGGGCCCTAACCTGAGAGCTATAGCTCCTTGAGAAAACTCAGAACTAACTCAAAAGTGGCCTTCTTTATTCATAATCTGATAACATGCCAAATTGGCTTACAGAAGAGAACGAAACTTGAGCTGTTCTCCAAAATTACAATAGTAATACGAGAGTTTCAACAACCTAACCAAGGCTAAGGCCTCTATACTTATACAAAACGATGCTCCAACAAGTATCCATGATTCTAGGAGCTCGGCTGTTCAATCTATAGTTTAACTGCTGATCCTGTAGGATGATCATAAATGCTGTTTCCTGTAGAGCAGTTTTGAACTGTTGTTCCTGTAGAACAGCTGGCCATGTATTAAGCTCGGAGGGAGGATGGAGTGGGGCTCGGAGTTCTTGGTGAGGATCATGAGGAATGTCCCCCAAGACCGTGGACAACCTCTCCTTACGTCAGCAATGCCAACTCGTTGTCTCCTTGCCACCTTTTCGTTGTCTTTTGCTCCCTTTTAATGCCAAAACCTGGAATCACAATGCATTAGCTACGTAGATAAAGTGCCTATCCTTTCTCCTACAAACAACATGAATAAACTAAGAAGTGTATGCATAAACAATAAAAATGAATGGTTTGAGCAAGCAAAATAGGCCAAAAATGAGCCCAAATTGTACCAAAATTGGGGCTCATCATCACCCCCCAGCTGAACCATTTGCTCATCCTTGAGCAACCTTGCCCCTGCTCCTCGTCCTTGGCCGAGGACTCGGGACCGGAACAGGCTGTTTCTTTTCTGCTTTTGATGGCCCTGCCTTTTCTGCCCCTGATGGTGATGAGGGTGATGCTTCCTTCCCTTTTTCTATTTCTTTGAGTCGGGCTTCAGAAGGCGACTGGCCTATCTTTCGTGTCCAGGAAGTTATTTTTGGGCTCCTCTTTTCAGGGGTAGCTGATGGTTTAGAGGGGGTTCTTGCACTGGGTGAAGTAGGTACGTCCCCTGAAGTGGTATGGCCGCTGGGTGAAGGCTGTGGTTTGCTCGGGGACATCCTCTTGCTTCTCCTGGCTTCAGGTGGCAGAGGGATCTCCCTCTCCCTTTTCTCTTTCGGTTTTGGAGGTGTGCTGAGGGCAGCCAGTGCCGCGGCTGCCTCCTTATCGAGGATGTCAGCCTTCTCTTTCTTGTGTTTTGCTCCCTCGGAGCTCCTTGTAGAGGGTCCCTCCTTTTTTGATTTCAGGCTTCCTGTGGAAGACCCTGCTTTGCCCGCTTCTGGGCCTCCTGTAGAAGATTCTTTCTTTGTCTTCGGGCTCTCTACAGGAGGCTGTTTCGCAATGACCTTCGGGCCTCTTGTAGAAACCCCTCTTTCCAGCCTTGTGATTCTTGTAGGAGCCCCTGTCTCTGTCTTCGGGCTTCCTGTAGAAGCCTGTGGTTGTACTATCGGGCTTCCTGTAGAAGCCTTTGTCTCCGTCTTTGGGCCTCCTGTAGAAGCCTGTTTTCCAACAATTTTCGGGCTTCCTGTATGGTCGTTGCTCTTGGGCTTCCTGTAGAAGCCTGCTCCTTACTGATCTTCGGGCTTCCTGTAGAAACCTTTGTCTTTGTTTTCGGGTTTCCTGTAGAAGCCTGAGTTTGTGTTTTCGGGATTCCTGTAGAAGCTTGTGATTGCGTTCCTGCAGATGCAACTCTCACCACCTTCTCTTGCCTTGTTTCGTGGCTTTTGCGTTTGGCTTTGACTGCAGAAGCTGACAAGGTGCTTGGGCTGGCAGGGGCCACCTCAGCTTTGACTGCCCTGCTTTTCAACCTCTGTTCCCTTGCTGATAGGATGGGGGTGTCCTCTTTGACTTTGTCATCTTTTCCCTCTTCCTTCTTCTTTCGTTCCCTTTTCTGTGCTGGAGCCGGAACTTTTTCGCTTTTTCCTTTCTTACTCCCGGCTGCTGGCTCTTCTTCTTCTCCGTTAGAGGATTCCGCTTCTTCAAGCAACATTTTTATGTTCCCCGTTCTGGATAAGTTCCTAAATGATTCCCAAGCGAGGGGGACTTTATATGAGTGGAGAGCATCCTCCACGAGGAGCTTGACTAGCCCATGGTGGGCTATCTGGTCCGGAATTCCGTCCTTGAGCTTGGTGGAACACTCCATTAAGGACTGTAGTAGAAAGTAAGGAATGCTCAACCTCTGTGCTGCAGGGAGGTCAATCTGGTGTCTTAGTTCGTTAAGCAGCCTGAAGTGATACGCATATACAATGCTATATCGACCCTCACAGGTGATATATTTCATAATTTGTAGACTGACTTCGTTCCATGGCGGCAACAGGCTTGCCCTTTTGACTCCATTTTTGTCTTCGGTGAATGACTCTTCCGGTGGGAAGAACTCCTTCTTTGCTTGCTGGCTCATCTTCCGCTCTTCTTTGTCCCACGGCAGACCCATGGGCAGCACTGTAATCCGACTGATATGCTCTGGGGTGAGTTCGAGGCTGAGACCTCTGAAGGTTACCGTGGCCAATGTCTGTGATTTAGGCTGTAGAGCCTGCAAAAATTCCTCGGCTACTTCATCATCGTAGCCCTGTAGTTTATCACAGAAAGGCATCCATTGCGCTCTAGTGAAGAGCTCAACCACTGCCGGGTTTCTCCTTAATGCATTTGAATTAGTGGGCTCTCGCCTCTTTTCTGCCACCTTTTTTTACGTGAAGACTTCACCTTCCTGTAGAGCCGCGTTCCTGTAGAAACTGCTTCCTGTAGGACGGCGTTCCTGTAGAAACTGTTCCTGTAGGAGCAGTGCGCAGGCTTCGGGAAGAGCTTTAGTTGGCTGGCGGTCGAGAGGTGCTTTACCAGCGTTCAGGTAGCCGAGAGCTCGGCGTATCAATATGCAGAGGTAAGCAGAGGATCTACTCGAGTTTTGAAGTGAGGTTGATGGAGATACACGCTTAATCGAGCCGATTAGATTTTGAATCGGCGCAGCTCGTGGCGCGGGGGTGAGCTGTCCCCGCCGGACCGTTGGGTGACGTCACCCATCATCCGCCTGCACATTCGTTTGTTGCCGCATTCATTCCCACAGATCTGCCGCCACCCTTTTCGGTTAAACTTCACTTCTCGGTTGACGGGACTTATCTTCACGTGCTTGCTGCGTGTTTCTTTCGTCGTGGCTGCCACCTCATCCTCTGACTATCCCTTTACTAACCGACATGGCCAATCACTGGCCTTTAGGCCGCTCAACCATTCACCTTTATGCCATGCAAAACAAATCGAAGTAATAATCATGCAGTTTGATGGAGAGAAGGATTAGAACACTTACCTACGCGCGGCTGCACATGATTTCCAGTTTTTTGAGCGATGGATCTACCTGCCGCATGTGGCTGCACATTCCTGTAGGCTCGTGGTTACAGGATGCTGGCGATGGAGTGAATGTGTTTGATCTCAGATGGCAGTGCTGTGAACGGTCTTCACTTGAGTAGGTTGAACTGTTACAGGATCCCCGCGAGGGGTCTTGTCACCGTTCTTTCTCCTCGGGTGTATGCTGCATGCTGGCAGTTCTGGCTTCTCGATCACGATCCCAGCGCTTCTGATGTATCAACGTGGATGTGGTATGGTTCTTGGTGCCTAGTTTTTCTTTGACAGATGCTTTCTCACGAGAACTGATTACTTTGTTGTGCTGCTGCAGGGATCTTGGTTGCATGGCGACGAGGATGGTGGAGGACGATAATGGCAATGTTCAAGGGTGCCATCATTGGCATGCATGCATTCAATCCACTCCTCAGTCGCTAGATCTTCATTTGAAACACATTTCGGCCATCGTAACCTTCTACAGGAAGTTTCCTGTAGAACACAGAGCTTCCTGTAGAAAATTGGCACTTTCCTGTAGAAGATCCGCGTCTTCCTGTAGGAAGACTGTCTGTTCCTGTAGAAAAACTATATCCTCCTGTAGAAGATCCAAAGCATGATAATAATTGCACATACCTTAAAAAACATTGCTGTTCTTGGAGGTGGTGGTGATGACATCCTTTGCTAGCATGATGAAGGCCCCTGGCTTGGAGTGGAGAGGCTTCTTCTCCTCCATAGAACATCTGCATGCAAACCTTTTATGGTGCTGATTGTTTTTTCTTTTTTCCTCTTTTTTTTTTAGAAAGACAATAGGAGCGCCTCAATGAGGTTTTCACCCCTACTGCCTGCCTTGGGTGCCTCAGAGAGGTTTTCACCCAAGGATCTTTATTTTTCTCTCTTTTCTTTTTCGAAAGACAATAGGAGCGCCTCAATGAGGTTTTCACCCCTACTGCCTGCCTTGGGCGCCTCAGAGAGGTTTTCACCCAAGGATCTTTATTTATTTATTTTTTTATTTTATTTTTTTTTTTTTTTTGTGTTTTAGATCCTTCAGGGTATGCCCAAAGTGGAGGCAGAACCCTTCTCTATGACCAAAATAGATTTCTCCATAGTGCTGATAAACTCTTGTCTTGAGAGAGGTCTTCTATAGATCTTCAATCGGTGCCCATTGACAAGCATGGGAATGGATTCCTCATCAATGGTTCGAATGAGGACAGATCCATTGTCATGGCACTACTCCACCACATAAGGTCCTAGCCATCTGGTTCTCAACTTCCCCTTGAAATCTTTGAATCTGGAGTCATACAACAAGGCCCAATCTCCCGGCTGAAATTGCTTGTCATGGAGATGTTGGTCATGCCACACCTTCCTCTGAAGTTGAACCACTTCTGAGTGAAGGAGGGCCTGCATGCGGTGCTCATCCAGTCCATTCAGCTGCAATAACCTTTCTTGCTGTGCATGGCTGAGATCTAGGTCCAGCTGAGCTGCCAACCTCAAAGTGTTATACTCAAACTCAATGGACAACAAAGCTTTCTTCCCATAGACCAGCTCATAAGGTGTGAAGCCGGTGGTGGTCTTCCAAGTGGTGTTGTAAGCCCATGTGGCCTCAACTAGGCGATCTGCCTAGTCTTTTCTGCTGCTGCTCACCACTTTGGTCAATATCCCTTCTAATGCTCTATTGGTGACTTCCACCTGCCCATTTGCTTGAGGATGATAGGGGGTGGAAGTCCTATGCTTGATCTTGTGATGAGCTAGTAGATCTTCAACCAAGTTGGATGTGAACTGGCTCCCTTGATCGGTCACCAGCTCTCTTGGGTAGCCAAACTTGTAGAAGATGTTCTCTCTTAAGAACTCGACCACCTTTTCTTCAGTTGTTGCTTTGATTGCTTTAGTCTCTGCCCACTTTGTCAAGTAGTCAGTACACACTATGATGTAGGATCTCTGCCTCGAAGAGGGATTGATTGGGCCCACAAAGTCCATGCCCCACTTCTCAAATGGCTCGAGAGTCACTTGAGGTTGGAGAGGCATCTCATCCCTTTGGGTCGGTTTCCCCATTCTTTGGCATTGGTCACACTGGCTAACATATCTCCTGACATCTTGATGAAGTGTGGGCCAATAGTAGCCTGCCTGCAGGATCTTGAAGGCAGTTCTCTTTGCTGCAAAATGTCCTCCACAAGGCCCATCATGACAGGTGAGGAGAATGTCAAAGACTTCCTCCTCCCTTACACAACGCCTTAAGATCTGATCGGGGCCAAGCTTGAACAGGTTGCCCCCAATCCATGTAAATGAGGCACTCTTTCTGATGATTTTGCTCTTCTCTTTTGAAGAGAGGTGCGGAGGAAACTGAGCTGAAACAAGGTAGTTTGCTATATCAGCAAACCATGGAGAGAGTACTGAGATAGCAAACAGATGCTCATCAGGCATCTGGTCATCCACCATCCCATCTTCATCTGCAGACAAATCCAATCTAGACAAGAAGTCAGCAACAACATTTTCTTTTCCTGGTTTATCAACAATGGTTAGATCAAACTGCTGCAATAAAAGTAACCATCTAATAATACGAGCATTCACATCTGGTTTATTCATCAAATATCTAATAGCAGCATGGTCAGTATGTACAAATGTTTGATATCCGGTAATGTAATGACGGAACTTGTTTAGTGCATGGACTACAGCTAAGAACTCTTTCTCGGTTACAGTGTAATTCAACTCAGCTTTGGACAAGTTCTTACTAACGAAGTAAATGGCATATGGAAGTTTTTCCTCAATTTGTCCTAAAGCTGCCCCTATGGCTTTGTTTGAGGCATCAGTGTGGATGTGGAAAGGTAGGGCCCAGTTTGGACCTCTCAAGATTGGTGCTGACACCAACTTGTCCTTTAACTCATTCAAACTCTTCTGACAAGCGTCAGTCCACTTAAACTCCACATCTTTTGCCAACAAGCCAAACAATGGCAAGGCGAGCTTGCTGAAGTCCTTAATGAATCTCCTGTAGTATCCCGCTAATCCCAAAAAACTCCTAACATCCCTTACCTTTTGTGGAGGTGGAACCTTCTTGATTAGAGCAATTTTGTTAGGATCCACCTGTAATCCTTGGCTAGAGATGGTGTGGCCTAGCACGGTCCCTTCAGTCATAAGGAATTCACATTTTTCGGGACTGAGGGACAGGTTCATCTCAATGCATTTGGTGAGGACTTTTCCAAAATTGGACAATGCTTCCTGGAAGTTGGCCCCATAAGGAGTAAAGTCATCCATATAGATTTCCACTGTATCATGGACCAGCTCCGAGAAGATGCTTAGGACAGCTCTCTGGAAAGTAGCAGGAGCATTGCATAGCCCAAAGGGAAGGACTCGGTAGGCAAAGGTACCCCAAGGGCAAGTGAAGGTGGTCTTATCTTGGTCTTCTGGGCTGATTTGGATTTGATTGTACCCGCTAAACCCATCCACGAAAGAGAAGAACTTCTTTCCTGCCAGTCCATCCAACACTTGATCTATGAAAGGTAGAGGGAAATGGTCTTTCTTGGTAGCTTTGTTCAGCTCCCGGTAATCTACACAGATCCTCCACTTCCCATTCTTCTTGGGAACCAACACTAGAGGGGACACCCATTCACTATCTGAGATGGGGTAGATGAATCCGGCATCTAACAGTTTTTGCAATTCTTCCTTGACAATGTCTTTAAGGGCTGGATTCATTCTCCTCTGCGGTTGCCTAACCGGTTTACAGTCCTCTTTGATGTATATATGATGAGTACAGACCGAGGGATGGACTCCTTTCATCTCCTTATAGCTCCAAGCAAAAGCATCTAAGTGGCTGGCCAACAGGTTGCACAGCTCCTTTTCCTGAGAAGGAGATAGGGAGGAGCTGATTTTCAATGCTCTCTCAGGGCCGAATTCCACATTCTTAACTCTGGGAGTGACAGGGTTGGTTGTACAAAGATCCACTAAGGTGCTGGCTTGGGCATCCTCCACCAATTTTTCTAAAGGTAGTGCACTGGTAGGTGGGTTTTGGATCAAGTTCTCGATCAAATCATCCTCGGTTGGGGGATTTCTTCTATTGGTTTCTATGGTACATAGAGGTGCTGAATACACCTCGTCTTCTTCTCCTTCTTCCAACCAGAGTGGTAAGTCATGCTCTAAAGAGGGTTGGGCAGGAGGGTATAGGACAAGTTGCTTGGACATAGGACCATTTTTTATGGTCATATTTCCGGCACGACAACTGATATAGGCATCTGCAGTGGCTAACCAAGGCCTTCCCAAAATGAGGGGATATCCAGTAAGCTTTGCCTTTGGTTGCAGAACCAGGAAGTCTACAGGATACTCCCAAGAGTCAATAGAGACCAAGACATCCTCCATAATTCCTTCGGGAGTCACAGTGGAGCGATCTGCTAATTGCAGTACTGTCGAGGTCTTCCTCAAGGAACCTTGAAGATTGAGCTTGCACATGGTATCCCTGGTCATTACATTAATGGCAACCCCCAGATCAATCAGGGTGTGGGGTATGATGGTGGCATTGATGTGGACATCTACTACAGGACTTCCAGGATCTAAGTACTTTGGGCAGATGACTTGTCCTAGCATAAGGTCAGACAGTTGTCCTATGACATTGATAGTTGAAGCATCTTTCTTCCGTCTGCCTGGATGTTTGAAACACTTCTCCTTAACCAGCTTGTTATAGATTGGCACATCCTTGATGGCCTGGAGAAGGGGTATCTTCACACACAACTGCTTGAGCTCTCCCAGAAGCTCATCTTCCTCCGGGTTGGGTTGTGTGGTGGCTGTAAGTCTCTCAGGAAAGGGTGGAATAGGTTTTGGTTCACTCTCCTGATGGTTTTCCTCATCCTCTGGGGGAGGAGGTTGGCGATCTGGAAGAGTCTTTCCAGATCTAAGATTGATCTCCTGGATCTCCACAGCATAGGTAGGGCATGAGGTCTCCCCAGTATATACCTGCTGAGCCTGTCTATTGTTGGGGTTCGGGTTCGGTTGAGCAGGCATTTGAGGTTGCCTTGGAGGAGCAGGAGGTAATGGTTGTGGCTGAACTGGAGGTGGAGGCAGAATGGCGGGAGGATTGTTGTATTGAGGCCTCCACCCCGACTGAGGTGCACTCCACTGAGGCTGTGACTGGGCATGTGAGTGATATGAATGAGTAGTGGGTTGAGTAGGATACTGCGGTGGATAAGACCATGGCGGAGGCATGGACCAAGAAGGATGAGCAGGGGGACCCCAGGAAGGCATAGGAATCGATTGGTTGGGGTTGTAATAGGCTTGTGGTGCTCCTTGCATTCCCTGCTGATAGGGTCTAGATCCTTGTGGCCTCCTTTGGTCGATGAAGTAGAGAGGTTCAGTGGGGGCTTCAGTCCCTTGGTACATGGCTTTAAACCCAGGTAAGGTAGGACACTAATTGGTAGGATGGTCCTCCTCACAAACAAAACACACTTCAACCGAATGCAATGGGCATTCGTTCTTAGGATGTCTTCTTGTGCACCTAGGGCAGAAGACAGCCAGGGCTCTCTCAGCTTCTTCTTTCTTTTGCTGGATCCTGAATGTGTCCAGCTGCATGGCGATGGTATGTCTCACCTCACTCTTAAGGTCTTCTAATTGGTTTGTAAACTCATGTTTGGAGAAAGGGACACCAGTGGAGAGGAGGTTTCCTCTACCTCGTTTCCTAGCTGCCCTAGAATGATTTCTAAACACAGTTTTGATGTCCTCATAAGGCAGTTGGTAAATGTCCCCCCCAGCTAACATGTGAAGGGTATCTAAGAGATCTTCAGGTACTCCTCGGAGCAGAACCAACTTAAGGGATTCAGGGTCAAGTGTGCACCTGGCCCGCTTGTAACTAAGTTGGAACCTTTCCTCATAGTCCTCTAAAGATTCATCGTTTCCCATGGTCATCCAAAAGATTTCCCCCTTTGTTTCCTTGGACCTACAATAATCCCGGTACTTGGTGTTGAAGGCTTGCTGCATTTGATCCCATGTGGTGATACTATTCCCAGGCAAACCCATGAACCAGCGTAGTGCTGCATCCTTGAGAGTAGAAGGGAAAAGTTTTAGCTTTTGTTCATCCTCAGTATAGTCATAGGTCCTACAGAGGACAGCGAACTCAAATAGGAAGGTATCAGGATCCTCAGTGGTCATTCCATGGAAGTGAGGCAAAGCAGAGGGGCTAATGTTTTTCATTTTCATCTCACCATTGGTCTCTCGGATGGGGAAAGCTCCTTCTATCCTCTCATCCTCTCTATTGTCAGCCATAGCTTTAGGTGGAGTGGTCTCTAACTCTTCTTCTTCTATAGGATTTCGGTATGTCTTGGGACGTTCACCTATAGTTTCCTCTGAATCACTGTCACCATCGAAGAGTGAAGGGTGACTAAGTGATGTGGTGGGGGTGTTTGGTAGGAATTTGCCTGATCTATCTCGGTTCCTACGAGGCATGAAAGGGAAAGGACTCTTCTCTGTTTTTAGTGCTTTTGTTTTTTTTTCTTGTACCTGCAAAACTGAAACAAAGTGATCTACAACTAACTAGATTACTCAAATGAAATTTGCGGAATTGGAAATATTAATCTAGGAAAGTAGGAAATATTAATCTAGGAAAGCAGGAAAGATTAATCTAGGAAAGCAGGAAATATTAATCTAAGAAAGCAGGAAAGATTATTCTAGGAAAGCAGGAAAGTCTATGCTACTTTTGCAGAATGGAAATGAAGCAAACTACTTAGCAGAAGTAAGAGTACGAAAGTAGAAGAAAAGCAACAATTACTAATACTCTGACGCTTCCCCGGCAACGGCGCCAAAAAGATGGTGAGCTCCAGTATTGTAGCAATAATGCTACAACTCCTGGGGCTTCCTGTCTCTTAATTTTATCAACCCGGTAGTTCGTACAAACTTGGAAGCGATGGTGCTGTATGCACAAGTACTAGCCCTTGTCGCAGTTGTCACTTGGTCAGCTGGCACAAGTCCGCTAGGGCTTAAGCCAACTTCTATAGGCTCACAGAAGAAGCTTTATCAATGATGGACGAAAGCGAACTCAAAGGAAGGCTACTCTACTTGGCAAACTGAATCAAAAGCAATTTAAAGCATGTAAATCTATGAAACCCTAATTTAACTAGTCTATCCTCTATAATGCAAAGAATGTGGATGCAACTCTTATGAATGCTGTCATTACCTCTAACAAGTGTAAATGCATGGGTCTAAGCTACTTGCATCATGAGAAATGTGTTTTTGTGTTTTTCCTTTAGGTGTGTGGAATGAGTGTGAACTTGGCCTAATTAGGGTTTGATTGTGCAGGTGGGATGTAGAAGGAAGGAAAGTGTGGGACAGGTTGGGGAGGCTAGGAAAGGTCCCGAGGGATCCTTAGCACCCATCCACAGAGGTCCCTCACATTCAGAAGCTCAGCAACGAAGTGAGTGGCCTCCTACAGGAAGGTTGCAGGGGATCCTACAGGATACTCTGTTTTCTACAGGATGTCTACAAATGGCTACAGGATGTCCTACTGTGAGTGGTTGGAGTGATGGAGTGTTGTGGGGAAAAGTATCCGATGAGGATGACCCTATCCCTACTCTAAAGGTGACAGTCTTTAGCAACAACTGAAAGTAAAGCTTTGATGTTTTCCTTTATGAAAGTACAGAGAGGGGGAAGAAATGATCAACCAACCTGGTATCCTTCGTTTAGTCGATCTTGATCCTCTCTCTTTGTCTCTTGTTCCCAGCTCCTTGCTCTCTTTGCCGGTCCAGCTACACACAAGCCCTGCACAAAACGAGAGAGGAAACTACAAGATACAAGTACTCATAACTGATGCATGGATTAGAGTGAATCAAATATACATGTAAATACAATACATCAATGCAATACAAGTATATAGGAGAATATGCAAAACTTTATTGATAGAAGTAACAGGGTTCTGAGAAGGTTACAACCAATGATGGCTCCAATCCAGCAGCACCTCCCCAGCAGCAAGAACTCTCCTCTTCACCTCTAGTAAAACAATCACCCAATAGCTCTAACTGTAATCCAACAGCACCTCCTTGCTTTACACAAAATTCCAGCCCCCTTAGACCTCATAGAAGAGCTCTATATATAGGAGAGAAGAAGAGAGGATGAGCCAGCTTGAGGCTGGCATAGAGCTGACTAGTGTCCTCTCCCTCTTCAGTTAATCTTCAGTTCTTGAGTCCACTTGGAGATCCTTGCTTACACATGGTGATCAAGTACCTCTTACTCATCACAAGGCGAATCTGATGAACCAAGTGTCAGTTTGGAAGCTTCCTGGGCAGTTGACACCTTGCAGGATGACTGTGCCACTTGGCCAATCTCGCCCAGCGCAGGTAGCCTTCATTACTTTTGACTTCCAGCGCAGGTACAGAGTGGGACAGTTGCATTACAGCGCAGAAGCTCAGTTAAGCAGCTGACATGATCCAAAATAAGCCTGTTTTGAAGTGTTTTCCGGTGGAGAACTGATTGGAAGTGCTGTTGTTTGATGACCTTGTTCTTTTAGGGGTAAGAACAACATGTTTAGGGACTGAGGATCCCTGTAATTATTGACATTCCATGCTCCATGATGCGAGGCACAAAAATGTCTATAACATGGAGGAGAAATGGAATGGTGTAGGAGGCTAAGGGAGATGGAGATGGACCTGATGATGTCTCAGGAAATGGAAAGTTAGACGAAGGAAGGGTGCATGCAATGGGTTGATGTTTTGGAAAGGTGGAATCAACGAGAGTGCAGGAGATGGAGTTGTACGTGAAATGAGAGAGTTGGAGGGCAAGTGAGTGAGATAGAAGGTGAATAGAACTTGCAGGTGGATGGAGAAAACGACGAAGGAAGTGGCTTGGGAAAGAGCAGTGTAAATGAAACAAATGACCTGTGCATCAAAACAAGAAATTCATTAACCTATTATGCCATGAAACCTATAAATCCGAAATGGAAAACAAGAAATGAAACTAATGCGTGAGAGTGCAATATGGATCAATGTTGAGAATGTATGAATGGATCTTCAATACAAACGTTCATGTGGCAGCTTGCGTGGAGATGAAACGACTGCTGTTCTTTTTGGTGGCTGATCATGGTCTACACCCCAATCCCAAACAGTGAGATGGCAGTGAGCCTTTACAACCTGTTTTTGTTGGAGCTCCAAGAGATTTATTCTACCAACCTATCAAACTTGAATACTGAAAGCAAAGCATCATACCAGTCCTATCTATGCTAATGAAAACAATTAAACTAACAAGCTGGAAATCCGAATTGCATAGGAAACTAAACAAACTCAAGTGCTAGAACTAATGGTAAATGCATTACAACACTGAGGAGGTCTATGGCTCTCAGGTTGGGCCCTAACCTGAGAGCTATAGCTCCTTGAGAAAACTCAGAACTAACTCAAAAGTGGCCTTCTTTATTCATAATCTGATAACATGCTAAATTGGCTTACAAAAGAGAACGAAACTTGAGCTGTGCTCCAAAATTACAATAGTAATACGAGAGTTTCAACAACCTAACCAAGGCTAAGGCCTCTATACTTATACAAAACGATGCTCCAACAAGTATCCATGATTCTAGGAGCTCGGCTGTTCAATCTATAGTTTAACTGCTGATCCTGTAGGATGATCATAAATGTTGTTTCCTGTAGAGCAGTTTTGAACTGCTGTTCCTGTAGAACAGCTGGCCGTGTATTAAGCTCGGAGGGAGGATGGAGTGGGGCTCGGAGTTCTTGGTGAGGATCACGAGGAATGTCCCCCAAGACCGTGGACAACCTCTCCTTACGTCAGCAATGCCAACTCATTGTCTCCTTGCCACCTTTTCGTTGTCTTTTGCTCCCTTTTAATGCCAAAACCTGGAATCACAATGCATTAGCTACGTAGATAAAGTGCCTATCCTTTCTCCTACAAACAACATGAATAAACTAAGAAGTGTATGCATAAACAATAAAAATGAATGGTTTGAGCAAGCAAAATAGGCCAAAAATGAGCCCAAATTGTACCAAAATTGGGGCTCATCAAAATTCTTGAATTCAGACAAAAGTAAAATCTTGAAAATTCAAAATATCATGCCCAGAATAACAAACATTTTTCATGCAGAAATCCGCATCGAGTGAAACCATGCAGATAGATGGATTGTGCAAGAGAAACGAGATCTGATTTAGTTCAGGGGGCTTAGCAGAGCCGCGAGATCCTAAAATAACCATCAATGGAATATGAAGTGCCTCAACTCCCTGGCAAGTCCCGAAACTTTCCAGGATTGTAGAATCACATTTTGAAGCTTGAACCAGATCATACATGGTTTGAGGATAACTGTTGTTGTTGATTTCAAAATTGCTCACCAAATGACAGCCATCTCTATCGCAGGTCTCACTGGATCTTTCAACCTCAATAATCACATTACTCAATTAGAGAGACTCTTCCAATAGAACATTCAAATATAAATGAATTGGTGAGATCTCGTGAGCAAGCTAATTTAAAGATTTGTCTTCACGCAAGAGAATATATGATTAGGGGTGGAAAGAGTTCTTTGCTTTTTGACTATTTTCAATTTGATCATAGATAGCCTCACCGCCTTGTTCCAATTGAGGGGATAACTCATTGGATGAAGAAACAAAAGAACATGGAGTATATCCATTGCAAGTGGATGTGTTGCGAATGGTAGGACACAAGGGATAGTGAGGTGGAGGGGAAGTTTCGATATGACCATCTTCTTTGACTGAAGCAGATTCTAGATCTCAATCAAAATCTTCATGAGAAACCAAAAGATCATATGATGTTCTTGGGCATTTGTCATGGCATACGGAAATAGAGTTATCATCATTGGAATGCTCACTGCCTAAGGCTGGGGGTTGATTGAAAGAATTGATTATATTGGGTTTTCCACCAAGATTACTAGATTGAGAGTCATTCAAGAATGGAAACTCATTGTTTTGACATGGAAGATTTCGAAATAGAGAGGAAAAATTGAAAGTGCCCTCACCTTTCTACTCCTTTACCTGCGTAATGTGACTACCTTGTACTTGATCGTAATTTTAGACAGTAGCTTGAGAATCAAGAGAATGTGAATAACTAGCTGGTGAAGCAAATTGATCAAGTAGGTCATGGTACAAAGAGTTAGGATGTGAAGAAGATAGAGGATAACAGAAATCTGGATCAACCTTGAGATTAGAGTTGTGAATGGTGACATCCTCTTGTGAAATGGAGGAGTGAGTCTTCATCATAGGCTTCATGATACATTTTGGAATTTCCTCCATTGAAGCAGGAGAAGAATGAGAATATGGATAGGAGATTTGATTCGTAGATTTCCTAGTTTTTCAATCACCACAAGGAGGCACCCACATTGGGACTGAAAAAGGAGGAGGACAAGGAACAAAAGGGGTAATAAGATTCTCCTCTGAAATTTGAGGTGTCTCATGATTCACAAGAATTGGAGAAGAAGGGAAAACAGGAGGTGCAGGCTCACCATATAAGTAGACATGAACTAAGTGCTTAAATTCTTGTCTCAAGAAATGTGAGTTCAAATCCTTTTAAGGAATTTCGAAATAGAGGTGAAGGAACCGATTAGAAAAATATTCAATTGATTCATTAGTCTTCATTCTTAAATGATGGATTTTATTTCATAGACATCTTGGTGGTTATACTTATCGAAAGCTTTATGTGACATCTTGCCAAGTTATTCATATAAATGGATAGAAACAATGGGTAATGTGTGACACCATTGACTAACACGACCTTCGAATGTGAGGATGAGTAGTCTAGCTATGAAATCTTCAGAACATATTCCATGACAAACAAAAATATGGATAACCTGAGACAGATGTTCACAAAAAGTTGATTCACCCTCACCATTGAACTTAAATTCGGACAGGTCATGAATAACTTCCACATGGATGGTACAATTAAGCTCTTTCAAAAAACATCCTGGGATTATGATTTGGGGAAGAGCCATTTTAAATAAGAGATTCAAACCAAAATCTACAAGCATAGGTTGTAGTCTAGCCCTCCTTTCAGTGCCATTTTATTGACGTTGCTAGAAATATATCAACCAAGGGGATCTCCCCGATATGAAGTCCCAATTAAACCTCACACCGTTTGGTGTAGGAGTCCCATCTGGTATAAAGGACTAGTTTCCAAATCCTCAAAGATCTACCTTAGCTCCAGTTGTTAGAACAAGAGAGTGATGCAATGGTATCTTTGAACAACAAGGTTAGTTTTCCCGGTGAGTGTGCAACGCAACAATGTCAAGGTTATTTTCCTGCAAAGGGGGAAAGGAAAGTGAGCTTCTAAGTGAGAGGTAATAGTACCACCTAGGAAGAGACACACGTGAACCAGAAAGGTTTGTCTAACATCCAGTGGAATAGTCCACAATAGATGTGACAATCATTACAACCAATGAACAGGGAAAGGTCAATCTACCATCGATCAGAGTAGTCCACAATGGATGTGATGATTGTTACAAACAATGAGTACGGAAAGGTATGTCTAGTATCATGTGGAATAGTTGACAAGGATGAGACAGCAATAGAAACCATTACAACACATTCCCAATAAGATAAGAATTAAAACAACCGAAATAGTTCAACTATCTTAATACATGTGAAAACGAACATGAAATACAAATGCTTACAAAATACTCTTACAAACATCCATAAGTCATGCATGGAAATGTATTGGCCTAAAAAGGCTTCGATAATTAAGCAAAACTTCCAAGAAATATATTTACATCATACATTACTAGCCCTAGTAGTGGGACATTACAGTCACTCCTTGCTCCTCAAAGCACTGACTAAACTCTCTATGCTTTGCAGGAGGAGACAAGGTGAAAAAGTCCTTTACTCATACAATGAGGGGGTATATATAACTAAGGTGTGATGCTTGACCCTTTTGACTCTTTGACTTCCCTCATGATTGTTCAACTTCCTATGACTCTTCATATTCATGTGTGTCCATTGGACTTCCACTTTACATTACATTTGATTTACAATGTACATGGCTCATAATAGGGATGTGGAATTTGACAACTTATGACACGACTTGACATGACACTGCTGACTTGGACTAGCTTACTGAGGTGGCAATGTCAATCCATTATTGCTTCTGAGTGATAGATGTGTTCTTGGATGTGCTTTCTCTTCCCCTCTGCATAGCTTGATGATGAGGGGTCTTCAATGATATTCAGTCTTGAGAGGTGGTTGCATGCATGTGTTATCTTTGCTCATTCTTGACAGGTTCGTTTGTCGGTTTAGTTACAAGTGAGTCTTTATGCATGCTTCGCCCCTACTTTTCCTTCTTCATCATCTTGGCATAACTTGAGAGTGTACCTGTTCCTACAATTCACTCATGACGGGACGACATTAATCTAAAACTCCCTACTCTAAGATGGTGCATTATCATCCATGGACTAAGCTTGGGACAAGACATAGGTTGGGAGACAGGGCTCAGTGACTGCCAATTACACAGTTCCAGTAGGTAGGGAGAGAGCTTGACTACTGAGACTGTGCAGAGTGTAGCTCACGCTTGATTGAGGAAATTTTGAGCACAGTCCCCACTGCAGGGAAAAATTGCACAGGGGCCGTTGGGAAACATGATTGCACAGTTAAGACAATTAGTGGATGATGTAGGATGGGACCATAGGAGGTATGTATGTGAAGTTTCCAAAGGCAAGGCATGAATGGACAACAGAGGGGCCTAGAGGACATATTTGCGTAGTTATTGAGATAAGTGTCTCGACTGAGGAAGGACACTTGGGGGACAATTCTATGCAATTCTAGGGGGAATAGTAGAATTGGTTCTCTGCGGATTGTTGGGTTCTAGTAGGCAAGGGGACAAGCTTGAGGACTGATCTTGCGAAATACGCAATTCACGTCAAGTTGGGAGGAGTTACTGTGAAATTCTGGGGATGAAGGCAAGTTGCTCAGCTTTGGAATTGCGCAGTGAAACTTCCCAGGGGATAGCGACTACGCACTGCGTAGTTCTAGGAAGCAAGGTTGCATCATTGAGGGATGAGACTGCGTATTGCGCAGTTCAGTCAGGGTCTGGTGAAACTGAGTTGCCCAGTTGGAAGGATTTTCAAAGAAATGGCTAAGTGTGGGGGGGAAGTGAACTTGTGAGGAACTTGAAATTGTGATCAAACAATTAGCATACTTTGATAACACGACAACATAGACCACTAGAATAAAAAGACAAAGCATTACCCTATGTGAAACTATCCTAAAACAAAAGTGACAAGTGCTACACTTGAGAAGGACTTGGGACGACTGTAATGAAACTTGTGTGATAGTGCTCAAGACATTGTGTATGAGTGTGACGAGTGTTTACATGGCTAGGGAAACTCATATACACAAATATCAACCTTTGGAACCACTAGGAAAGGTTTGAAAACCTGACATAACAGTAAAACATGCCAAAAGATGATAGTTGATCGAACAATGAAAGGGAGCTAGACACTTAGAGGAAACACATGGAATGAATTTCAGTGCTTCTAACCATACATGTCATTGAAGACATAATTATACAACAATGATAAACAATCCTTCATGCTACACTAAGAGGTGTATTTTAAAATATGTGCTTTGTTTTCCATACTTAACCTCCGAAGGGTTATGCATCAAATGGAGTCTTCATGTGGTCTCAATCTTCTGTCATACCCCGGGTTCCTTTGGTTTTCTTATATGATAACTATATTTTTTGCTCAACTCCTTTAGTGTCATCTAGAATGTCCTCCTTCTTCATCACCTTCTTCATCATCTTGTTATAGCATGGTAGAATTATTGTATCTGTGATCCACTTGTGACAAGACGACATCAGTCTGATAAACCCCTAGCCTAAGATATTGCACTTGGGTTCATAAACTGGGCTTGAACTGAGTGACAAGCCAGGGGAGAAGGCCTAGTGACTGTGAAATTTCATATTTCAAGTAGCCAAGGGTCGAGCTCGATCACTGAGATTGTGTAGTGTGTAGCTCAGGCCAGACTCAGGGAATTTTATGCACAGTCCTCACTGAGGGAAATAATTGCGCAGTTACCACCAAGAGACACAATTGTGCAGTTTAAGCAGGTAGTGGATGTTGCAGGATAAGGACCTAGGAGGATAAATCCATGCAATTTTAGGAGGCAAAGTGGATTCGGTAGCTCAGAAGCTTGAGGGACAATATTTTTCAGTTTCTGGAGATAGTGGGTTCCAAACGAGGGAAGAACACTAGAGGAAGCCACAGTGTAGTTTTGGATTCCAAGGGAGGCTAGGATTTCTGCGCATTGCACAGTTCTAGTAGACAAGGAAAAGGCTTGAGGGTTGTAGATGCGAACTGCACAATTTAGGAAAGCTAGATGAGGCTAAGTTGCTAGGAAAACTCCGAAATTTGGCTAAGTGTGGGATCAGTGGAACCAATGTGAATAGTGATAGAAATTGACTATTATCACACACTTTAACACTTAATGATACAACATAGACCATCCAGAACATATGAAAACATAATTCACTTAATACAACAACCTTTGTGTCAGCTTACGACAATTGTAACTCCGATGATTGACTTTGTGAGGATAAAGGAGACACTTGTGTAATAGTGCATGTTGGCTTGTTGGGGCCTGACCCAGGTTTGGAGATGATTTAGCCAAAAAAATCCCAGTACTACTGGCCCTTTCGAAAACAGTCCACGGAGTGTGGACTGAGGTCTCACCCAAAGTAGTATGGGAGGGTGATAGAACTAGGTTTCCACACCCTAAGGATGTCTGATGGGTTCCAAGTGGTATGTGATTTGACCCTGCGCACACGTCACTACGCGCACTTATTAGTACCTCGCAACCTGCGATGTTGCCTTCGTACAGCCCTACTCGGGGCCCGAACAGTGTTATTACCCAAAACCTTACTAGTAACCTGATATTAGTTGATTAACTTAGCTTATCTGTATGCTTTCAGTTATACTTAACAATATTCACCATTCATACAAGTATGCGCAGTGAATAAATAGTATAATTGCAAATGATATTAAACAGGAAATAACACAAGAACAGATACACGGAATTCAGATAAACCCTCTCTCTATTATTCTTCTTCCTTGGTTATAGACTCGGCTCCACCCTGCACACTCAATTGCAGGGGTTTGCGCACTCAGCTGCGGACTCTAGTAGGCCTCTCTGCACTCAAATATAGAGCCTCTTCCTACTAGTACAACCCAAGATACTAGACTCTTTCTTTATGCTCGCTATCTTTCAGACTCCATATGTTGGTTAACTAACTCCCTTACAACTTAGAGCCTCACTCTATTTATACAATCCCATGGTCCGCGGACCATGGGTAGGCCGACACTACATTCAAAACTTAGGGAAGACATCCCTATGACTCTAACAATACAATTTGTGCTCTGTGCCTCCAATTTACGGAGTCTTTACAACAATATTACTCAAAACTTGGGCTTTGAGCCCCAAACCATGCTGTGGGGGGGATTCCATGCCCAACAGGCCCCCAACACAAACATCATGACTTGCCCTTGATTCACTCTGTCGGCGCAGCGATATTGGTGTGAAGACCCTCCAACTATTCCCAAACAGTCTTGATGTCTATAGCACACTCAATTTCTACTTGTTGTACCTACTGCATTCTCTCTTCTGAGCCCTCTATGTCTGGCATGTTGCGCTGCATCTATGCATACATCCCTGAATCTACATGAGCTTTCCTTCAATATCTGCTGTGATTGTGAAGGCTTCATCAATCCATGGATAGACACACGCTTTGAGAAATGCTTCCTTATGGTGCGATGCATCCACCTGCTCCTTTAGTGCCTTGTCTTGCTGCATCCTTGCAAGACACTGAGTAAGGAATACTATTTGCGCGGTCCCCCTAATGTTGTCATACTGTTGCTAGAGTTTACGTGCCTTTATCTCCAGCCGCTGGATGTTGGGGTCCTCCTGCAACGTCGTGAGGACCTCAAGCGCTTGTTCCAACATGTTGGTACAATCGCACGCTACACCTCCAATCTCTTCCAACCCTACTGTAATAGCGCTGGTGCACTGTTCTTTGATTTCTGGGGGAGTGGAAGGTTGTACCTTCAACCACAACTTGACGATCTAGAGATTTAGCTCCAGCTGCACCCTTGTTGTCTCTTCTCTTGCGTCACGAACTCCACTGGCCAAACTGTGGATCCACACTTCCACCGGTAGATTTGCTGCGATAGCCAGCTCTGGGATGCATCGACAAGCATCATCTACTGTCTACACCAACCTTTGGTTCTACGACACCAACTTGTCATGCTGTAAGTTGAGCTGCTCCATATTGATCTTTTGTTCACTAAGAACTTGGATCACATGGTTCTCCCTAGCGCGCAGCTCTGCTGTTATTCCATCCTGTAGCTGATAGAGTGTTTCCAGAGGAAGGGTAGCTAGATTAAGGCCAAGGCCTTTCATCATGCTAACCGTCATTCGGTCCATTGCATCTGATGATACTAACGCTCCCTTTAGCAACAATATTGTGTTGGCCATCCTTGCACGTAGCATCTGCTCTGTTGCTGAAGTGCCTGTTACGACGTGGGTAGACAGGGTACCTTCCTGAGGGGCTCGCACCTGTAACTCTTGTAGTTGCACCATGAGGGCCCCCAACACACTTTGGTGCTCTGTCATAAACTCTTGGAGTGCTTCGTTGGTGACATCACGGACCGTATTGCTGATGTCATGGAGATCACCTTTAGTTAAGGTGATCAGGTCAATGGCCAGCTTCAAGGCCTCGACCTTCTTTCTTGGATCTGATCTCTCGGTATTGCGCGACCGTTTGAGCTATGTGGATGCGGTCCTTGGGTCCTTGCTCCCTTCTGTTATTTTTGTGTCCTATGCCTCCTACCCTGAGGATGTTTCTTGGCCCTCCTATGCCTGTACCATTGATGCCTCTGTTGCTGTTGTGTCTGCGGCCTTCTTCTGCTCCGCAACTTCCTGTGTCGCTTCGCGGACTACTCTTACCTTAGCTACCGCTTTTTCGTTCTGCCTTCTCACAGCGAGTTGGGTGACACATAGCTTGGCATCATCCTTCTTTTTCTATGCTGTGGCTTTCTCCAGTTTTGCCAAATCTGGGGCACGCCACTCGGGAGGTCATGTCTCCAATACCATAAAGATCGTGTTGTCAATGGCTACAAATGGTAGCTTCATCCACTGCTTCGACGGATCCTTTCGCACCTTGATGTATATGTTGTGCATATCCACCTTGAAGTCTACAAAACTCTGCAGAATATTATGCACCGTAGGCGACAAGCGTGACTTCTTGTTGATCCACATTCAGATGCTCGCCTCCATGAGCACCTAGAAAATTTTTATATCGCGAATCTATTTTGCGTCCTTGGTGGCCCAAAGCGAAGCGTACTTTGCGGCCTCTGGTAAGTCTTGGTCAATGTTTGGGAACTGACTATCCTCCAGCAGTTCTCCCTCTACGAGTAAGATGGATAAGAGCAACCATGTGTAGTGGAAGGTCTTACCTTGCTCCTAGGCTTCGCGAAAATTTAACAAAACTCATAGAGGAACTTAGCCTAGTTGAATTGGACCCTCTCCACACATTGTTCGGCCAACACCACCACCAACGCTAGTACCTCATCGGTGGAGCATTTTCTCATCACTTTACCCACCAGGAGTTGGGTGGCTATGCACACCCCGTTATCCTTGATGCTGGAGATGGCGTAGCCCCTCTTCTTTTTCTCCAACTTATACTTTGCCTTCATGGTCTTTGCGAGAGCCAAATCGTTACTTTTCCTGGCTATCATCGTGGGGTCCTTTCCCTTACAGGGAAGCCAAGAAATTCACTGGATGAGGTCTACCATGATGGGAATAGGCTCCTCGAGCCATATATACCCATCATGCACTAGGTAGAGCAGCTGGTTAATGACGAAAATGGTGATGAGCACGTAGTGGAAATGTGGTATCCATAACAAATGCAACAACCTAGCCTTTTCCACACTGCGCAACCATTTTTGTGGCTCTAATGCTGTCACTGGCCCCTCTGTATTGTGCTTCACCAGATTTGTCTTCTCTAAGTGCAGGAACTTCTCGCTGTCCACGAGGTCCCAGTCTTCAAATTTCATGGCGGGCATGTGGCCTAGGTGTGAGTCCTCAAATACAATGCCATTGGGGAGGAGTAGGGTCTGGAGTGAACTCTTCATTGCATCCAAATCCTTTGGTACTTTGGATTTTCCTTTCCATGGAGTGACATACGCGGGTAGTTTCACGGCAGAGCACAACGGTTGGATGTCCTCCTCCATGTCTTATTCTTCTTCTGTGGTGGCAATCAGGGCCTGCAAATCTTCTTCCTCCTCATCTGTTTCAATCGTGATTGCCTTCCCTTTTTCTTCCATTGATAACTTGCTGTGCCGCGGATTCCTCAGGGACATGTGTACTGGTCCCATTGCCTACTTATCCTTCTTTGGCCTCGACATCCGCAGTGATTTGGGGATTTCTGTCACAACCCCAGCGCCTTCGAGAACATCCTTTACCTTCAAGGTCTACCCGGCCTCCCCGGCGGTTCCTTCTTTAATTCCCAACCCATCCTTAGTGGCCATCATCATCTCTACACTGTATGTTGACTATTGCGAACTCAGGGGCTCTATTATCACTCAGATCTCAACACTCTGTACTCTGCTCAACCACTCAATGCTCAAATGACCAAGTGTTTTCTGCTTGCTAGCCCTTTGAGTTTTTTAGCACCTTTTGAATTCAAGTTTGACCGTTCCCCCCAATTTCAGGCCATCAATGCTTCCTTAGCGGTAGATTTTCCCAAATCTTACCCATAATTCTCGTCTTAAATGCCGACCTCCCGCTCCATTTGGCCTCAAATCAGACATCTTTTCATGAATAGTGAAACTAACGGTCACTTCCTAGCCAACCCGCATGACAGCGCAGCCCTCCATGCACAGTCGTGAACCCTATGATGTCCTGTTCTTGTGCGCATTTCTCATATCGCGCAACCCCCAGGAAGAATATTTTATAGTCCTGCACTCCCTTTCAACTGCCTGGAGCACTAAGACTGTCCTTCCTATGGCTAGTTAGGTGGGCACACCACTCGTGCGGGGCTTCATCTCATCCTCCATCATGGTTCACGAAGAATCCCCATCTTCTATTGTAGTGATTGGCATCACGCACTCTACTATTTGCACTGTGCTGCCCTGGTCACTACGTTTGGCGAGATGCAGTCTCAACCATGGCAAAAGACTAACCAATTCACGATGATAACTTTCCAATTTGTCAGTATGACTGTACGCACCTTGCCTTTCCATCCTTGGTTTTTCAATGAGAAGTTCTTCCTTTATTTTGTTTTCCAGCTTCTTGACCTCTGCATCCATTAAAGTGCTTTTCTCCCTTAGTCGTATCCAGTCTTTTTCAATTTCACATAGTTTAATGTTTCCCCGTCGGATTTCTTCCTCAAGCCTTATATGTTTTGTTTCGCACAACTGTGTGACTTCTTCGTTCCATTTTGTGTGGACCATCGTATCTATGGGTGTTGTTATGCGTAGACTCGTCTTTGCATGCTCCACAGGGACTACAATCCTTGCTTCATACTTTATTTTCAGAAGCGCTTGAACAGTCAGAGTTTTGCCCATGGTCCTATAAGCCCATACAACCACAGGTACGTGTAGGTCCTAGTCAGTGCATCTCACATGGTGGACCTTGTTCAACACTTTACACACCTTGTCAAAGGCTTCCCCGTGTATGATTTTTGGCGCGCTAGGTTTTATCATGCTTCATCGTTCGCGCACTTGTATTTCCTACTTCTGCTTGTTGTTCCTGTTTCCTATCATGATGGAGGTGTGCATCCGTGCAGGCTGCGTACCATATGCCTGTACCCATCTAGAAAGGTGGGCACGCAGGTTGTTTCGTCCCTCATAACCAGATCTCATCCGTAGCTAAGGTTTTCCAAATTGTATAAGCATCCCCCTTCTGCATTCATGCCAGCTCTCAATACTTCTTTGATGCATACCCCACCACCTTTCGGGCGTCGTGTGCAGTGCCCATTTCAGAGCATCAAACTGCTATTTTTCTGGCATTGTGCTTTCAAATTTGTTCAGGAATTCATCCACCATTGTCAACCCATCATACATAGGTAGATCCCGTACCTTTGTTGTCACATAGCACAGTGATCTAACCATCATGTTGCAATTGAGCATGGTTACCTCATGTAACTAGTTTTGCCATCATTCTATTTCCTCATCTGAATCTGATGTGCAGGAGCTTTCGCACTCCCATGAAATCCGGCCATCTGTTGTAGGATTCACCCAATCCTATTCCTGGGTAGTTATCTTGTAGATATAGTCTAGCTCATTGTCGCTCTCGTCGTCGCACACTAGGTCTGTGTAGCGCACTCCTTCCGCAGGGTCTAAAGGTACCACTACGTGTAGTGACTTTTTCTCAAAAATCATTTTGCGCTTCTTTAGATTTATTACTCCGTTCATAATAGTGGCCCAGTCTATTCCCAGTAGCATAGGATATGGATTGTTGTCATCGATAATCTCTATCACCTCAAAATTTGCAAGCGCACTCGCACCTTTGATGTCTACTGTTATCCCCTGCAATCTTCCCATCGGTAGGATTTTTTTTGGTTTGCCATCTGTAATTGAATAGGGGACCATTGCAACGTGGGCCTACCCATGTGCTCCCATGTATGCTTTGGCAGCACATTCATGTCTAATCCTAGATCCAGAATTACTTGATCCATTTCATACTCCCCGATTTGCACAGTCAATCTCATTTCCCTTCCAGTTCGCGATGTGTGCTTTCCGAGCTTCCAGACTACACACGGTTCTCCTAACCCAGTGCACCTAGTGATAAGTTCCTGCAGCCCTTTCACAACCTTGCTGTCGTGTAGCAGTTTCATACATGTCTCCATAAAGGTAGTGATCATTGAAGGATCCATCTTTGGCTCTAGTTGATCCTTACTACCTGAAGTGGAGACCTCCATGAAGCTCTTCTTAGCTTCCATGAATGTCTCCTTCGCGCGCCTCAGGTTCCTTTGTAGGAGCCTTGCAAACCCACGTACTTTCTTCAAGTTGCTTACCTTTGTCATCTCCTATCATGATACCACTTCTAAGCACTATGTTTACATTCGGGTCCTCTTCACGCACCTCAGACCTCATCATTTGCAAATTCTAAGTCGGGGGAGGCTGGAGTACCCCTTTATCACGTAGCCTCGCTATTAGTATAGGGCAGTCCTCTGCCTCATGATCAAACTAAGTATAGTATAAACATGATATTCTCATCAGATTCGTACAATCACAGGCATAGTGCCCTGGCCCTCCGCAATTGTAACAAATTAGTTGTCTGCGACCCCTTCCTAGTCCCATTCCACCTCGACCTCGTCCGTACCCCTGAAATCCAATGCGCGCCATTCCTGCATTTGGGTTGAGGGCTCGCATTTTAGTCTGCACTCTATAGGCAGGATTCTGATCCATCATTAGTTCATAGCTTCTGCAGGTGCGCTCATCATGGCCTACTGACCTACAGAAATTATAAAACAATTGTTGGGACGTTTGCATATACTTTTGCAATAGATGATAGTTATCCGTAGCATGTTTTCCTCCTATCTGACAAATCACGCCCCATAATGCAGGCATCGTGCTTGATCCTACTTGTGCCTCAGGTCTTAATGGCATCGTCTCTCCTCCTGCAAATTAATTGATGAAAACTATACAATGGTCCTTGTCATGCCCCTGGCCTTTGCAGTTTATGCACCATACCTTCTCGCGCACCTCTGGCCGAGTTGTCCTGTCCTGTTTCAAACTCTGCATTTCCAAACATAAATTTTGTAGTTGTGCGTGAATTTGTTGGACTCCCATGCTAGGATATTGTATTGGGGTCTCGTGCAGTCTCATTGTAATCTCCAAAACTTCGGCCTAGGTGGATAACTTCTGCTGCGACAGCACCATCCTTAGATGCAGTGTTAGTGACGCTACAAACCATGCACGGTGCTGCCCATCTGTCAAGGTCATGTTGGCTTCACAAATCATACTCTTCAGTCTCTGATCCAGATCCCATGGGGTCTCGCCTGGAAGCATCGCGATCTCCTTAAACTCGATAATTGATTGTGTCTCCGACTTTGGCCTGCTAAATTCCCTGTTCAGCGTAGCCTAGATATTTGCGATCCATGCATTCGGATGGTCATTAGAATGCTTAATGTACCACATCAGTAGGTGATCCTGCAACGCGATCACCAACATTACCTTCTTTATATTTTCATCCATGACTGCTTGTGCTTCCCATATGGCCCTTGCCATGAACCAAAATTGATCCAGATCTTCGTTTCTCTACTCCTCTGAATACTGGCAATTTTATCGTGCTCACCATATTGAACTGTGGTGGTGGCGGAGGTGGTGTGGGTGCAGATGGAGGTGAAGATGGTAAGACTGGTGGTGGTGTAGGTGGAGGTGGTAGGTGTGGAATTTGTTGCCTTATCATACTGACCACGCTTCTCGAAGAAACTTTCGCAAGCTCTTCCTCGCTTTCCCGCCGAGGCAAAATCAAGGGGCTATTTTCTATCTCTACGCTACCTTCATTTCTATAGATCCTCCTTATTTGCGTAGCCCCAAACATAAATTTATTCGCATAACCCTCTTTTCACACAATAGCATCTTAATCCAAGTGTTCAAAGACTTAATGTACTTACCTCACGGTCCTTTGAGGAAGCGTTGTTCCACCTCGCTGTAGCTAACTATCATGTCTACCGCGAACTCAGTGATAAATCCTCCTATAATTCAATCGAGCCAATGGTCCACATCACGCACGATCTTGTCTTCCGATGCTTCTAGTATGCGCACTACTTCTGGAGTCCACACAATTGGTTTTTCAAGCCTACACCTTCCTTAACTGTCTGCTAGCTTCACGATCCACTCATACAGCTCAGAGGGAAAGGATACAAAGAAAATTTCGTGGATTTCCGTATATAAGTAGTGCTCCAACAACTGTTCCTTTGGTACTCGTGGATTCTTGTTTTCCTACGCCGCGAACTCGTGAATCTTTCTGTCTAACCACCCTTCAATTTCTTTCTTCATTGGATTCTAGTGACACGACATTAGACATCCCTTATGTAGATCTCGATCTTGGCAATGGAACCCTTTGTTGACTTTTTGGGGCTTGACCCAGGTTCAGAGATGATTTAGCCAAACAAATCCCGGTACTGCTGGCCCTTTCGCCAACAATCTGCGGATCGCGGACTAAGGTCTCACTCGAAGTAGTATGGGAGGGTGCTAGAACCAGGTTTCCGCACCCTGGGGATGTTTGATGGGTTCCAAGTGGTTTGTGGTTTGACACTACATGCACATCACTACGTGCACTTACTAGGACCTTGCAACTTGCAATGCTGCCTTCGTGAAGCCCTACTCAGGGCCCGAACAATGTTATTACCCAAATCCTTACTAGTAACCTAATATTAGTTGATTAACTTAGCTTATCTGTATGCTTTCAGTTATACTTAACAATATTCACCATTCATACAAGTATGCGCAGTAAATAAATAGTATAATTGTAAATGATATCAAACAGGAAATAACACAAGAACAGATACACAGAATTCAGATAAACCCTCTCTTTATTATTCTTTTTCCTTGGTTACAGACTCGACTTTGCCCGATGCACTCAGCTGCAGGGGTCTGCGCACTTAGCTGCAGACTCTACGAGGCCTCTGTGCACTCAGTTGTAGAGCCTCTTCCTACTACTACAAACCAATATACTAGACTCTTGCTCTATGCTTGCTATCTTTCAGACTACATCCATTGGTTAACTAACTCCTTTACAACTTAGAGCCTCACTCTATTTATACAATCTCATGGTCTGTGGACCATGGATAGGCTGAAACTACATTCAAAAATTAGGGCAGACATTCCTATGACTCTAACAATATAATTCGCACTTTGTGCCCGCAATTCGCGGAGTCTTTACAACAATATTACTCAAAACTTGGGCTTTGAGCCCCAAACCATGTTGTGGGGGGGATTCCATGCCCAACAGTGCATGAAACTTTGGAAATGAGTACGAAACATGTATGTATGATGAGAACAACCCATTTTCACAAATATTTCCCCTTGAAGGAAAAAAAACTTCCCTTTTCATGAGAAGTGATAGTTCTCATGCCCGAAGATGACACATACTATATAAGAATAAAAGCATGAACAATTCTTAATATCGAAGAAGGGAGCTTGAAATCATCAGCATACCAATAAGTGCCTAAGGAACGATTGATCATAAGATCCACAGTAGGCTCCAAAATTCAAGTGTAGGGCAAAATTTTGGAGGTTGTTGTAGCCGCTACAACATCACCTTTTATTTTTTGTCCCTTTAAGGATAGGGAGGATTGCCTAGGGCTTGGCTTGAAATATTTTTTAGGAGGATGTTTTGAATTTCATTTGGATAGAATTATTCCTTTGTGTCTCCTCTAGTTATTTTCAAGTTCTGGTTGAGTTCCTACAGTGGATTCTCCATATATTTGATGTCATAGCCATCATACCAAGAGGGAACCTTAGAAGCTAATCCTTCAACTTGGGGATTCTTTGAAGGCATGTGCTTTATTATTTGTTGAAGTAAATCATGCATTGCATTTTCTCTCATCTACCCTTGGATGAAATCATATCTAATTGTATATCTCAATCCTAGGTCTCATGTAACTATCTCTCAAAGGGGTTTTTCACGGAAAGTCTTACTAGCTTCTCCCAAAGCTTGCACCTTCGTTGAACCTTTCCATTGAAGGGGTTGCCTTGCCTCAATTCAAACCTATCATAGACATGCATCTATAGCAAGTGAGTAATATTATGACTCCTCTCGTTGGTGAAAATCCAAGAAGAGTAGGGGACTTAGGTTATGGGAACAGTGGGCTTCTGTCTTAGGTGTTGTTATTCCCTCTATCTTTTGTCTACTCACATTGCCTGCTTGTTTTTTAAGCAAAATTTTTAGCATTGTTGTTGGGGAGGAAGCAGTTCTACATCCTTGGTCTAATATTTGAAGAGGTGATTCCTTCCAATGACAATATACACCCTCTTCTGGCCACTCCATTGGAAGAACGAAGCCCTAGTTCTTCATTGAACCTCAAATTCAATGCTTGTAGGTTGAAGCAAGAATTTGTTAAGGAAATTTTGATTCACCCTAGTGACTCCAAAGTCATTGAAATCCAAGAGACAATAGCATGATCATCAAAAAAAATTTGGCCATAGATATACCAAGTATCCCACAATGATCGTGTTTGGAAGATGTAAAGGAATTTCCCATATTCGATGGGAATCCACTTTCAACATCCAACCATATAATAAATGTTATGAGGGATATTTCAAACTATAATATTACTCAACTTCAAGACAATATGGAACTGTTTGTCTAATCTATTTTTCCTTATATTGATTGGCTTGAATCATGTGAGCACAAATGTATTCCCTCTCTCTTTATGTTGCTTGTGTGTTTCATCTTCCATAAAGGACCAAGTTTCCAAAATGGCTAACAAGCATGTCAAGTTTTGGACATAGCATTTGAGCAATCTGACCTTAATGAAAGGATTAATGAAGACCTCAAGGATATGTTGCAAAATAAAATCATGAACTAGAAAGCATGTCCTCTGAGGATGATAATGAGGATCTTTATCTCGAAATTCTCTAGGTGCTGCAAGAGAGAATGGATGAATATAAGAAGTCTTGCATGGAGCTAGAATAAAAATATAAAGGCAAAGATCTCCATTTTCACTATTGTGAGGAAGGAGGAAAGATCTATGAGATGTGACGTGAATATTAAATGAATCCTACAAATGCCCTTGTCCTAGAAATTTATTACCAAAATTATGTGATAAAGACTTTGGGTGATATTATTCAAGAAAGGGACAAAGAGGAGGAGCTCTCCCTTCTTAATGATGATGAGTGGGATGATTCTAAAGAAGATCATGAAAATCAAGAAGATGAGGAATCTATGGATGAATTTTGGGCTATAGATTGGGGCACTGGATACGATTACAGATATAATGAAGGCCCCATGGAAGCCTAATTCCACAAGGACAAACTTGATGATGTTTGGCCTCCCATTCAAGGAGGGGTGTTTAATAATGTGCTCCATGAAGGTTTAGAGAATGTGGACATTATTTCTTCCCTTGTCATTGACATTTGTGGCTTCTTACGCATAAACGAGGAAAAGTGGGATATTAACAACCATCATTTCGATAGTGACCCTATTTATGATATTGACAAGGAAAATTTGGTTGAGGCTAGTCTTCCCTTCCTCCATGACATTAGTTATAATGATATATTTATCGATAACCTAGAATGGGGAAGATCATTATTTTCCCCTATGGGGAGGAGGACAGTGGGAAGCGATTGAATGTCATTTTGACAAAGGTCCAATCTTTGATATTGACTATGACATCAATGGGGGCCTTGATTCTCCTTGCCTTCTTTATGATCCTAAGAGTACAGTTCAATCATCAATGAACCTTTGCCTCACCCCTTTCCATATGATCACTAATAATGATGAGTCCTTTCCCCCTTCTGTGCATGATCATTTGGAAAAACAACTCATTGACCTTGATCCTTTGTGCCAATGTCCTGTTTTTTCTTCCCATAATGATCTTAAGGTAACCATGAAGCATGACATCATTAAAGGGGACCATGATGAGGATGATATTCCTGAGGTAACCCTTCAATAGAGCTTCATGTGCTTAATTGTTGATATCTATATATTTTGGCTAGAACAGAGGATCCAATGGGGAAGGTTGCATCCCTCTTTTCCTTCTTCATCCATGATCTTCATATCTAGTCACTTTATTTTCCCACCTCCCACCTTATAAATTAGCACAGGAGTAACATGTTTGTCATGTTTGTTCTCAAGTGTATGTCATTATGAATTAGATTTTTCCTAGTTTAATTTTGGATCCTACATGAACTATTGTTTCAAGCTATGTTATGAAACCAGCTCACAAAAAGATAGAAAAGATAGTTGAATGCCAAAGAATTTAGCCTCTTCAAGGGGGCAACCTCCTTTACATTACACAAATGAACAATTCTTGGATGATTCAAATGACAAAACCTCCTTTCTATATATAGGAGTCTAAGGAGTCACAATATAACCCAGCCAACCTAACAATAATAATATAAAGCCATAAAAATAACAATAGAGGGATTCTATGGGGCACAGTAATAAAAATATGGGGACAATAGGGGCACAACAATATTAATAAGGGATACAACTACAACAGTAATGGGGTAATCACTAGTATTATAGGGACCTAACATGCTCCTCTCCTTCAAAAAAGTGTTGTCCTCAACGCTTAAGTGGTTTTGGATGCTTTTGTATAAAATTCTCATCCTCCCATGTGGAATCTTCAACGGATAAGTTCTTCCACTTGATGAGATACTCCAAAATTGATCGATTTCGTAGCTGTCGAGTTCTTGTTTCTGTGACTGCTTCCGGTTCCAATATAATTTTTCCTTCCTCGTCAAGTTCTGGCAATATTGTTTGAACTGGGAGCTTGTCGCCTATAAGCTTCTTTAAACATGAAACATGGAAAACTGGGTGCACTCGAGACACTGCAAGAAGCTCCAATTTGTATGCCATAGTACCAATCTTTTGCAACACCTTGTACGGACCATAATACTTTGGTGATAATTTATTATCCTTCTTAGCTTGCTTGAGGGACATTTTTTATATGGTTGTAGCCGTAGGAATACCCAATCACCTACATCAAAACTTCTTTCACTGTGATGTTGATCTACCTGTTGTTTCATTCTATTTTGTGCCAACACGAGGTTATCCTTTAAGAGTTGGAGGACTTGTTGTTGATGTTCGATGTGATGTTCCACTGCTTGAACCTTAGAATTTTCTCTTAAATATGATGTGATGGATGGTGACTGATATCCATAAAGTGCCATAAATGGGGTCATTTTTGTTGTTGTATGGAAGGAAGTGTTATACCACCATTTAGCCAGAGGCAACCATTTGACCCATTGTGTCTGTTTATCAGATACAAAGCAACGAAGATATCCTTCCAAACATTTGTTTACTATCTCAGTTTGCCCATCAGATTGAGGATGATAAGATGAGCTATGAGCTAACTGAGTACCAAGACAAGAAAATAATTTTGTCCAAAAATTTCTAGTGAAAATGGGATCTCTGTCACTTACAATAATCTTTGGATATCCATGTAGCTTTTGAATTGTTTCCATAAATGCAGTAGAAACTGTACTGGCTTTAAATGGATGTGATAATGCACAAAAGTGTGCATACTTGGTAAGTCTGTCAACTACCACCATGATGACACTCTTTCCCTCAAACTTGGGTAACCCTATGATAAAATCCATTGAAACCTCCTCCCAACATTGGCTTGGAATGGATAAAGGTTGTAATAGACCCGGGGTCTTAATTGTTTCAACTTTATTTTGTTGGCAAACCAAACATTCCGCCACAAATTTTTGAATATTCGATTTAAGGCCATCCCAAAAAAATTCCTTCTTAACCCTGTGGTAAGTTTTTAAAAATCCTGAGTGCCCTCCTAAGGGAGAAGTGTGCAATTCCATAAGAATCTTTTGTTTGAGTTGCGAATTCTTACAAAGGTATAAGCGATCTTTATACCATAAAGAATCATTTTGCCAGCTAAATGTATCAGATGTACTGGAATCTTGTTGTAACTTTCGAATAAGTGCCCACACTTCTTCATCATTCTTCCATTCCTCCCTTGCTTCGTTTATCCAATCTGGTTGGATAATAGAAATGGCACACAACAATGCTTCCACATCCTCATCCTTTCTTGAGAGTGCATCTGCCACCACATTTTTCTTCCCTTTTTTGTAGATGATTTCAAAGTCATAACCCAACATCTTTGTGACCCACTTTTTTTGCTCTTCAGAGGATAATCTTTGTTCTAAAAAGTATTTAAGGCTATCATGATCCGTTTTTGCCTTGAAGTGTCTTCCCATTAGGTAGGGTCGCCATTTCTTAAGTGCATGTATTATTTCCAACATTTCCTTCTCATAAATAGCTTTGTGTAAAAACTTTCCCTTGATGGACGACTTTCAAAAAAAATGGGTCTTTCATCTTACATTAAAACAACACCAATTCCATTTCCTGAAGCATCACATTCCACAATAAAGGTTTTTGTGAAGTCCGGTGTAGCTAGGACCGGTGCTTGGCACATTGCCTATTTAAGATGTTTGAAGGCCTTTGTTGCTTCTCGAGTCCATGAAAATGCATCTTTCTTCAGTAATGTTGTTAGAGGTGCTGCTATTCTCCCATAATTCTTAACAAACTTGCGATAATACCCTGTCAACCCGAGAAATCCTCGCAGATGCTTTATGGATGTGGGGATTTTCCATTCCTTAATGGCTTTAATTTTGCTAGGGTCTACCTTAACTCCTTCATGAGATACAATATGACCCAGATATTCCACCTCTTGTACTCCAAAGAAACATTTGGATCTTTTTACATATAATTGTTTCTCCTCCAATAGTTGTAGCACCTTGTCAACATGTTCAACATGACCCTTCCAAGACTTGCTGTAGATTAGTATATCATCAAAAAGTACTAACACAAATTTTCTAAGGAAGGGTTTGAAAATGGAATTCATCAAACCTTGGAATGTAGAAGGTGCATTGGTAAGGCCAAAAGGCATGACCAAAAATTCATAATGACCCTCATGAGTTCTAAATGTTGTTTTCGGAATGTATTCAGTCTTCATTCTGATTTGATGATATCCTGAATGAAGATCCAACTTGGTGAAGTAAATTGATCCATGCAATTCATCCAGTAATTCATCAATGACAGGAATGGGAAACTTATCTTTAATAGTGAGCTTGTTGAGCTCCCTATAATCTGGACACATGCGCCATGATCCATCCTTCTTGTGCACCAATACTACTGGAGCAGAGAAAGAACTTTGACTAGGTTGAATTATACCAGCCTCTAGCATTTCTGCAACCATACGTTCAATTTCACTCTTTTGGGCATACGGATATCTGTACGGCCTGATGTTTGGAGGAACACTTCCTGGAATCAGATGAATAGCATGATCATGATCACAAATAGGTGGGAGACCTTTAGGAGTCTCAAATACCTTGGAATGATTGTCCAAGACTTTTTGGAGATCTGGAGAAATAGATGATTCCGATGTGGAAACATCTAGCGAACATAATTGTGCAATTACACCTCTTTGTTCCTTTTTAAGAAGCTTTGTCATACCGTTAGAGCTGATTATCTTTCTCGGTTTCCCTGCAATACCCCTTAATTCAACTTCCTTCCCTTCCGTAGAAAATTTCATGAAAAGTTCTTGAAAATTAAAAGCTATTGTACCCAAGGACTGTAGCCATTGGACTCCTAGTACAACATCAACACCTCCCATTGGAATGGAAGGCATTGGGCTCATCAATACATATTCTCCCATGGATAGCTTGATATTATGCACTTTCCAGAGCAATTTATCATTCCTCCATTTGTAACCATTACTTGACACTCTGGTGCTAGATATAGGAAGCAATTCAATTCTTTTGCTACCTTACAATGAATAAAATTGTGGGTACTTCCTGAATCAATCAACACTATTACCTTTTTCTTCTTGATTTGTCCTTCTATCTTGATGGTTTGAGGAGTGGTAATTCTAGCCAATGCATTACAAGATATGGTCGGATTCATTTCTTCTTTATCTAGGCTTTGTTCCTGGAGTATATCCTCTTCTTTTGACCTTTCTTGCTTCTTTTCTTCTTCCTCTTCACAATCTATGTAGAATAATTTCTTCTCAACACACTTATGACCTTTAGTATATTTGCTATCACAACTGTAACAAAGCCCTTTTGCTCTTTTTTCTTCCAATTTTTGTGGTGTCAACCTTATAGGTTGTGGAAGGCTAGGGGTAACAATACTTCCATCTTTATAGTTGTGACTGGTATGCTTCCTGGTTGCCATAATTTTGCTTTCCATTTTTCTTGCTAACCTGAATGCCTTCTCTAATGAATCAGGTTCCCAAAGGTGAACATCATGTTGGATATTATCCTTTAAATTCCTTATGAACACATCAATCTTATGCTCCTCTGGAATATTTTTTACTCTTATGCTCAATTTTTGGAACTCCTCAATGTGATCCATTATTGAACCCTTTTGTTTGAGACTTATCAATTGGCTAAAAAAAGTGTTGCTTTTTGTGTCCTCATAATATGCTATCAATTCTTCCGTAAAAATTGCCCAAGTGATAATTTGTTTACGAGAGCAAAGCCATTGATACCATACAAACTGATTTGGTTCCAAATATAAAGTTGCAATACATGCCTTTTGTGTGTTTTGCACATTATTGAGATCGAAAAATTGCTCCATCTGTAATATCCATGTTGCGGGGTCCTTGCCATCAAACTTCCTCATATCGATTTTTGGAATATGGTGGGTCTTCGATCCAACATTAGAGTCTATGGAATCATGATTAACATTTCTTTTGTTCTCATCATGAGTTTCCTTTTCTACCCTTTCACCATTAGTGACCATTTCTTGTAGCAACTTATTCATATTTATGTTCAATTCTTCCATGTTTGTCTTCAAATCATCCATCTTGGCTTCCATGCCATTCATCTTAGCTTCCACACCCTTTACCTTAGATTCCACGCCATTTATCTTAACTTCTGTTAGCTTTTGTGAGAGTGACATTTGTTGCACTTGGTCTTGTAATTTTGATATATCATGTAGCATTTCTTCCTCTTCTTCATGAGTCATGCTAGCGCTTTCAGGTTGCTTACTAGGTGTTTTCATTTTCTTTCCTCAGGGCATCAGTTATTGATAATAATGCTCTACTATGCCTTTTGAATTATTCAAAATAATTTTTCAAACCAAGCTTAAGAAAAAAAATTTAAAAATCTACACACCTTTTTTCACTTTGAAGGAGCTTGATATTGCCTTTGATGTATCTTTGTAATTTCGGATCATCCAATTCTGAAATTGTGACCTGCAGTAGCCCTCTGTGTCCTCTTTCCAATGCCACCAGTCTGATCCAAATTGGATTCTCCAAGGAAGAGTTATGCCAAATCTCCCACAGTGACCTGATTATAGACTACTTCAGTAGAGCGAACTTGTACAACATGCCATGTGTCCTTGTTTTGAACTTTGTCTATGAAAAATATATACAAGAAACTACAGTCCGTCCTCTTTTTGTAGCTTCTTACGAAACTTCAATCCGATGCTCAAAGAGAAAGTTATGACGATTTTCCCTAGGTCCCATGTTTGGAATGTAATTCAGGAGTCTGCAAAAAGACCAACTTCCTTAGATCATATCTCCACAAATATAGTGCGAAAAGCTCTGAAATTCGGACCCGAGATTCAATGCGATTTCTTCTCACATGGGTTTTTTTTCACTTCTGAAATGTCATAGAAAAAAAGTTATAGTGAAAATGCCACGATGACCTATTTGGAGCAGCGAAACCCTATAATCCAAAGCTCTGATACCAAATGTTATGAAACCAGCTCACAAAAAGATAGAAAAGATAGTTGAATGCCTTAGAATTCAGCCTCTTCGAGGGGGAAACCTCCTTTACATTACACAAATGAACAATTCTTGGATGATTCAAATGACAAAACCTCCTTTCTATGTATAGGAGTCTAAGGAGTCACAATATAACCTAGCCGACCTAACAATAATAATATAAAGCCACAAAAATAACAATAGAGGGATTCTATGGGGCACAGTAATAAAAGTATGGGGACAATAGGGGCGCAACAATATTAATAAGGGATACAAATACAACAGTAATGGGGTAATCACTAGTATTATAGGGACCTAACGAGCTACCTTGCATCGCTTTGTTATTCACTCATATTCTCCAAGTGTCGACTACCCTAGTATATTTTATAAATGTCAGTTTTACTTCCAAGTCAAATTTTTATAAGTGTCGTCGCCTTGTCTTTATGAGAGCTTGTGTCATCTTTATTAGGATAGGAGAAGAGCTAACTTTTCTTGACTTAGCAACTAGCATTCACTCAACATGTAACATATAAAAAAGCAAGAAAACACCCAACCACTCTTATAAAATCACACTTTCTCATCATAGAAATCACAAAGGGCCATTGTTCATTGGAAGTATGCCTTTCCTAGGCAATAGCACACTCATAACTCACAATGAGCTCATTGTCAACTCTAAGTGAGGAGCGCACTCCATGTTGTCTAGCATTGCACCCTAGTGGTCCCATCTTGAGTGCACTCCTTTAGCTTAGTGAATTATGCCTTCTAACCTAGAGCACTCCTTATGTTATCACAAAATCTGACCCTGATAGGCTGCTTATCAAGTAGACTATGAGTAACTCTTTCAAACCAATCTTTTGGCTGAGGCTTAGCCTCCTCAATCTGAGAGGGCTCTCTCAATACATTTAAGATTTTTGATTATTAATGATTAGATGGCTAACTCTAGTAATAAAATCGAACAAAATGTATAACTGGTTGAATCAAATACTAGAAAACATTCATTGGGCTATGGAGTCAAGATAGTCTTCAACAAAACATCATGATCAACAAAACATGGAAGTCAAGGCACTTGGAGTTTAGGTTTACAAGTAGAATAATAACACAATAAATCAACACAGTTTACAAGCATGTGAAGGAAGTTAGAGCATTTTCCAATGAATTCTAGGTATCACAAGCTCATACCACTACAAATAAGTAATTTGAACAAGACCATAAAAACATCAACCACATAAACTCCTTGTGAATCTTGAGCAGTCAAATTGATATTTGTATTAAGTTTGAAAAACCACAATTTCTTACAATAACACAACTTTCTTTTGCTAATGAAATTACCAACCCTGAGGAATTCGATTCTCAAGCTTTATATAGAGTTTTACAGCCTTGGGTATTATGATCCATCTTTAGGGGAATTCGAATTCCTAACTTTGACACCTATCTATTCATAAAACAAACTATTTAATTACAACTTGACAGCTTGTTGTCTATAAGAGTCCTAGTACAAATAGGAGTGAAACTCATAAAACATTATTTCAACAACCTTATCTATGACTTCAATACATTCTTTAATCAGATGCCAACCAATGAATTCAAGCTTGATGATGTCCACAGTGCTGTTACAAAACCTGCTGAGTCATGACCTAACTGTCCTGAAAACTAGGAGATAGAGTTCCTCCTTTTAAGGCCCTTAATCCTTTATGCTTATCTTTGAGCAGTTTTGCTGGTGTACATGTGGCATGCATTAATAATCCATTAAAACATCATTTTCCACCTGTGCAAAAAGGAAACTCAAATATATGGAGGAAAGGATGAAACATGACTGTGCTACGAAAATACTCTGTTTTCATAGCACAACCTTTATATCACTTATGAAATAATTCTTGGAACTTTTCTTTCTACACCACTGCCATCTGAAACTTCATATATGATCCCATGTCTACCAAAAGCTTCAAAATTTGAAATTAATCAGACCTTACCTCCGGAAAGCATCTATAAGTGCTAAATGATCATCTTCAGCAGTTTCGTAGCGCACTACGAAACTGCTGTGTATGCTCTTTTTCAACACGGCCTTAAAAAATCTGTAGTTTGGGAAAAAATTTCAAAATTTCATAAAGACTGATATGATCACCAAAAATCAAAACAACTTACCCTTATGAGATGTTCTTCTTCACAGATGTTCTTCTCTTTTATGCCAAAACTATCCTATAAATTTATCATTTTCTGCACTGTTTTTATCTGAAAAATAGGTGTTGATATAGAGCTTATATCTTTTGATCCTTGATATCTGTTACAAAAATGGAGGAGGTTTTTGTAGATAATAATGTTTATAAGAAAAACCTCTTTCAGTTTTCAAAAATAAGTTTGCAATTGCTCAGGAACAGCCTTGGAAGTTGACTACTAAAAACAGAAAAACAGGGTTTTTGCCTTATAGTGCGCTACGAAATTCGTTGTTTTCGTAGCGCAAATCACCTTTTTTGAACTAGTTGCGCTACGAAACTACGGATTCCTTTATGATTTCAAAAATTTAACCCTAAACTCAATGGAATGACTTCTAAATGAAGAATGTGACCTATTTAACCATGAAGTGAACCTAAAGGACTTTATTTGGAAATGAAAGATGACATGTTAAGACTTCAAACCCTATCACTTACACTTTTATCAAAACTAAAATGACTTTTAGACCTCCTTGAAATCATGACCAAAAGCAAAGTTGACACAATGATGTTTTTGAAAAATTTTGGGTGATAACACCTTATTTTCAAGATATATGCCCTCTTCTTTTCTTGCATGTGATTCTTCTTGTTCCATGGTGAGCACACTCCTAGGAAAAAGGAGGCCACTTCACTTTAACTAACTAACTCACTTATCGATAAATAAGTGGTGGGAATGCATGGAATTTCCTTGTATGTAAAATATGTTTATAATCAGCCTAGTTAATCATGTATTTTAATAATCATTCTCACTTTGAGCTGGGCGCAATACTTTTCATCAGGGGCTTCTCTTCAATCTTGGTTACAAGTAAGTTTGCATGTCAGTTTTCTTGATTGCTTTGTTGATTTTGATGTTGTTATTGTTTTCCTTGTTGGCATTTCATTTTGTTTCAATTTCTTTAGTGGAATTTTTATCCATTATTCATGTTACAAGTGTCATCTTGTTGTCGCAAGTGGCGTCCCTTGTGACTCTTTGCATTCCATGACCTTTCATATTCTCGTCATGATTATGAAAGATCCTATAAACACTTGTAGAACTTACCTCTTAGTATCATTGTGATTCTATCATGTGGATGATACTTACTTAGAATATTTTGATCCATATTTAGCAAGAGAGCACTCCTGGAAGTTAAGGCCCCACTATCTCGGAAAACTGTGCCCAAAAAACCAAGCTTCTCCTCAAAGCACACTCTAGAGAAATAAGGATTCATTCCTTTTGAAAATTGTTCCCAGCAAGAGCTCTCTCTCTCTCTCTCTCTCTCTGAGTGCACAATGCACAAACAAGCATCAATCCCTATACTATCTGATTCAAAATTTACTCAATATTCTCTTAATATTCTGCAAAAATAAATAATATTAGGCACATAATATGCAATTATCTCTAAGCCTTCCTAATTACATATTAAAGCTAAAAAACATTATTAAGTGTAGAAGGAGAGATTTAATATAGCCTTTATGCACCTAAGAAATGTTAGATGGGCCTTAATTTGTGTCTAATTTGGAGGCCCATCATACCCCCCTACTGACATTGTTGCTCATCCTTTGAGCAACCTACTCATCTTCCTCGCTTTATTGTTTTGCTTGTTGCTCCATTTTCTTCTCCTCATTCTTCTCAAACTATTGTTCTACATCCTTCTATAAAATTTTCACATCCCGTCTACCATCTCAAAAGGACTTATTGGCACTCATTTCCTCTTGTCTAGATTTGTTTTCCAAATGCACTCTTGTAGGTAAAATGGTGATCTTGTTGATATCCTTTTCATTCAAATTCATTTCCAATTCTATTACTTTTGTCAACAACTCTTGGTCATTTGGATTCCTTAAGTTGGTTGTAAATTCCAATGCAAGTTCATCATCATACCCCTTTAATTTTTCAAGGAGCCCCATCTAGTAGATTTTTTTTTTTACGGTATTGTGTCCAAGTCGAGGAAAGAAAAATTTCAACACGCACCCCTGCCTTATTCAACCCACCATGCTCATTCAATCCAAATGTTTTCCTTACTATAATTCAAATTGTAAATTTATAGAGTGTTTTTTTTCAATGAATAATATGTTTATGGAAGACCTATGCCAAATGTTGGAGAGGAAGACTCTTTATTTACATTTCCTATGAATATTTCCTTGCATATTGAGGCTCTGATGGTTGTTCTATGTGAAATTGGCCTTCCTCTAGCACTTTGTCTACATCCTGTAGCAGTTTTTCTTGATCCTGTAGCAGCTTGTTTCGATCCTGTAGCACACAACTTGAATCCTGTAGTAGCTAATATTTGTACGCTAAGAGGTGGTGGGTCCACCTTTTTATTTTTTTATTGTTTTATTTTTTTTCATTTTTTTCTCTTTTTTCATTGCATGCAAAATAAATTCAGAATGCTTTGAGTTAACTGAGTTGGCTCCACCTAGCCCTTCACACTCCTTGTCCTCTATTGTAACTAAATGATAGCAACCCAGTTTCTCTTGTCTTCTTCCTCCCACACATGTGGATTTGTTGGTGGAAAAGTGAATTTGATTGCCAGATAAGCCTGAGGTTGCTCTACTACTAATTTTGGCTATAAAAAACCTTTTTCTTCATACACTTGTTAAAATAAGTTTGTAGGATAGGTTTGAGGATTGCATGCCTAGGCCTTACCCTTGATGTGTTTTTGCAGGATATTGTGGTTGCTGATATGACTATTGAAGTTGCCTTTAGTGGTTTTGAAGTTAACATGTTGATCACTTGATGTTTGCATGTTGTTTTTGAATAGAGGTAATGGTTGATCTATTAGCTTCTTAAGGTGCTATCTTCTTATGCTCTTTGCTCCACGCATTGAATTCTAACTTCTTCTTTTTTTTCTCTTGAAATGTGCTTGATTGATTGAAGCTTGACAATACATGTTATTCTAGAGGTGGATCAAATGTTATTGTTGTTGGAGATGAGAAGTGACCTTGTAGAAGCCCTGTAGAAGTTTTGTGGCTACCAAATATCAAGGAGATGATCCCTCAATGCTTCATGATGGTCGATTTTTCATTCTAGTGTTTCCAAGTACTTTTGACCATTGTCTTGGAGGGTTTGTGTTGACTAATATAGGATTGAGTTTTTTCCGGCATCAGTCGCACAAAATCCCCTATTATGACAATAACCTTCATACTATGCATCCAATAACTCTATTAATTCATGTTAAACTCATGGACAAGGATTAGAAGCTTTGGTTGTGGAGGAAGGGGTGAAAATGGGTTTTTTTTCATTGACAAAGATGAATTTTTGGATGGAGAAGTGACTAAATGGTGTGGAGGATGGATGATGGAGGTGTGGTAGATTTATTTTTTCATTCCCCCTAGGAAAAAAAAAGATCTAACACCTCTCTCTATGCCAATCACAATCCTGTAGCAATTCCGGTCAATCATGTAGCACTACAGGACAATCTTGTAGCCAACTTGTTTAATCCATATCTCGCATACGATAGATTGGATTCACCTAAAAAAATTCGAGCATGTTTCCATCATCATTATGCATTTTCCCATAAGAAAATCTTGGTGAATGGATTCACTAATATCGAGAAAAAAAATAAAATGGTTGTAGGTGATGGTAGCCAATTTCTTGAAAAACATGCACTAGAATTTGATGAAATTTCTTGATCATGTTAATATCATCCTATGCATCTCCACATGAAACAAATCAGCCAATGGATGCACGGTTTTTGAGATATGGTAAAAACAATTTATGACCTATGTATTTTGGCAATCCTGTAGCAAAACATAACTTTCTTGTAGCACTTTAGGACAAGAAGGAAAATGAGTGGGAAAGGATTTGTAATGATGTGAAATTTCATGGAAATGGATGAGGGTGATGGATTGACATGTCCTTGGTCCTTCTTGAGAATTTTTCAAAGAAGGTGAGAAGCCCAAGTTTGATAGTTTTTTACTTTCTGCTTGCCTCACTGCTCATTTGTTTCTTTTTCTCTTTTTGTGGTGCTGGCCTATTTCTTTTCCTTATGCAGGTGGAAGAGTACCTACATGAAAACACATAGATGCAACTGGAAAAAAAATGGTCTTCTTCTTTTATTTTTTCCCTCTTTTTTTCTTTTTTCACCTTTTCTTTAGGCCTACTAGTTGCCTCAACGAGGTTTTCAATTAGCAGGTTTTCCTAGGCGCCTTGAAGGAGATTTTTACCTAGGAACTCATTTCTTTTTTTCTCTTTTTATTTCAACCCAATGACTGCCTCAAGGATGTTTTCAATCAATGAACCAATCTCAGGGGCATCAAAGGAGGTTTTCACTTGATATTTTATTTTATTTTATTTTATTTTTTTCCTCTTTTTCCCTTTTCCTTTTTTCTTTTATTACTCTATCCTACTCTACTTGAAAAAAAAGGAATTGTGTTTCAAGGATAGGAATACTTCCAATGGAGTCATGTGCGTAAAAATATGATTGTTAAAATCATGTGTTGGCTTGAAATATATGTTTTGACATGTATTTGAATATGAGGGACCAACTGCTTTGACTTTGATGATATCAAGCATTATTGAAGAAGAGAATGGTGCTCCATCTTGTTGATTTTCTGGAACCAAAGATAAATATAGTTGTGATTCCCTTGGTTCTCTTTCTTATATAGATTATCTTGTATGTATTATCCTTCCATGAAATCCATATATTCTTCTTTTTGTTGATTATTCTCTTGAACACATAGCGGATCTAATGGTAAGCACAATGGAACTTTATCAATCTCAACTTCTAATGTTTTATTTCCATCAATAATTCCATGATTATTTGGTCTTCTCATTTAAATATTCTTGTTCGGAATGTTGTCCTTCAATGAAATCAAAAGAAATCATTTTTTGCAATACTCTTCCTGATCTAATATGAATACCATTCAGATAAAGAGGAGTTGTTTGGAAGTATTGTACCTCAACATTGTAAGTGGGTTGCGCTACTTTGCTATTTGGGTTTCAAAATGATGGTACAGGCCATAGTTGAATGAGAGTGGACCTTTGAGATGGATGTGGTTGAGTTTGTGGTTTTGGTGGAGGTGGATGCTAGGGATAGCGTGGAGTTGGGTATGGAGGATATTGAGGATATTGTGGATTTCTATCATAAGGTCCTTGCCATCCTTGTTTCCAATATTGGCTTTGGGGTTGAGATGGACAAGGTTGACAAGGAAATGGTGTGTTCCAATTACTTTATGATGGATGTGAATAACCTTGAAATTGTGAATTAGGTTATTGCATCATACTAGGTTGACTAGGTTGCCATTGTCTTCTTGGAGCTACATAACAGAGTTGCTTTGGTGATTAACTTGCTCGATTGTCCTCCTAGTAAACTTCCTTCAACCTTGGTAATGATGGTAAATATTTAATAGCATGTAATTCTGCATGGATAACATAAATATCGGCATCTTCGTTTTTCTCATTTTGCATTCTTAACATTTCTACTTATTCACTTAGATTGTTAAGATTTTTTCTTTTTTAAAGTTATCAAGCAAATTTCCAAGTTTAGCTTGACTTATCAGTCTCGATGTTGATCTACTTACTCTTTCCCTTCCTCTTGATATGTTCTTGCATATTTCACAAAGTTCTTCAATGATAATTGGTATCCATCACCTCTACTCATGATATCAAGGAGATCAATCCACTCATCCCTAATTTTTTTAAGTAAGAGGGTTTTTAGTGTGTCAAATCCTAAATGATGTCATGTTTCCTTCTTAACATTATACATGGATCTCTCTATTAGATCCTCAAGGCTCTCATCTTTTTTTTTAGTCATTCTAAATATTTATTCTTTAATATCATGATCTTTATATTTTTTTAGAAATATCATTTTCATATCATTCCATGATCTTATTGAATTAATACCTAAACTCATGAACCATTTAAGAGTTCTATCCTTCAATGTCACTCGAAAGAATCTCAAATTTTTAGTGTTTAATAAGTAACCATAAGATCTACAAAGGATTTCAAATTCAAAGAGAAAGGTTTCTGGATCCTCTAACCTCATACCATGGAATTTGGGAAGGAAATATGGAGGGATGTTCTTCATATGAACACTAATATCAATATTTTGAATGGGAAATTTAAGAGGATATTCCTCATTATCATCATCTTCATCCATTTCTTCTACCTTTTGTGCCACCTATTCTTCTTCTACTTCAAAAAGTGGATGGGAATGTGGTTCTTACTACAACATGTGATCAAATTGGGGGTGGGGAGGGGGAGGTGGTTTGGTGTTGGAGAAGTGTTTTTTTTTTCATAATTTTTTTTGAATAAGAATTCTAATGCAATGCAATATGCCTAATTTTGTTGTTTTTGCAAAAAGTAAAAGAAATGAATCAACTATGGAAGAAAACAATGCATGATTTTACACCTCCCCGAAAACAGCACCAATGAGTGATGATCCTTAGTATCACAACAAGAATGTTGCAACTCCCAATACTACCAACTTAAATTATCAACTCAGGGTTTGTATAAACTTAAAATGTGTCGGCACTATATGTGCAACATGAAATGTGTCCTTATTTCATTGTTTTGACGCAGTGAAATGAATATCATGAAATCAAAGCATAATTTCATAATTTGAATCAATACTCTAATTGTAGAATGTGGAAAATTGCTTTGAAAAAGGAAATTTGATCTTTTCAACAATAATGCTTGTAATTGAAACCTCAAGGAATCATGAATTCAAGAATTAGGTATAATCTACTATGCATTGATGAATCACTATTTTTATCACTGTGTTCAAGGAAACTTAGATTAGTAACATAATCCATGTACATTTCATAATAAAACATTCATTGTTATTCAAATGTGGAAATATGTCTTCTTATTCTAATTGCATATTTGTACTTGCAGTGAAGGAAAGGTGGGTCTAGAGTGGTCTTTGGTCCTCCCTAATCATGGTTTCAAAGCCTATGGGACATTATTCAAGGCTAAGAGTTAAAAATCAATATTTTGGAGCAAATATGGCCAAGTTTATATAGCTCTAAAAGATGCTACAAGATTTCTACATGATGCTACAGGATTGCCATGTTTTGCTACAAGATTCGATCTGTGAGCATTATGAGGATGGAAAAGGTGATATAAATGTGGTAAAGGGTAGATGAAGGTATATTAAGGTTTTATGAGGATTTTTCCAAGATTATAACCTATCAGAGGCCCATCTGCACAAAAACAAATGCACACTATGTCCTTCAATGATTGAGAAATGTACTTTCAGTGGTAGAGTTTTGAGGGCATTGTGTAGTGAGGAGACAGAGGTTTATGATGGTAGGAGGAATGTAGGATGACAATGATAACCCTTCAAATCAATAGTAGTACCTTCACAGTGCACACCACAAAAATATTATGATTTTTATACTTGCAAAGACTAAAATACCTAATCTTCCAGTTAGTTTTTCCTCTAACTTATCTCAATGAATGACCAAGAAAATTGAATTCAAATTCAATGGGGTAAATTTTGTTATTAATTATGATTTCCTGAGACTCCAATCCATGTGGATTCACTAAAAAATGTCCTTTCTAAAATGTGCTAGAAAATAGCAGAACACTACTACTCTGAAAACTAGAAATTCAAGAATTAGTGAGCTAGTTAACCTGCCAAATGCCTAACCTAATCAAGTGAAAATGATATGGGATAAAAAAATTATTAACATGAATTTTTTTATGACTCATTCAATTGGAATCAAATAGAAATAATCTCATTAACATGTTCTAAAAATTAGCAAAAAATTACTACTATTTTGCTACAAGAGACTTCCAGAAATTCTAGATTTGTGAACTAGTAAACTGATCCAAGTAGCTCAATCATGAATATGAATTTTCAAAGTTATTCTAAGGATGAATAATGATTTTGAATCTGTAAATAACCTTAAAAAAAACTCACTTCAATCATTTAGCCAATATAACATACAACAAAAGAAGAATGAATACTAAATGCATAAATAAGAGATGCAAGTGAAAAAGACATTCGAAGGAAATAAAGAAACTGTACAATAGGGCTCTAAGGCTCCTGGGATGGAAAAGACCAAGGATAATCAGATTCCTATGAAGGAAACCAATCTTTGGAAGCTAAAAATGGCACCAAACTTCATTATTAGAGTCAATCGAGGTACATCACTACTAGAAATGAAAGTAGAGTTGCCTAAAAAACAAGTTTTCTCTACCAGAGGACTAAAAAATACCTGCCCCTAGAGAAAAATTCAAATTGGAACTTATACAAATTGATGGGGAAGAATTCTCCTTGAAATAGGACATCTTTACCTCTAAAATCCCTCAAAAAGTGGATCTGGTTCCCAGCATGAGGAATCTTCATTTAATGATACGAAACACATTCCTAGATTTTCTCAATTAGTGGAGCTCCAAAATTTGTTCAATAGTTTCATAATATATTTTTCATTTATTATCCAATCTTGGTCAATCTTGTAGTAGGGAGAAAGTCCCTATATTATCTCAGTCATAATTTACTCAATATTCTGTCAATATTCTGCAAAAATAAATAATACTAGGCATAGAATATGCAATTATCTCTAAACCTTCCTAAGAACATATTAAAGCTAAGAAACATTATTGCGTGTAGAATGAGAGATTTAATATAGCCATTATGTGCCTAAGAAAGGTTAGATGGGCCTTAATTTGTGTCTAATTTGGAGGTCTGTCAGATGCCTTGTGCCTAAGCCATTGAATGGATCTTGTCACATATGGATGGTACCAATTTGGTCCTACATAGTGCAATCGACATTGAGATTGCCCCTTATTATGGACATGGAATGCACTCTTATTATAAGATGTTAAAATTGAGAGAGTGCAAACACTCAGTTCTATGCGAAATGGGCAAGAATTATTAACACTAAGGTTATCATCAAGCCATGGTGCCAAGAGCCATCCAGATTCTGTCATAGACCAAGTGTTGTATACCAAACAAGAACTTTCAGAAAGGTCTATGAGTATCTTATAGCTATGTGCTATAGGCTGCGTGGGTGGAAAAATGAAAAAGTCATTCGAGAGAATTGGATGTTCCTGTTTAACTTGGTTTTCACAACAGGTAAGATTTTCAATTGGGCAAATATCCTTACTTATAAACTACAATGTCATGTAGAGAAGGATAGACAAATAAGTCACAAAAAAATTGGAGGAAGAACAAATGACCCAAGAATTAGAGTCAAAATTAGAAGAAGAATACACTATTGATTCCATCAAAAATGAACTAGGCATTCCACCAGAACCACTTCTTACAGGTGGCCATCTCCCATTCGATGAGATCAAAATTTCCCCTCCACCAGAGGATAGATTTATGGATGCATGTAATGTTACCTTTAATAAATTAATGTTGGGTCCCTATAATACTAGTGTATTCCCCCATTATTATTGTCATTGTAGCCCTTATTGTTATTGTTTTTCCCATGTTGTCCCCATCTTTTTATTATTGTGCCCCATAGAATCCCACTATTATTACTATTGTGCCCTTACATTATTATTGTTACGTCGACTCTGATTATAATGTGACCCCTTAGACACCTATATATAGAAAGGAGGTTTTTCATTTGAATCATTCAATAATTGTTCATTTGTGTAATGTAAAGGATGTTTCCCCCTCAAATAGGCTAATTTTGAAGTTGTTGATCTATATTTTCTATCTTTTTGTGAGCTGGTTGCATAACATTTGGTATCAGAGCTTTGTGTTCTAGGGTTTCACTGCTTCAAACAAGTCCTCGTGGCATTTTAGCTATAATTTTTTTTATACAAAGCTTTAGAAGCTTAAAAAACAAGATATTTGAGACAAAATCTTGATGAGCATTGCATCCTAATTTCAGATCTTATATCATTATATTTTCAGAGATATGACCCAAGGAATTTAGGGTTTGTGCAAGCTCCTGAATTCCATCTCAAATAGGTGACCTTGGGAAAATCGTCATAACTTTCTCTCTGAGAATTAGATTTAAATTTTGTAAAAAGTGACAGAAAGAGAACAGATGTTAGATTGTTAGGTATAATTTTTAGGTCTGAAGTTTGAACCAATGACACATTCCGCTTTGTACAAGTTCACTCTACTGAACCAGTCTATAATCAAGTCATTGTGGGATATTGGGAATAATGCTTTCCTTGAGAATCCAATATCAATCAGACTTGTGGGGTTTGAAAGAGGACTTAGAGGGCTATCATAGGATGAAATTTTAGATCTTGGAGATTCTCAATTATAGAGATACAACAAATTCAATATCGAGATCCTATAAAGAAAAAAACAAAGGTGTGTATTTTTTTTAAATTTTGCATAAGTTTTTTTTGAAAAAATAAATTGAAGTGATTCAAAGGGAATAATGAAGAATAATACTCATTAATTGATTCCCTGAATAAAGAAAATGGAAACACCTAATAAGAAACCTGAAATTTCTACTATGATGCATGAAGAAGAAGAAGAAATGCAACATGATATATCAAAATTATGAGACCAAGTGCAACAATTTTCGCTCTTACAAAGAGTAACCAAAAATGAAATGGTAGCTAAGATGGATGGATTGAAGAATAGCTTAAAATCAGACATGGAAGGATTGAATAATGGCATGAAAGCTAATTTGGGTGACATGAAAGATAATATGGAATATTTTAAGAATGGTTCAAAAGCAGACATGGAAGGTTTGACAATGTTGCTATAAGAAATGCTTCCTAATGGAGAAAAGGTATTAGATGAAACTCATGATGAGAAAAAAATAAATTTTAATCATGATTTCATATATTATAACATTGGATCGAAGAACCACCATGTTCCGAAGATCGATATGAGGAAGTTTGATGGCAACAATCCTGTAACATGGATACTACAGATGGAGAAATATTTCGATATCCATAATGTGCAAAACACACAAAAGGTATGCATTGCAACTTTATATTTGGAACCCAATCAGTTTGTATGGTATCGATGGCTTTTCTCTTGTAAAAAAATTATCACTTGGTCGATTTTTACAAAGGAAATGATGGCACATTATGAGGATACAAAGAGCAACACCTTCTTTAGTAAATTGATAAATCTCAAAAAAATGGTTCAAAGGTGGATCACATTGAGGACTTCCAAAAATTGAATATAAGGGTAAATTATATTCTAGAGAAGCATAGGATTGATGTGTTCATAGGGACCTTAAAGGATAACATCCAAAATGAGGTTCGCCTTTGGGAACCTGATTCATTGGAAAAGGCATTCAGGTTGGCAAGAAAAATTGAAAGCAAAATTATGGCAACAAGGAAGCCTACCATTCACAACTATAAATATGGAAGTGTCACTGCCCCTAGCCTTCCACAACCTACAAGGTTGATGCCACAACAATTGGAAGAAAAAAGAGAAAGATTTGTTATAGTTGTGATAGAAAATAAACTAAAGGTCATAAGTGTGTTGAGAAGAAATTATTTTACATAGATTGTGAAGAGGAGGAAGAAAATGAACAAGAAACATTAAAAGAAGAGGATATAGACCAATAACTAACCCTAGAGAAAGAAGAAATGAATCCAACCATATCTTGTAATGCATTGGTAGGAATTACCACTCCTCAAACTCTCAAGATAGAAGAACATATCAAGAAGAAAAATGTAATAGTGTTGATTGATTCGGGTAGTACCCATAATTTTATTCATTGTAAGAAGTTTTAATGTAGGTGATTGGGTATTTATACGACTACAACAATACAAACAAATTCCCTCAAGCAAGCTTAGAAGGATAAATTATCACCAAAGTATTATGGTCCGCACAAGGTGTTGCAAAACATTGGCACTATGGCATACAAATAGGAGCTTCCTGCATCTTCATGAGTGCACGCAGTTTTCCATGTTTCATGCTTAAAGAAGGTTATAGGTGACAAGCTCCCAGTTCAAACAACATTGCTAGAACTAGACGAGGAAGGAAAAATCATATTGGAACTTGAAGCAGTCACAAAAAAATAAATTTGACAGATACAAAATCGATCAATTTTAGAGTATCTCATAAAGTGGAAGAACTTACCCGCTAAAGATTCCACATGGGAGGATGAGTATCTCAATAAGGGACAACACTTTTTTGAAGGACAGGGGCATGTTATGTCCCTATAATACTAGTGTATTCCCCCATTATTATTTTCATTGTATCCCTTATTGTTATTGTTGTACCCATGTTATGCCCAAGTTGTCCCCATATTGTTATTATTGTGCTCCAAAGAAACCCATTATTGTTATTATTGTGCCCTTACATTATTATTGTTATGATGGCTCTGATTATATTGTGACCCCTTAGACTCCTATATATAGAAAGGAGGTTTTTCCATTTGAATCATTCAATAATTTTTCATTTGTGTAATGTAAAGGAGGTTTCCCCCTCGAAGAGGTTGATTTTTAAGTCATTGATCTATCGTTTCTATCTTTTTGTGAGTTGGTTTCATAACAATTAAAGAATATGATCATGCAATAAAGATAGAGCTACTTCCTGAATTATCTTGAACATCTAGTCTTTGTATCCATTGAGAAGGTAAAAGTTACTAACACCGATGAAACCCTTGAGAAGTTATGGTAGCTAATGTTTCTTTTGCGACAACAACACAAGACAACTCAGAGTATCTTATGAGTGAGAATGCACAGTTGAGGAAGGAATTGGGTGAAACAAAGCAAAAAATAGATCATCTCACCAAAGAGAATCAACAACTGACTTTTATTAGTCTCATCACAAGGGAATTCCACGCAGCTATACTTGAATAACTAGGGCCAATGAAGGACAGTATGGATAAGTTATACAATTAGATGATTCTATTACATGAGATGGTGGCACCCCTGGTAGGAATACAAATGAAAGCTCAAGAAATCTTGAAGCTCCAAATGGTTGAAAATAAAGTTGTCGATCTAATACATGAGTGGGTTGTCAAATACCCAAATGTTCCAGAGCGGTTGGTTAAGAAGGAAAAAATTATTGTTGAGATGGATAGAGTACATTTGAGGCTTCATATTCAAAACTATACACATCTCAGCAATCAAGCGACCAACACTATGGCTTCTTATGTTTAACTGCATAGCAGTTTGGAGTTCCTGATACAGAAACACATAATACCTTTTGTAGGGGAATTAGGAGAAATCAGAGACAAGTATATCATTATTTGGGAGATAAATGTAGGTTTTAACCCTGTATAGGAATAACTTTCGAACGAATTCTTCAAATTGAAAAATAAACAATGGCGAGAATAGAAAAAAAATATACATAGAGATTTTCCCCTGGATCCCAAAACTAGGACTACCATATTGAATTTTCATTATATTCCTTTCAATGTTACAATAGATATATATACATCCTGAAGCATTCATAAACCCCAATCAATTAGCCCTAGATTAGAACATAACTGTAGTTCCCTTGACATGATCTACTAAATACCATGTGCAAAAAACCATCATGTCCAAAATTATGTGCAAAAACTATGCACAAAACCATGGGTAGGTCCGCCCACCATCTTTGGGTCTGCCCCCTATCTTTGGGTTTGCATAAAAAAATATTTCCTAGGGCATTGCCCCAGAGCCCATGCAGGGGGGATATTGTCCCCCTGTAAACCTCCTGACAGGGGGGCTACCACCCCCACTATGACACCCCTGTCACACACCACACGTGGGACTAGTTATGAAATAATATAACACATACCCAACATTCTCCCACTTGTTTTTTTCTTTCCACATAGGGGTTCATAGGAGAGATTAGTGATTGGTCCAACCTCGCAATTCCCATTATTTCTCTACCCCAAAAAAACTTCTCAGTGCTCACAGACTTCATCAATGCATTTGCAACATTCTTAAAATTGTCCACCTTTACTAGAAACACCTTTTTCTCCTCAACCATATCCCTCACAAAGTGATATTGAACATCAATGTGCTTTGTCTTCAAATGATAAAAAGCGTTCTTAGCCAAGAAAATTGCACCTTGGCTATCACAGTCTATCCTTATAGCTCATTGTACCAACCCCATACTTCAATGCAATCACTGTAACCAAACTGCTTCCTTGCTTGCATGAGTGGATGCCATGTATTCTTCCTCTATAGTTGAAAGTGCCACTATAAATTGTATTTTGATCATCCAACTGACTGCTCCTCCAAATTGGTTAAACACATACACACTTGTAGATATTATTCGATCCATATCTCCAACCCAATTTGCATCAACAAAGCCAAGAATTTCCACAGCTCTGCCAATCCTGGTCTTCCTTGGTAGAAGAATCGATAATCACTAGTGCCACACAAATACCTGAAAAGTTGCTTCACTATTGTCCAATTCTCCTTCCCTGGTTTTGACATAAACTTGCTCAATACTCCCACTACATGTGAAATTTTTGTTCTAGTACAGACCATTGCATACATTAGGCTACCAACCGCACTCGCATATGGAACATGGAACATGTCCTCTTACTCTTCTTGTGTCTTGGTACACTGTTCAATAGATAAATTTACACCTGCAGGAATAGGAAACTTCCCCGGTTTACTATCTTGCATATTAAACCTCTGCAATATTGTCTCGACATACTCTACATATTAGAATAACATCATGATCTACATGTGTACTTGAAGAAGAAGCCATGTACACATACCCGACTTCATATGAGGTGGTTTTTCGCCTGTGCAAAAGGAGCATCACCAAATCCCTTTCCTTTCTAAGGAGATTTAGATCTACAATCCCTTTTGTAGTTCCCTTCCTTTCCATATTTCCAGCACACCTTTACATGTTTTCTTGTAGATTTAGATCTCCCTCTAGATTTAGATATTCCACTCAAGGACTTATTTTTTTTCCTATTCTGGGAATGTCCTCATATAGACAAGGTATCTCCATTCTGGCTCTCCATATTTTTTGTCTCATCTCCTTCGACAACAAGGATGAGACTATTTCATCAAACTTCAAGGTAGTTGTATTGCTACCTATAACAACAACCAGAATATCCCACGAATCTGGTAGAGAACTCAACAAATTGATGCACTTATCTTCATCTGAAATTTTTATAATAACAAATCACAATTGGCTTACCATAGTATTAAAGGCGTTCAGATGCTCTATTACCGAGTCTCCATCCTTCATCCTCAGGTTATATAGCTTTTTCCACAGGAATAATTTGTTCACTAGAGACTTAGATTGGTACAAAGTCCTTAACTTGTCCAAAAAATCCTTCGTCCTATCTTCCCTTGATACATTCAACAATACTGAATTTGAGATACACAACGGTATTGTGCTTTTTTCCTTCTTATCCAACTTCGCCCAGTCTTATGTTGGCATTTTCGTTGATTTAGTACCCAAATCTACCACGATCCATTAATCTTTGTCCACCAATAGATCCTCCATCTTGAGCTTCCACAACTCAAAACTCTAACCTTTAAATTTCTCGATCTCTATATTTCCATTGTTCACCATATTCTTTCATCGCAAGAATCAATCCCGCAGATCTCCCAATGAACAGGGTCTACCACAGGCCGGAGCAAAATCCCTCAGTATAAAATGCATTCCCTTGAAGCCAAAACTACTCTGAAACAAAATGTAGGTTTTAACCTTGTACAGAAATAACCTACAAATGAATTTTTCAAATTGAAAAAAAATAATGGCAAGAATAGAAAAAAAAATATACACAGATATTTTCCCCTGGAACCCAAAACTGGGACTACCAGATTGATTTTTCATAATATTACTTTCAATGTTACAATATCTATATATATATATATATATATATATATATATATATATATATATATATATATATATATATATATATATATATATATGTAATATGATGAAGCATTCATAAACCCCAATCCATTAACCCTAGATTAGAACATAATCATAGTTCCCCTGACCAGAAATAGAAAATACCATAGGTAGAAAACCATCATGCCCAAAAGCATGTGAAAAACCCATGCACAAAACCATGGGTATGTCTGCCCACCATATTTGGGTTTGCCCCCCATCCTTGGGTCTGCCCAACTATTATTGGGTCCACACAAAATAAAAAAATCTTGGGGCCTTGCCTGAGACCCCATGTAGGGGGGCTACTATTCTTGGGAAAAAATTAGGGCGGGGGGGTGAATTAGTATTTTAAACTCACTTTAACTTTTCAATTTCTTATTCTTATTTATGTATGTTACTGTTATTCAGGAAACCAACATATGTATGTGACTATGATGAATATAAACAATGTATATCTAGATAACTAGTTTATCGTTTAGTTCATTAATTGTTCATTACTTTATTATTCAGTCATTAAGTAAAAACCATGATCAATAAAGAAAAAATAGATCATTAACACACAAGAAACATATCAACACACATGAACACCAATATTTTAAGTGGAAACCCAATGTGGGAGAAATCCACCGGTGTTTTTGTCTATGTCTTCATTTTTTATTATAAAGGAAAACATCTTACAATCTTGTACTAACTAAAACTCATACTAGTATGCAAGAACCCACCTGCAGAAGGCTGCAACATTCTCCCGTTCTCTAGAACCTACTAGAAGGGAGATCCAACCCCCTGATATTGTTTACTGGCTCCTAGAGGAAGGGATCTCCTACCCCCTGCACAAAATCTCCAAATACTACTGGAAGGAAGCTTTGAATTCCTCACTAAAGGCTCCAACCATTAGCACCTCTGTGGACCACGTTTCATAATGTTTCATACTAGATCCACTTGACTCAACACATCAAAACTGTAGGCCAACTTTCATCATATTTTCATACTAGACCCACTTCCATCATGTTGATCAAAAAAACTGTCCTCCATCAACATCAGGGGAGACCACTCGGTCGGGAACTTAAAGCAGCTCTTTTTCCGTTGAAGATGGTGGTTCTGACTGGTTATGGGTCCAATTACCTTGTCATCAAAGACTAATCTAAAATTAATCTAATACTAATCTAAAACTAATATAACCTAAACTAATAATTAATCTATTTACACCTATATTACCTCATGTTACTTTTCCTTTATACCGATCTTTAAAGATGTAAGTTAAAGAAGAAAATCAACACAAAGGTTTGATCGATTTAAAAAGGTTGATTAAACCATAATTAAATGATTTATTTTCCTCTTTAAGAGAGGACTTGATTCAGAGCTAAATATAAAAATGTAAAAGTAATCTAAAACATAAAATCCTATCTTGAACTAGAATGGGATAACCCTCTCCTAATCTGAGAGCAAGTTAAATGAAATAGGGGAAAAGACTGGTTTATGAATGAATTCAGAATTAATATTCGATTATGAATTCAAAAATAGTTTGTAAACTCATAAACTGTTAAACCAACTATGTAACTGAATCTAGTTTACTAAATATTTATTAAGTTAAGTCCATCTACAAGCCTGGATTCGTATTAAACATAATTCGTTATAAAATTTGTATTAATCAAAAGAAATAGTTCATTTCAATTAATACACATAAAAGAAAAATACTCCTATAAATGAATAATAAATAGTTATCATTCACCACAAGTATAATTGAATGAATTAAGTATGATTCCAGTCTCACTCTACCTCTTGGAGATAGCTCCTTCAAGACTTCAACAACATATCACAATTGACTCAACAATAGTGTTAGAGATCAAAGAAATGTACTACTTAGAATGTATATCAAAACCAATTATAAAAATTTGAAAAAAAAAATAAATAAATAACATTCTAGTAATAGTACACAGGAATGAAAATTCATTAAAGAGTGCCAAAATTACATTACAAATGCGCAATGTTGGAGCAGCTTAGACCCATAGAAAAACTTCCTACAATAGTGCAAAGAAATTATAACATATCCAGAAACCCTCTATTAATCTCCACAATAACACTCTCTATGCTAAAGAATAGTGTATAAGCACAAATTAAATCATAGCAGAGACCCCCTATGGTGGATCGTGACCTCCCCCAATCTTATTGAAGACGCAGGTATTTATACAAAGTTTCAAAGTTAACAGATCCCTTCAGTTTCTCAACAAACGAGAAATAAAAAGTAAATGAATCTGGAGGTTTTGTATTTTTTTGAATCACAAGATGAACTTAGAAGATCTTGGAAGCTTCATTTGGATTAGATTCGAACAGTCTTCGAATGAGCGGAAGGGTAGTTTCCAACAAATTCTCTGAATAGCCTTTTTCAACAACCTTTGTCTTTCTTTAGCACTATAGTGGTTCAACTGTTCAATTAAAATCGGAAGAGAAAGTTCTTCCATAATCAACCCTACAATCCAAATATAACAAAGAAATCAATGTTTTACAAATAATTTGAATATAAACTAATCCCAATGAAAAACCAATGATAAATAACCTGAGACCATTAACAATGACTTATTCGAAATTTAATAATAACGACCAAACCAAAGTGTGACAAGCGACGAATTCGAATGGATATCAGAGGTTAGATTATCGTAGTTTTATCATAACACACTCTACAAAACTTACGATATATGGAAAGTTTTGATGGGGAGCGGATGTGATATTATATTAAATCATTGTGATAAATCCTATCAGATTCGGAACCAAATCGGTGACCGGAAGATTAAGTTATCAGCAATTTTAGATATGTGCCATTTCAAAAGTTTTGATATTAGAGTGGATGCAATTTTATAATTAATCCAAAACTTAAATCAAATCAGGTCCGACATATCAAATATTAAAACATATCGGAGGTCAAAGGTTAAGATTATATCACATATCGAAGATCGGAGGTATTGGCATATCAGAAATAAGAGATCGAGGAAATATGATATTAGAACTTTAAAGAGGTGACACATAACTATTGTAAAATACTGAGGGGGGGTGAATCATTATTCCTTAGCAATTAGCACTTTTAAATCTTTTCAGAGCACTAGTTAATCTTTAATTATTATTAATGTTTATGCAGTAATAACAATAAATAAAAGAACCCAGGAGTCACAAACAGTTTAGGTGGAAAACCCCCTCCGGGTCAAAAACCACTTAATGCTTTTCTAATAAATTCTTTAATCTTTAGCCCCAACTGAAATGAAAGTAACAACTTCCTAAAATTCTAGAAAATCATTCTTCTCCAGCTCCCACTGGATGGACGCTCCAATGCTCGAGATTCTTTAGTAGTCAACTCAACAGATGCCCCAAAACCCAATGAGCTACAACTCACCCTAGCACCACCATACCACCCTGAATTTTTCACAGGCTTGAACCTTTTGGTGACCTCATGCACCAGCCTAGCACCACCCTTTAGAAGAATAAAAGAAGAATGGACACCTGTACCAGGGAAAATGGTCCACTTTACAATGATATAGAATGATGTAGAAGAAGACGACACACTAGACCATATCCCCAACTATGACACAACCACCTAATGATGATCCTAGACCTCCTAACACTTTCTCTTCAACTCTTGGCAGATAGACACTTGTACAACTTTTACAAAGATGCTTTTACAATGACTATGTACAATGATACTTTCACAATGATTGTATGCTGTGCTTCCCACTTGAAGACTTCATATGGTGAACTTATTGCTATTGTTCTGCACCTTGATTTCTGATCTTGTCATGCTACCCTTTCTCACTCTTTAGAACATTAGATTATGCATTGAGTCTTCTTTTGATGAATATATAATACATGCAAAAAGTCTTCAAGTAAATACCCATGACATGATAATAGCAAAACTTACCTCATCCTGCAGAACATATGTCAATGCTAAACAGAAACAAAAAATTAGAATACAAAGAACCTAATGCAATTAAGAAATGAACATGCATATACAGAATATACTTACCTATAGCTTACCTCTGCTGCATCATTTTGTTGCACCTTGCTCTTTTCTTCCCTAGGAAGTTTGGTCCTTTGCACCCCTTGACAGCACTTGATCTAGTTTTTCTCGCCTTCTATGAGCACGATATTTGATATGATGTATCTCTGTGATTTTAGATCCCAAATATGTGATATTCAGTCCTATAGTATCCCTCTAAGTCTTCTTTCCAATGCCATAGGTCTGACCCGATTTGGACTCTTCAAGACAAAGTTATGCTCAATCTCTCACAATGACCTAATTATGGACTAATTTCGTAGAGGGAACTTGTACGGCATGCCAAGTCTCATTGTTTCCTCCTTCAGCTCTGAAATTGATACACAGAAAACTACAATCCGTGCACTATCCACCACATTTTGCAGAATTCTAATCCTCTTCTTAGAGAGAGAGTTACGATGATTTTCCCAAGGTCACTTATTTGAGGGGAAATTTGGGAGCCTGCAAAAACCCTAACTTCTACAGATCATATCTTTGAAAATATAACGAACCAAGATCTGAAATTTGGTCACGACGTTCATCATGATTGCGAATAAAATGGGTTTTCATTTCAGAATCTAAGACTTCACAAAAATGAAGTATTAGCGAAAATTCCAAAATCACTACATTTGGAGGATATATGAGATTTCTTTTTATAGAGTTGAGAGGGGCTTCTATAGAGAATGTTGGAGGGATTTTAGGAGCTTAAAAAATTATTAATTAATGACTATTCAATGACCAAAACCAATTATGAGTGCCATGCCACAACCCCATAGGGTTTTAGCCCACTAACTGAGGTTACTAACTTCAAACATGAATATCTCTCAAACCGTGAAGAATTACTTGGCATGCCATATATCAACGGAAACATCTCGACGAGTAGAATCTATATAGAAGATCCTTGACTCAAAATATAGTAAGTTTTCAAGTCAAATTCCCTTGCAAGATTAGGGTATCCCCTAGTGTTGCTTGGGTTGACATCAATGACAACCTCAGATCATCTGTAGATCAACAATCTCCCCCTTTTGCATTTATGGCAACACAAGTACTCCCCCCGTGATCAGGGCACCTCTTCCTATAGCCTTCTCTCCCCCTTTGACATCGATGCTAAATGGTAAGTCCCCCTGACACACAATCATACTGTGGACCTGTACACACTTCCACTCCCCCTTTATTTTCTGAATAAGGAAAATCTAATGAGAACTTGGGAGAATCCCAAGCTTCTGGTGAAGATATTCAAATGCTTCATGAGGTAAAGGTTTAGTGAAGATATCAATGATTTGTTCTTTCGTACCAACATATTCAAGTTTGATATCCTTTTCAGTGACTTATTCTCTAACAAAATGATATTTTATCAGAATGTGTTTTGTTTTTCAATGCATGACAAGATTCTTGGAGATGCTGATGGAACTAGTGTTATCACAGAAGATGGGAATAGGCTCACTGAATTGTACTTGAAGATCTTGCAAAGTTTGTTTCATCCAAAGGACTTGAGCACAACAAGTTGCCACTGCAATATATTCTGCTTCGGCTGTATATAACGAGATTGAGGTTTTTTTTTTGCTCAACCATGATACGAGACAACCACCTAGATAGAATGTTGCTCCACTAGTACTCTTACGATCATCAATGCTTCCTGCCCAATCTGTATCTGTAAAGGCTTGAATAATGAGATTGTTTCCCTTGGGATACAACAAGCCATATTCTGTTGTGCCCTTTAGATATTGAAGAATTCTTTTGACTACAATAATATGTGATTCTTTTGGTGTTGATTGCAATATTGCTACTTGTCCAATTGCTTGCATAACATCTTGTTGGGAGGCTATTACACATAGAAGACTACCAATCATTGTTGGGCATGGAATCCCCCCAATGCATGTTTTGGGGCTTAAAGCCCAAGTTTTGACTGAATCTTTTTGTAAAAGCTCTGCGAATTGTGGGCGCGGGGCGCGAAAGTATAATAGAGTCACAGGGTTGTCCACCCTAGTTTTTGTAATCTAATGTCAGTTGGATAGACCTACCCATGGTTCGTGGACCATGGGATTATATAAATAGAGCAATGCTCTAAGTGTAAAAGAAAACCAATAATGAATGGAGGAAAATCATGAGAAGTCTAAGTGATTGAGTCAAAGTGTAAAGTGTGTATGTGGGTCGTAGAGTAGGAGAAGGCTCTGCAGCTGAGTGCGCAGGGCAGGTCGAGTTTGTAACTATTGGGAGAATCAATAAAGAGAAGTTTTTCTATAATTCTGTGTATATTTTCCTGGTTTAATGCATGAATGGATATAATTTTCAATTATATTGTTTATTTACTGCGCGATCATGTATGAATGTTGTGTATTGCTAATTATAACTTAAGACATTCAAATAGGTGAAGGTAATTAATCAACACTAGAGAATAAGTAAGATCTTGGGTAATAGCGAAGAGAGCAGCACAGCCCCTGGTTAGGGCTGCACAAAGGCAGTGTATCAGGCCGTGAGGAACGGGAAGTGTGCGAAGCGAACTACATGCAGGAACAAACAGAGAACCAGTCGTACCTATCAGACATCTCAAGGGTGTGGAAACCTGGTTCTAGCACCCTCCCATACTACTTTGGGTGAGACCTTAGCCTGCGCTCTGCGGAATGTTGCCAAAAGGGCTAGTAGTACAGGGATTTGTTTGGCTAATTAACTCCGAACCTAGGTCAAGCCCCAACAAGCCAAAAAATGGTTCTGTTACCGGGACTGGGATCTGCATAGAGATGTCTGATGTCGTATCACTGGAATCCGACAAAGAAAGGAATTGAATATTGGTTGGACAAAAAGATTCATGAGTTCACAGTGCATGAAAACAGGAATCCATGACTATTAAAGGAAGAGTGGTTAGACTACTACTTGTATACGGAGATCCACAAAATTTTCTTTGCATCCTTCCCCACTAAATTGTACGAGTTGATCGTGAAGCTAGCAGATAACCAAGGAAGATGTAAACTTGACAAACCTATTGTGCCGACTCCAGAATTGGTGCGCGGACTGGAAGCATCGGAAGATAAGATCGCGCGTGCTATCAATCACTAGCTTGATCGAATCATAGGAGGATTCATCACCGAATTAGCGGTAGATACTTCAGTCAGCTATAGCAAGGCAGAACAACACTTCCTCAAGGGACCACAAGGTAAGTACATCAAATATTTGAACACTTGGATTAAAATGATTGTGTGTGAAAAGCAGGTTATGCGAATAAAATGATGTTTGGGGCTACGCGGAGTGGAAGAATCTACAGGAACGAAGGTAGCATAGAACTAGAGACTAGCCCCTTGATTTCACCTCTGCGAGGCAGTGAAGAAGAGCTCGCAAAGATCTCACCAAGAAGTACGATCAATCTGATGAGACAAATAATTCCGGCATACCACCCCCACCCACACCACCACTAGTTTCACTGTCTTCACCCATGTCTTCGCCCATACCACCTCCGCCACCACTGCGAACCAGTATGGCAAGCGTGATAAAACTACCAGTGTTCAAGGGAGTAGGGAATGAAGATCCAAACCAGCTTTAGTTCGTGATAAAAGCTGTATGGGAAGCATAGGGTGTCACAGATGATAATATAAAGAAGGCAACATTGGTCAGCACTCTGCGGGATTGCACGCTAACCTAGTACATTAAGAATTCCAATGAAAATCCGAACGTGGGGATCACAAATATCCAAGCTGCACTAAACAAAGAATTTAGCAGGCCAAAGTCATAGGCACAGTCGATCACTGGATTCAAGGAAATCACAATGCTACCAGGAAAAATCCCGTGGGAGTTGGATCAAACACTGAAATGTAAAATTCATGAAGCGAACATGACATTAACAGATGGGCAACACCACGAATGGTTCGTAGCATTGTTAACACCGCATCTACGGAACGCATTATTGCAACAAAGGCTAACCACTCAGGCTGAGGCTTTGGAGGTCGCGATGAGACTGCATGAGACTCCAATACAAGATCCTAACCTGGGGGTTCAGTAGATTCACGTGCAATTGAAAAACTTGTGCCTAGTGATGTAGAGTTTGAAACAAGACAGAATAGCCCACCCAAAGATGCGCGATGAGGTATGGTGCGTAAAACACAAGGGTTAGGGGCACAACAAGGACCACTGCCCAACATTCGTGAATTACTTTGCAAGAGGAGGGCCAATGCCACTAAGACCAAAGGCACAAGCAGGACCAAGTGCGGCGCTTGCACTATGGTGCGTGATTTGTCAGATAGGAGAAAAGCATGCTACAAATAACTGCCATCTATTATACAAGTATACGTAGAGTTCAAAGCAGTTGTTCTATAATTTCTGCAAGTCAGTAGGACATGGTGAGCGCACCTGTAGAAGTTTTGAGCTAATGATGGATCGAAATCGTACCTACAGAGTTCAGGTCGAAACATGGCCCCTCAATCAAAACGCAGGAATGGCACACACTGGATTTCAGGGGTGCGGACGAGGCCAAGGTGGATGGGGGCTAGGAAGAGGTCACAGACAACTGATATGTTACAATTGCAGAGGGCATGGGCATTATGCCCGCGATTGTATGAATCCAATGCGACCATCATGCTTGTATTGTATGTTGTTTGACCATAAGACGGAGGATTGTCCCACATTGATAGCGAGATTGCATGATAAAGGAGCACTCCAACCTCCCCTGACTTAGAACCTGAAAATGATGAGGTCTAAGCCACACGAGGAAGATCCTAATGTAAATATCGTGGTTCAGAGTGGTATTACGATAGGGGATTACAAAGGCAAGCTACTTGAAGAAAGTACCTGGGTTCGCAAGGCTCCAACGAAGTAACCAGAATTTGATTTAGAGCGCACTAAGGAGACCTTCATGGAAGATAAGAAGAGCTTCATTGATGCCTCCACTTCAGGAAGTAAAGACAGAATGGAGCCGCAAATGGACCCATCGATGCTCACTACGTTCTTGGAGACATGCATGAAGCTGTTGTGTGACAGCAAGACTATAAAGGGGTTACAAGAACTCATAACTAGATGCGTTGGGACCATGCCAGGAGAACCACACGTAGTCCAGAAGCTCGGGAAGCACACAACGCAAAGAGGAAGGGAGATGAGATTGATCGCGCCGATCGGGGAATATGAGATGGACCAAGTGATTCTGAATCTAGGATCGAACGTGAACGTCCTACCAAAGTAGACATGGGAGCACATGGGAAGGCTTCAATTGTAATCATCTCCTATCCAATTGCAAATGGAAAACCAACAAAGATCCTACTTATGGGGAGATTACATGGAATCACAGTAGATATCAAAGAAGCAAGTGTGCTAGCAGTTTCGAAGTGATAGAGATTGTTTATGACAACAATCCCTACCTCGTGCTATTGGGAATAGATTGGGCCATTGACATGAATGGAGTGATAAATATAAAGAGCGCAAGATGATCTTCGAGAAAAATTCACTATGCGTAGTGGTACCTTTAGACCCTATAGAAGGATTGCACTACACGGAGCCAGTGCGTGACTACAATAGTGACAATGACTTGGATTGCATCTACAAAATAACCGCGTGGGAGCAAGATTGGGTAAAGCCAACCACGGATGGCTGAATCTCATGGGAATGCAAAAACTCCTGCACCTCGGATTCTGACAAAGAGATAGAACCATGGCAAAACCAGTTACACAAGGTAACCACACTCAACTATAACATGATGATGAGGTCGTTGCACTGCGTAGCAATAGAGGTAAGAGATCTGCCTACATATGACAGGTTAAGCAAGGTGGATGACTTCCTTAACAAATTTGAAAGAGAAGTACCGAAACAATAGCATTTTGATGCTCTAAAATAGGTACTACAAGCTACGCCCGCAAGATGGTGGGGTACGCAGCAATGAAGTTTTGAGGACTAGCATGAATGCAGACGGATGATGCGCATACGGTTTGGGAAGCCTCCGATGCAATTAACAAAAAAAATTGTCAAATGAACTGGCCCAAACGCCCACCTATCTAGGTGGATACAAGCATATGGTGCGAAACCTGTACGAATGCACACTGTCCTCACGGTAGGGAACACGATCAGTAAGCAGGTGCGGGTAAGGCAATGGCATGAACAACCCCTCTGGTTGGGACCATGAAGTATGGAAAGACCAAGTGCACAGAAGAATATCCACATAGAATCTTTTAACAAAGTACGCAAAGCGCTGAACAAGGTCCACAATGTGAAGCGGACTGACCAGGACCTGCACGTACCAGTGGTTCTCTAGGCTTATAGGACCACATGCAAAAACCTGACTGCGCAAGCACCGCCAAGGCTAGAGTATGAAGTAACCACAGTAAGCCCTATAGTACTTGGAGAACTTAGACCATGCATGATAGCAACATTAGATACGACGGTTCATGGAACCTTGGAAGCAGAAATCCAACAGGGAAATTTTAGACTCCAAGAACTTGAAGAAGAAAGTAAGGAACAAAAGCGCTCTGGTGGACGCGGAAGTCAAGAAGCTAGAGGATAAGATAAAGGAAGATTTTCTTGGCAAGAAGATCAAGGTGATAAGGTAGGATGCATACGATCGCAATGACAGGTTTAAGGCATGTTGCCGCAAATTGATCAGTCTGATGCCTTGGCTTGGACCGCACATTGCTAAGCGTATTGACTAGGGTAGCGCATTGCAAATGGTAAAGTGCGTGATGCCGGCCGTAGCAATAAAAGGTGGGTATTCTCCAGGAAACTTGATGGATGACAGGATGAAACTTTACATGAGTGGTGTGACCACCTGACTAGCCGAAGGAAGAATAGTATTAGCACCCTAAGCAGTTGAAAGGGAGCACGAGACTATAAACTATTTTTCCCAGGAGCTACTCGATGTTGGAGCTATGAGCAGAAGAAAAGAGTCACAAGGTCCATGACCGTGCACAGGGGGCTGCGCTGCCACACAGGTTGGCCAGAAAGTGACCGTTGAATTCACTATTCATGATGGGATGCTCAACTTGAGACCAAATGGAGTGGGCAACAGGCATTTAAGACGCGAATTATGGACAAGATTTTGGAAAATTTGTCTCTAAGGAAGCATTAATGAACCAGATTTTGGGGGAGCAATCGAATTCAAATTCAAAAAGCACTATAAATTACAAAGGGCTACCTAGCAAACAAAACTTGGTCATTTGTGAATTGAGCTATTGAGAAGAGCCCTAATTTTTGTGTTTCAAGTGTTGATTGAGCCCCTAAGTTCGCGAGTGCTAGATTTCTGGACAAACATGATGGCAATAGTTGAGGACGTTATGGAGATAACGAAAATGACCGCTGACGAGGTCGTGTAGGCCCTGACTGTGGGGGATGCTCCAGAAGGTGCGGGGATTGAGGCAGAAATCCCGAAGTCACCATGCACGCCAAGACCCAAGAAGGACAAACAAGTGATGGTTCCCGTACATGTGTCGCAGCGGAACCCGCTGTACACCAAGATGTCAATGGAGGAGAAGGGGAAAGTTGTCACCATAGAGACCGATGAAGAAGAAGAAGACCTAGAGGATCTTATCATCACAGAGGACAAGGATGAAGGAATTAAGGAGAAAACTCAGCCTGCGCACCCCCTGAAAAAGTTTCCTGCCTATGTCCCCCCATGGAAAGGAAAGGCTAGAGTGCCCAAGGACCTTGACAAGACCAAGAGCTCGCTCCAGACCCTGCTCCTCCCAGATAATATTATTTTTGAGGGCACACACCTGGGACAAGTGCTGAGCCTAAAATTCGAAGATTGGGACCTCGTTGACCACAAGAAGTTCCCTCACCTTGAGACCTCGCACCTCATGAAGCCCCAGCAGAATACCGCAGTGGGGGTTACAAAATTAAAGCCGCGAAAATGGTTGCGCGGAGTGGAAAAGGCTAGGCTACTGAACCTACTCTGAGTGTCGCATTTCCACCACGCCCCAATAACCATTTTAATCATCAGGCAGCTGCTCTGCCTAGTGAATGATGGGTGTTTGTGGCTGGAGGAGCTCATCCCCATCACTGCAAACTTGATTCACTACATTTCTCAGCTTCCATGCAAAGGAGAAGACCCTGCGGACATCTCGGAGGGGAAGAGCAGTGGCTTGGCCATCACGAAGGCCATGAAGAAAAAATACTAGTTGGCGAAGAAGAAAAGGGGCTACACCATATCCAGCATCCGTGACAAAGCAATGAAAGTGGCGACCCAAATATTGGTCAGTAAGGTTATGCGAAAGTGCCGCGCAGACAAGGTATCTGCGCCAGCGGTAACATTGGCTGAGTAGTGTGCGGAGGGGGTCCAGTTTAACTGGTCCAAGTTCCTCTGCAAGGAGTTTTTAGAGAATTACCGTGAAGCTCAAGAACAGGGCAAAATATTCCATTGTGCATGGCTTCTATTGTCCATAGTGCTCGTGGCAGGGGAATTATTGGAGGATAGTCAATTCCCCATAATTGATAGAGATCTGTCGGAGGCCGCGAAGTACGCTTCGCTTTGGGCCACAAAGGATGCCACTAGGATCCACGACAACAAAATATTTTGGGTGTTCATGGAGATGAACCTCAGAATGGGGATCAACCGCAAGCCACAATTGTCGCTCACTATCTACAACAACCTTCAGAGTTTTGTGAAATTTAAAGCAAACATCCATAGCATTTACATTAGAGCGCGCAAGGACCTGACCAAACAAAGGAGTAAGCTACCCTTTGTAGCCATAGATTATGTCATATTTAATGTCTTGGAGACACGGAAGCCAGAGTGGGACACTCCAAAAATCGCGGAGATAGAGAAGTTGGTGGCACAAAGGAAGAAAGACGAGGCCAAGTTGCGCATCGCATAGTTGGCAGAAAAAAGATGGAAGGAGGCAGCGGCAGCAGAAGCATGGGCAGTGAGGGACACTGCACAGATGACAATTGAGCAGGAAAAGGCCGCAGCAGCAACAACAACAGCATAGGAGGCAGTCGTAAAGGCGAGCGAGGGCCAAAAATTGCATTCACATGGGCAAGAAGAATAGGGGGCGCGGACCTACAAACCATGTCCACACAGTTGAAGCACCAACACCCAGTTGATCGGATAGGGTCACGCAGGAAGGTTAAGGCATCGAAGTTGTCTATTGACCCAATCACCCTAACTGAGGGTGATCTGCACGACATCGGCGAGATAGTGCACAATGTCACCCCTGAGGCCCTCCAAAATTTCATGCAGGAGAACCAGATTGTTTTAGGGGCCCTCAGAGCATAGCTATAGGAGTTGCAGGTGCGCACTCCTCAGGCTGGTACACATTCAACCAGCCTCACAGTCGGAACAATGGCAGCAGAACAGATGATGCGTGCTCGAGTGATGAATACCGTAGTGTTGCCAGAAGGGGCACTAGTGAAATCAAATGAGGCTAATAGGCCTACGATTAGTGCGTTGAAAGGTCTCGGCATCAACCTCGCTACACTCCTGCAGGACACCTTATATGTTTTGTAGGATGGGATAATTGCAGAGCTGCGAGCTAGGGAGCTGTCACATGGAATAAGTCGATCTTGCGGACAAGATAGACCTTCCTAGAATCTAAAGAAGACCTAATGACAATCAAACCAACCAGACACTATCTTTCTCTAAATATGCTTTGATAAACAATAGCAAACAAGTGTTTTTAGGGCCTACCTTAGGTCCAACACAAGCTTGTGGATGCCTTCGCTTCTTTGATCCAAATGAGCTCCTTTGTCACGAATCTGCAAACACAAACAAGGCAAACAAATTAAATAGCACCTGAAAAGCCAATTGCATAAAACATATTTAACATGAAAGTCAAGGAGTCCATGAAACAAATAACATAAGATACTTGTTGAGAAAAATGAGTTTGATTGTATTAATTCAAAAGAAGAAGAACCTTATAACCTTTTCCTTGATGTTGTACAAGCTCCTCCCAGGGTCCAGCAAGAAGTCTCCTCTACTTTGACAAGTTTCACTCACTCCCCAATGAAACCAAAAAGGTATGTGATCTCTCCTCTTTAGGCTTAACTAGGAAGTCTTGATTTCACCAGCATTTACCCTCAAAAATGTTCAGCTTCTAACCTCCCCAGCAACCAGCCCAATGCCTGTATTTATAGTGCAATGGAGGGAGGTTACTAGGTCCTCCTTCAAAGGGATAAAGCCCTCCTTCAAAGGGATAGCTCCTCTCATCAAGGGATTAGCTCCTTCTCTTTTGGGATGCATGAACCACCTCAGAGCGAACAATCCACGTCAAAATTCCTTCTAGAAACCTCTAGAATTAACCCAAAGTGAGTTTTTTAAAGATAAAACTTGCGCCTTTTGACTTTCACAGGGGTCCGCACCTACACCGTTAGGGACAGAGCGGGCAGGTACGCATCTTTTGTACATAGAAGGTGCGGGATCGTAGGTGACCATGAGAGAAAGTGCGGAACCAGAGTTACATTGATTTTTAATGTCTTTCTCTCATTTCCAAAGCTTGATTTGAAGAACTGAGGTCTGAGACTTGCTTAGGAGGACAGTACAAGTGATGATAGACCCATACTGACTGCAAATAATCATGGTGACGATATTTTTGTGTAACAGATTGCCCCTAAAGTGCGAAGTCTGTAGTAGATGAGGATTTCTTATCATTTAGGAAGAGTGAAGTACTTTATCATTTCGAGGATCATCTTGTGGAGAACCCGGTTGGAACCTGTAAAAACATTCAACGCAAGATATATATATGAGATCATATCATCGCTGAGGTAGGCATTCCCATACTCAGATAAAAACTGACTAGAAACTAACTACTGTTCTGATACAGGAATGATCTTGTAAAACATCACAAGTATAGACTCATGTGGACACAGTATGGACGCAGCCATCTGTTTATGAATAGTCCTTTATATAATGAATACAAAATTCCTCGCAGCCTGGATTGTGGAAACTGGATCCAGGGTCTTCATTTCTACTTCCCGAAACAGTACGATTCTATCCATGCGAATAAATGTGTTGATGTTGAACATGGTAGAAACCACTTGATTACCAGTCAATGATGTAAACTGTTAACAAGTGTGAGAGAAACCACCAGTAATGTCAATGGCTCTCAAAGTACCCAGTACAATCCATGAGATGCGAATAAATGTGTTGATGTCGAACATGTCACGGAATCCTTTGATCGAAAGTCAATGATGTAAACTGTCGTCAAAGGCGAGAAACCTGCCATTGAGGCATGCAGACTTCAAGGTACTGACGATTCCTAGATCATCTTTCTAGATAATGAGCTGATGTCGATAGAAAGTGATCCGTCGTAGGCAAGCCCACAACACGAAATCATAGATCAAGTTGAAGAAATTTAGTTGCAAGGACTGACTCAGGGATGGTCAAGATGGATGATAGATATTTTGCAGATGAATGGCTTATTGGCAGTGACCTCTTGAACACATAACGACACGACAGATGGTTTGGTGACAATTGACCCAAAGTTAATACCCAGAAACCGGCTGAAGACTTTCAATGTGGTTTGATCAACTGTTAGGCAAAGGATTTCCCAACCCAGGTGAATAAAAGTGTCGTGTTCAAGAGTGGTTACAAAGTATGACAAACAGGCTCATTTTTCTCTCTTTTCCCCCACCATTTCTGGCAAGTACCTCTTTATTTTTGACAAGCTTGAGGAGGATATCATTTGCTTGATTATAAGCTCATCCTTCGGATGAGTCCAACTTAGTTTAAATTTGAACCCTAAGAAGGAGTGGTTCGTTCCTGTTTGTAATTGAACAGGTCCTTTACTGTGGAATTTTAACGAGTCCAGTATAGGAGAAACTCGGCGTTTTTCAATTTTAGAGAGTCTGAAAAAACTTAAGAAGACTCCAGGGTTGACCTTTTTCGTAAATTTGTGTCTCCCAAGCCCGAAAAAGTATAAAATAATACTTGAGAGAACCGCTTGATCTTTTACGACCAAGGAGTACTTTTCGTCATTAGTGCCTTTGACCCGAAAAAGTAAAAAAGCGATCAATGACACGTCGTTTTATAACCAATATCGAATTTGAAACGACAAAAATCCGGCAATCTTTTCATGTTTTTACGGTCGGAAAAGAGCTGTAAGTGGACCGTCTTTTAATTCCGTTTTAACGAGTTTAAAAGAAACACTCGACAATCTTTTCATGTTTTAGGAGTCAGAAAAGAGCTTAAAGATGACTCTACATGTTTTTCTGTTGAAAATGATAGATTTCGCCTGAATAATCCTTTATTCTGCACAAAAACACAAACATTACTCATACCTGTTTGAAATGGATAAAAACGTCGCAAAATACCTTTTCAAAGTGAAACATAAACAAATTTGCGATTTATTTACTCAAAAAACTTATAAAATGGGCCTTTGTCAATTCATTTTTACCGTTTGAGTTTGGGGGAGAAAATAGTGCTTTTGTTCAGAAAACTTCCTGTGAAGATTTCGGAAAATCCAACCGTCGGAATCGAGCGCCGTCTTCTCCAGGTAATCCACATCATCCTACTCTTCATTTTTAACCGTTTAATTTTTTGTTTTAGTCTTTTATTTTCATTTTTGGGAGGGTTTTTAGGCGCAAAACCCGCGCGCGGGGGCCCGCAGGTTTACCATTGCGGACCCGCGGACCCTGACTTTTTCTCCATTGGGAAAAAGCTCGGGGTCCGCACCTTCCGTGTAGACAAAGTGCGGTCCCACGCACTGTGTCTAACCTGGAGGGTGCGTACCCCGCCGCAAGGGTTTTGAACCCAAAAATTCTCAAAAATGGACCAATCAAAATATTTTCTAGCAATTTAATTAATCTTTATACTTGATGCAGAGAGTACATCATGCTAGATTGGCGTGAACAAGAGCACGAGGACGTGGATGCTGCCGCATGGAATCATCAGCCTTCACTTGATGCTTTGAGGGCGTGCGGACTGTACAAATTCTAGGCCATTCCTGGCATGAGGGCTCAGGTGGATTTCTTACAGTGGCTGGTTGATAGATGGAGCATACAGGACCAGTGTTTCTTCATTGGTGGCCACCAGCTCGAAATCAAGCCGGCGGACATATATTTCTTGACTGGTTTGCCTAAGAGAGGCGAAGACTTGACTCTTCACGGGACTAGGCCAGGTGGCCAGTTTGTCGATAGCCTCCGGCTAGAGTACTGCAACAGCCAGGCTAGAGACAAAAGGATAGACATAAAGACAATATCCCGTCCTGAGCTCATGGTGATTGCATTCACTGTCACCAGACTTTGCAGAGCTGCCGCATTACATATTTCCACCAGATCCCAGATGCGTATGGCAGTTGATTGCTTTCGAGGCACCATCTTCAACTGGTGCGATGCCATGTTGGCCAATGTGAAAGGCCAACTGACCAGGGCCAAGAACGGATGACTAAAGACCTTTGGTTATGGGGCTTTGGTTGTGAGTTTTGGCCTAGAGAGGGTTCCTATGCTGATCCCACAGCACCTTACTGTTGGAGGTGGGCTTCCTCGAGAGCCCAAGCTTATGCGATGGGTCGCAGTCATGGCCCGTCACCCGGACGAGAGGACAGAGGTTGCTCGATTCAAACCTGAGTATTTCCAATGGCTGGAAAACCAGGTCTTTTCCATTCAGGACTTCCCTTACGCTGGGATAGATTTTCGTGGTGACCCAGACATGGTTCTTCCACCAGGAGAGCAGTGGGATGAGTCAGGTAAAATCCTTTTCAACATTTTTCCTATTTCATTTATATATATATATTTTTTTTCCATCGTCTCAAAAACTGATAGTAAAAATTTCAAATGCAGATGTGGGTCCACAGCGACCAGCCGCTCTCCGGCCTTTCGAGAGGAGGCAACTAGTTGCACCTGCGCCAGCCCCACAGGACGAATCAGTAGAGGTTTTGGCCGAGTTGGAGGGTCATCTCGAGCGCTTGACAGGAGATATTCCTGAGACCACTATAGACGACATTCCTCGTCGACTTCAATGCTATGTGATTGGAGTCCTGGGACCCTTTAGGAGGTTCCTTTGCAAGGTGGCCCGTGTAGTGGTTTCTTATAGAGATCATCACCAGTGATAGGATGATCGCCTATTGTGGGCACATGTGACATTTTTGTTTTTTGTACTTATCATTTTTGCCGATCATAAGGTGTTTTTCAACCTATGATCGAAGACGATGTATTTTTTGACACACTCCTATATATATATATCACTATTACCGGCTTATCTTGTAAATCATGTTATGGAATGGTTTTAAATTTACATGTATGATTATTGCAAATGTCTATTTAACATTCGAGAAGCAATTGCATCTGCTAATGTATTTAAAGATCTCGGAATATGCTGATATTCAATGTAATCAAATTCACGTTCCAAGAGACGCACTCTCAAAAATAATCTTAATAACACTGGATTTCTAATGGCATACACTCTATTAAGTTGTAATACAACGAGTTCAGAATCTAACCTCACTATCAAACTCCGAATCCCAAATGAAATAGATTCAGACAATAACTCAATCACTGCACTGTACTCGGCAATGTTGTTTGTTGTTTGACCGAGGCTTACCCCATGCATAGATACTAACTCGTCAGAGGGCGAATAGATAACCCAAGCTGCGGAAGAGATATTCCGTGTATTACGACAAGCACCATCAGCGAAACCAATGTATGTTTGGAGAGGCATCAACATCTGCAATATCAAGAGTAAAACCAAGATAAGCAGGAATAATGACGAAAAAAACACTCTCTAAGCTAAGCACACTGTTTAAACTAAAACACATCAGCTAGAAAGAAAAACTATCCTAACTAAAAAATATCCATACCCATTCTTTTAAGCGTAATACCTCTTCAAGTAAAGGCCATTTCTGGGTTTACCCAAAGAGTCTCCATCAAAGTCTACCGATTCATAAGCCCCTTTGGCTAGCTTTCGCTTGACAACATAGGGACCATGCCACATAGGAACGAATTTTCCAGCGCCTAATTTATCATTAGCTTGATCATAAACTAAGACTAGATCTCCTTCCGAAAAATTTCGAGGGGTCACATTTCGATCATACTGAGCTTTCATTCGTTTTGCATGAGTCTCGATTGCCAATGCAGCATCATGTCGATTCTCATCTAATTGAGCTAAGTATAACAAACGCTTTTCCTCTTCGGAAGTGGCTGGAAGTAACTCGATGGCCATTTGCAGTGACGGGATTTCGCATTCAATGGGTAACACGGCTTCCAAACCATAGACTAGTTGGAAAGGAGTGAACCCTGTTGATGTTTTTACTGAAGTTTGGTACGCCCAAAGCGCTAAAAAAAGCATGTTGTGCCAATTCGACCGATGGATCCCAATGATTCGTCGGATCATGATAACTAAAACTTTGTTGATGGACTCAACCAGACCATTCGCTTGTGGATAATAAGGGGTTGAACTATCGTGACGTAAACCACGCTGGCCTGTAAGTTTGGTCATCATAACGTTTCGAAAATGACGCCCATGATCAGTGATTATCGCTTGCGGGACACCAAACCTAGCAATTATATGATTGAACATGAAAATTGTAGCTGTCTTGCCGTCTGCCTTGAATGTAGGCATCGCCTCGGCCCACTTAGTAAAATAATCTACCGCAAGGATGATATACGCATGCCCCCCGGCTGAGTGAGGGTTACATGTAATAAAATCGATACCCCATTTAGCAAAAGGACCAACGGCAATTATAGGGTGGAGAGGAGCAGGTGGAGAGCGCATCTTACGATAAAAAATCTGGCAGTTGTGGCATTTTCGGACCGCCATAATACAATCTTTAAATAAAGACGGCCAGAAGTAACCAGCGCGCAATATCTTTTGGGCTGTGGCATACCCAGACATATGACCGCCACACTCTCCAGAGTGGCAGTCATTTAGAACCCTTTCAGCTTCTTCGTGAGTTAAGCAACGTCGAAAAACAGAGTCCGCCCCACGGCGATAAAGAGTATCTCCAATAATCCTGAATTGTTGGGACTGGAATCAGATTTTCCGACGTTCTGACCTTGAAATTTCTAGCCGAAAGGATTGGGTCTGGAGATAAACAATGATATCCCCATACCATGGATCTAAAGTGCTGATTAGAAACAAGGATTTGTCCGCAATGGGCTCCTCCGCCACAGTTTCCGTGTCAGCACGCGGGAAGTCACACATTAACTCCGCAAAAACTAATGATTTCTTAGACTTAGATTTTTCAAATTCCAAGTCGAACTCTTGCAGGATAATGATCCATTTAGAGTACTTGCCCCCTAGCAATTGCTTGGTCAAAATGTAGATCATAGGGTTGCAATCCGAAATTACCGTAGTTTTACGTAGTAGAATGTAGTGACGGAAACGTTGGACAGCTTGCACAGCTGCCAATGCCAATTTCTCCACATGTGAGTATTTTAGCTCAGTTGGATTTAGCGTGTGACTGAGGTAATATATCACATGTTCCGTTGCGAATTCATCTTCCTGAACTAAGACCATTCCAATGGTGGAATGGGAGGCGGCGAGATACAAGAAGTAATCCTGGTTGTAATTGGGAGGATGTAACAACGGTGCATGGGTCAACGCGTGCTTGAGTGCATCAAAAGATTTCTGAGCTATCTCATCCCAATAGAATTGAGTGTTTTGCTTCAACAACTAGGTAAAACCCTTTGTAACCTCGGCATAGTTAGGAATGAATCGTCGTAAAAAGTTTTCTTTCCCCTGCAAACTTTGGAGTTGGCGAAGACTCGAAGGAGGAGGCAATTTGATGATAGCTTCGACCTTCGAGGGATCAACGCGAATGCTGGCTTTCGAAACTACAAATCCCAGCAATCAACCCGTTTCTATACAGAAGACACATTTGTGTGGGTTCAACCGAATATGATAATGCCTACACCTCATAAAGATTGCTCGTAAATGGACGAGGTGATCAACTCGATGTAATGAATGAGCAGGCAAGTCATCGAGATAGGGTTTCACAATGTGCTTGATGTCATGAAACGCATAAGACATCGCCCTTTGAAAAGTTGCTCCGGCATTCTTAAGCCCAAAAGGTAATTTGCAATAAGCAAATGTCCCCCATGGACAAATGAAAGCCGTTTTTGGTTGATCGGCAGGTAGAATATTGATTTGATTGTATCCGGAAAAACCGTCCATGAAGGAAAATATTTCGCTGCCGGCACAATCATCAATGATTTGATCGATATAGGGAGTTGGGTAATTGTCCTTTGGACAGGCTCGATTAATGTCCCTATAGTCGATGCATATTCTTATTGTTCCCTGCTTTTTGTTAACTGGAACAATATTCGATACCCAATCTGTTAACGGGATCGGATAAATGAAACCTGCTTTCAACAATTTTTCAACTTCTGCTTTAATTGCAGCAGCTTTTCGTGGGTGAATCTGACGCAAACGTTGCTGGACGGGTTTAGCGTCCGGGTAAGTCTTGATCTCATGAACAACAATCGCGGGATCAATTCCTGGCATTTCCTCATAGGACCAGGCAAACACGTCGAAGAATTCTTGAAATAGGGCCTTGTAAATTTGAATTTCGTCATCTGTACACGAGGCACCTATATGAATGTTCTCAACAATTCCAGGCGTAACTGAAATGTCAATAGGAATAGTTCGAGAGATGTTCCCCAAATTTAACTCTGAATCGGGATGTTTCATTGGATTCTGAGGTTCCTTGACATATTCAGTTGTAAAAATTGATGAGAAATCATTCTCAAAACGATCATCCTCAGGTAAAAACGAAGATCTTTGATGGAGATCTCCCCATGGTAAATCATCTACACATAGGATTTCACGAATTTTCTCATCAGAGTGAACAAGTTCAGAGAACGTGGTTAAATCCAAGGTTGATGTGAAAAGTGATTCCTCACGGACCACATTCATTAAGTCATTTTTGGTTGAACACGGGTCGGCAAAAGACTGCACGGCTTCATAGGCAATTTCATATGGACTCAAAGGCATGGCATTACCAAATGAGTCTATCTCAGATTCAGAAGGAATGATCCAAGGATCATCATAGACAATGGTGTCTGATGTAATCATATGAATGGTTGCGAATGAAGATGATGCGTTGATTGGAGGAAAAGGAAAAGTTCCCAGTAAACCGACATCTTTAACTAGTCCTACTCCAACATCCTTATATGGGATAGTCATTTTACCGACATGCTGTATACTCTCCGAAGAGGCTGGGTCAGATGAAAAGTAAGCCAGCTGGTCGATTGTTACGATCTTTCCATTGTGTGGACACTTTATTACTCGAAAGACCGATGAAACGACCGCTGTCATAGCGTAAGACCAACTTCGACCCAAGATAAGGTTGTAATCTAGAGGGGCATCAACCACCTCCACATCTAGACTAACGGTTTTTCCTTCAACCCCTATAGGCAAATCCTATAGAATGCCAAAAGGATGAAACCCACGGCCATCAAAGGCCTTTAGAATCGTCGGGGATTGATTTATTGAAGGAGAACCAAGCGATCTCCAACACTGTATCAACATAATACACGTTGAGGCTCCCTCATCAATTACAGTCCGATGAATAGGCCTGTTTTTTACTATCACTGGAATCTGGAAATCCATTTGATGAGGCAAACGCGGTGTACTATTTTCTAGATCAAAAATTATTAGGTTCGGGTCCTGAACATCAACAGCTCCTATAGCCGACAAAAGTAATTTACGTTGTGCTAGGCATGATTGCAGCACTTCCAAAGCCGACATTGCCGAGGGTGAAACAGCTAAATCCTCAACAATATTATAATTCTGAGCCGCTCTCGCATGTGGATTAAAAGCTGACTTTCGGAGTATACCCTTGGCGGGTGGTTTGATTACCAAGTCTGGATTAGGTTTATCGATCTATAGTGGATCAGAACCGGGAGCTGAGGTTGATGGATTAGAATGAGAAGATTCTGCTTCTTTACCATCAACGGGACTCTTACTACCATAATCTTGCGATCGAGTCGCAATCCTAACATGGGACATCATCAGTATGGGTTCTTCATTGGCACTCGAGGATGAACCTATCATCTTACTGTCTTGAGCCGGAAAAGGATCCTTCAAAACAACAGGAGTTTGGGAACCCTTGACAATTTTCGCAACCTCTGCACGATGAGGGCAGTCTCTTGTAAAATGTTCATCGTCACAAATGAGACAAGGATAACGAGGTTTGTGCTTTTCGTCATTGGATTTCACCTTTTTAGGTTTCTCCTTTGAACTTTTGTTCGTTTTATTCTTCTTCTTTCCTTTCTTCTTCCCACCGGATTTTGATTTGGTTGTAGATGACTCTACAACGTGAATATCGGTGGAAATCTCCGCAGAAGAATCTCCTGTTGGGGAATCAGGCAAGGTTATGATAGGGGAAGAATTCTTGGAAGACTTCTTCTTACTTTTAGTGTTAACCGTGCCAATCATACCATCGGCGACATGAGATCCCGAAGGAGCTGCAGCGATTTGATTTTGCTTGGGAAGATCGAGGATTTTTTCTTGTAACGTACCCAACTGAGTATACACCAAGTCAAGGTACTGTGCTTGAGCAATGACTTGCTCCTCAGTAACCACTTCAGCTTTAGCAACATCTTCAGTGATCTTTGGCAACAAAGATTTTACAAACCACTCAGCCAAGATCTGATCTGGAATAAATACCTTCACTAAACGTCGTCGACGTCTCCACTCGTGAATATGATCTTAAATGTAAGTGGATGTCGATTGTTTTAGCGAAGTTAACAATTCCGTGCCATTGTCATATCGGACTGGCAACTGAAAATGAGTTAAAAATGAGGTAGCTAACTGACTAAAATTATAAAAAGTGCCTCGCGGTAACTCAATGTACCACTTGGCCGCGAGACCAATTAGAGTGCGCTGGAAAAGTCTAAGACGGATTGAATCATCTGTGATGGAGTTAGACGCACACCAGAGGTGGTAAGTCATCACATGGTTCGACGAGTCCTCTCCTGATTTACCTTCGAACTTGGGAATGTCACTGGGCAACTTATTCGGCATTGGCGGCCAAAACGGAAGATAATTAATGGGATCGTTCGTTAGGCGCGACAAGTCAGGCAAGTCCAAAGTTGCGATAAATGGTAACTGCCGATTAGGATCCCTGAAACTCTGGGTCATGAGACCAGCCCCAGGAGGAGGATATCCAGGATAACTAGGAATAGGAATCACGTTCGGGATATTGTATCCTCCCGGAAAACCAGGATTAACCGAACCGTACTGGGGTTGTTGAGGTTGTTGATAAGTGTACCCAGGGTACAGTTGATACTGATAAACTAGCTGTTGCACAGCATGACCGAATTGGTACTGTCCCTGGTACGGTTGATAGGTGAATTGTGGTTGACTAGTGACAACCGTACTTAAACCAGGTTGTCCTATAGGCATCTGAACCGAAGTTTGAATCGTAGATCCAGACGGTGGTAAATATGTCTGAGGAGTAGATACAGGAACAGTAGAAACCGGAGCTGTCGATACTCCAGAAGTAGGTGGGGTAGATTGAACAGATGTAGCGGCAGTTGTAGCAGTCGTTTGAGGCAGAGTACGAGGTGTACTAGGCCCAGACTGAGAAACTACCGAAGGTACAGAAGTTTGAATGTTAAACTGGACTGGTTGCTGGGGTGTACCAGAAACTAGGGGTTGTCCAGTTTGAGATGACAACTGTACACTTGGCTGCAACACCTGTTGGGTTTGCGATGGATCCCACACTATATTCATTCCGGGGTACTGACCCATAACTGGTTGAGAATACTGAAGACCATAACCGGGTTGAGGGTAGGATTGATAATTGAAAGCAGAGAAAATTTTAGGGGCGAATGTTCGCCCTTTGGCGAAATTAAGGGGTTTTAAATTTTTAGTGGGCGAATATTTTGTATCATAGTACATTTTTACAAATCACCTCAAATAGCCCACCTTATTTTAAGGGAGAGGGTAAAAAAGGTAAATTTAGCCCTTGAAATTAGGAGCTACAACCTTCCATTCGCCCATTTTCAAGAATAGGTTTTATTTAAGTGAATTCTATGGGCCAAATACCATATTTATAAAAGAGGTATGGTAAATTAATAAAAATATAAATAAATGAGAAGTATGGTAAATAAATAAAACATTTTTTATATTTACTCCATAAGTCACCTTATATACATGCAAGGGTGTAAACAAATAAAAATATAAGTAAAGTGGAGGTATGGTAAATAAATAAAACTTCTTTTTATACTTACTCAATAGGTATGGTAAATAAATAAAAATATAAATAAACTAGACGCATGGTAAATAAATAAAACCTCTTTTTATATTTAGTCCATAACCCTCGTTCTATTTATGAAGGCTCAAGAAAGAGGTTTTATTTAAGTGAATCCTATGGGCCAAATACCATATTTGTAAAAGAGGTATGGTAAATTAGTAAAAATTATAAATAAACGAGAGGTATGGTAAACAAATAAAACATTTTTTTATATTTACTCCATAAGTCACCTTATATTTACGAACACTCAAAAAATGCGTTATATTTAGGTGAAACCTATGGGCAAAATACTATGGGACAAATACCATGGCCTAGATTGTTATTAATACCACGCAAAAAAACATTATTAACCCTAATATTAGTATTAATAAAAATAAAAATGGCACATGGTATTGACCCATGGTATTCACCAAAATGGCACATGGTATTGACCCATGGTATTCACCTGGAATGTAGCCTATTTAAATGGGGGAATTAAACCAGCATAGATTCATCTTTACTCTGGATCTACTAACCCCCGAGAGGTATCAAATATTGTGATATGCAAACTAGCATAGAGTGAAAAAATATTTGATCCCTCTCGGGGGAGCAAGAGTAAAATTGGATGTTGTAATTTAATGTATGTTAAACATTTTAGCTTGGTTAAAATAAAAAATAAAATAAAAATCAACTATTAATTTCATTAATTTTTATAAATTACTAATAGTAATTTTTAAGCTCCAGGTTTATGATAACCCATGGTAATACCAAGATCTTACAAGATTTTATAATTGAGTAAAATATTCGCCATGCCTGTGAGAGATTCGCCAAAAAATTATATATACATATTATATTATTGATAAAATCGCCTTCCATTTTTCCTATATACCATGGAGATTCGCCCATTTATTATACTTATAAATTTAGGGGGGGTTCTTAAAATTTTCCCTGATTGAAAGGTACATTTCCCATTTCTTGAACATACGTTTGACCTTGGGGTGGTTGGAAACCTTGGTTCGAGTATTGACCTTGGGGTTGATACCCTTGAGGCACATACTGATACTGGGGTTGACCTTGAGGTATAAATTGATACTGAGGTTGACCTTGGGGTACATATTGAGTCTGGGGTTGACCTTGAGGAACGTACTGTCCCGTAGGTATGTACTGTCCTTGAGGTTGCCCCCCAGATGCAAATTGTGTACCTTGAGGTTGCCCCCCAGGTGTTAATTGAGGCTGCCCCCCAAGCGGTAACTGGCCACCTTGAGGTTGAGGATTGGGAATAGAACCTGACATCATAAGAATGTCTTCTACGCTCAACAGCTTTGTACCATTGCTTCCAGTTAATAACCCTTGCTTAATGGGTTGAGGAGATGCTCCCAAAAAAGTACCAGAAAGAGACTGATACCCGAAGGGAACAGATGGACCGCCGTACAAAAAGGATTCGGGCGATTGAGTAAACATGGACGACTATCCTGCCATATTGACGGGAGTGTAAAAACCTCTAGGTGTTGAGTGATAAGGAGCACGAGGTGGTGAAAAACTTAACCCTGAGTTTTCTAAATAATTAGTCAAAGAAAGATACCAAGAACTACTCCTCAGTGGACTGTAAAAAATTGATTCACGCTCCCTTAGTTCAATGACAGGTTGATTTTCAGGGATAGGGATGCCTACTTCTTCTTCTTCTGGAGCAAGTTCTTCAATAGAAATAAGTCCAGAAGGAAGATCTTGAGTAATTACTCTTTCTACCCTAGGTGAACTAGGACCACTAAAAGTTGGAGAAACAAACCCCAATGTCGGAGTAGCAGCAAATTCACTTTCAGGCTCGGATATTTCGGGTTCTTCATCTATATCACTAGTATATGAAAAACTACCAGTGATTTCGGAGACAGACACTAACTGTGGATTATATTTTGCTACTGGCATTTGAAAATCAGGATGTACTATCAAAGAAGATTCTCCTTCTTCCGGTGACCCAACTCTACTGTCTCTAGGAGTTACGAGGACTTTTAAACCTTCAAGTTGGCTCGGTACTTCCTCAAGAGGTTGGCCCTGAAGTCTACGGTACTTCCTCAATAACTCAGCCACGTTTATAATCTCAGGAGACTGGCCCCGAAGTCTACGGGACTGTCATGGTAATTCAACCACAGTTAAAGACTTTTAACTACTTCACACGCAAACAAAGTAAAATCTGAATGAAAAGCACCTAAAGTCTCTAAAGAACCAAACAAATTTGAATCACACGCCTAAAGAATCTAGGAGATCAAACACACACAAACAGTAACTTTCCGGACCGAAAACACTAGTTGGTGATGAAATCCAACGTTGCAGAGTTCAATACAGAAATGGTGGTTGGAACAGTTACCCCGGCAACTTGCTTAATGAATAGACTGGCACAAGTTCCTCCACTTAACCGTCTCGAGTGAAGTGAACCCCCCAGAAAATCCAAGTGAGTCTAGCCAACGTCTGCTCCAGGTACAGTGGGATCTTCCCACCACTGTCACCTTAGGAAGAGTCCTAAAGAATATGGCCACTAAGGTTACCAACTGAGACAAATACACCTAGGGGAACAGTCTACGATCCGATACACATGCAAGGGCAGAGTAGCAAGCTCAATCCCCTTGAAGGCTTCTTGACATAATCCAAGGTTTACCAACAAGTGAACCCAGGCTCCTCGACAATGGTTAATCCGAGGTTTACCGTTTGTAATACGTGAATATCTGGCGTCGTTCCCAATGAGGAAGGATTGATTCCCACACTGGTTCAGACAAGATCTCGTGCTTCTCCTTTAAGAGGAGCTTCCCAGAGCATAAATGCAACAATTGGATTTCTCCCTACCACAAGATACAGCTACTTGTTTGTTTTTACTGCCTTGGAGAGTTAATTACTCTCCTACTCCAAGACACTAGCCTAAGCTAAGTTGGTGTATCAGAGCCCTAGAAATAAAAATGTTACTAGGTGAATTTTACTTTAAGCGTTAAATTTAGTGGTTTTTGTTTAAGTCCAAAGGTGCGGAGATGAAACTCGTGGTATGAAGACTCGACTCAAAATCACTAAAAATGCACCTAAGATGATCTAAACAATCTTTTTCTCTTCAATGAATTTCTAAACTAAGAAAGAGTTTGAGAATGCAAATACTTTGTAAACACAAATCTTTTTCAATTAAACAAATTAAAAGAAGAGCTTTTCCTTTCCAAAGCACTCAAAACGAGACAACTAATTATTTCACAAAAATTTCCCTTTTTCGTTTCAAAGCACTCAATCACTACAAAAAACAAACTTTTTCCAAAAGAGATTTTTTTATATATTTTTTGCAAAACACTCAAAACTAATGAAAATGACTAACTTTGAGATCTACAAATTATAAAAACCTATTTGAAGTCAAAGCCTACTAAAAGTCTTTTTTAAGGATGTTTTACTCAGCTAGATGCAAGCTAAGGACTAATTTATGCAGAATCACAAATCAGTCAAGAACAACCAATTTTGTTTTCTTTTTGAAAATGAAAATCCAAACTTTCAAATACAAGCTTTTCGAAGTTTTGAAATGAGAAAATACAAAGCGGATTCCTCAACAAGGGGAGATTTCATACATGGTCAGACTCATAAGAAGGCTGGTAGACACTAAGGTGATCTGAAGTCCCTACAGCTTCTAAGCTCAGAGCCACTACACAACCAAAATGAAAAACAAACCCAACAAGCAAAACTCCTAGGAATTTCACCTAAAACCCTAACACTAGTGAAATTAAACCAAGGAAAGTTTTTGACAGGGTACACGCAGGTCTGGGCAATGGCTAAAACCTATAAACAAATTCTAAACTGATAAAAAAGAGAAAAATTTAAAATTTCTCAAAATTTTGACAGGGTACGCAGGCAGCCTGTTTACACAGGTGCGTTCACGCTCTGTGCACAAAGCAAAAGCGCGTACAGGTACGCACTGTGCTTAACTCAGAGGGTGCGTACTTCTCCCAAAACTATGAAAAATAAAAATTAACTCAAAATTAACTAAATCCACCCAATCCCGCAATCATCAAGTCAAAAACAGAAACAAAAATAGAGTTTCTCAGGTCAAAGGAAAAACAAGGAAAACAATCAAGTCCCCAGTGGAGTCGCCATTTTGTCACACGGAATAAGTCGATCTTTCGGACAAGATAGACCTTCCTAGAATCTAAAGAAGACCTAATGACAAGCAAACCAACCAAACACTATCTTTCTCTAAATATGCTTTGATAAACAATAGCAAACAAGTGTTTTTAGGGCCTACCTTAGGTCCAACGCAAGCTTGTGGATGCCCTCGCTTCTTTGATCCAAATGAGCTCCTTTGCCGTGAATCTGCAAACACAAACAAGGCAAACAAATTAAATAGCACCTGAAAAGCCAATTGCATAAAACATATTTAACATGAAAGTCAAGGAGTCCATGAAACAAATAACATAAGATACTTGTTGAGAAAAATGAGTTTGATTGTATTAATTCAAAAGAAGAAGAACCTTACAACCTTTGCCTTGACGCTGTACAAGCTCCTCCCAGGGTCCAGCAAGAAGTCTCCTCTACTTTGACAAGTTTCACTCACTCCCCAATGAAACCAAAAAGGTATGTGATCTCTCCTCTTTAGGCTTAACTAGGAAGTCTTGATTTCACCAGCATTTACCCTAAAAAATGTTCAGCTTCTAACCTCCCCAGCAACCAGCCCAATGCCTGTATTTATAGTGCAATGGAGGGAGGTTACTAGGTCCTCCTTCAAAGGGATAAAGCCCTCCTTCAAAGGGATAGCTCCTCTCATCAAGGGATTAGCTCCTTCTCTTTTGGGATGCATGAACCACCTCAGAGCGAACAATCCACGTCAAAATTCCTTCTAGAAACCTCTAGAATTAACCCAAAGTGAGTTTTTTAAAGATATAACTTGCGCCTTTTGACTTTCACAGGGGTCCGCACCTACACCGTTAGGGGCAGAGCGGGTAGGTACGCAACTTTTGTACACAGAAGATGCGGGATCGCAGGTGACCATGAGAGAAAGTGTGGAACCAGAGTTACATTGATTTTTAATGTCTTTCTCTCATTTCCAAAGCTTGATTTGAAGAACTGAGGTCTGAGACTTGCTTAGGAGGACAGTACAAGTGATGATAGACCCATACTGACTGCAAATAATCATGGTGACAATATTTTTGTGTAACAGGAGCGTCACGCATTGCAAGTCCTCAGCGAGCAGAAAATCAATATGGAACAATTGAGCTTGCAACACGATGAAGTGGTGTCACAGAATCAACAGCTGGTATAGGTAATAGATGCAACTTTCCAAAGCATCCCCGAGCTGGCCATCCCAGTAGACATACCAGCATAGGTGCGCATCCACAGGTTAGCAGCAGGGGTACGTGAGGCGTGGGAGGAAATGACAAAGGTTCAGCTAGAGCTGAACCTTCAGATCGTCAAGCTGCGGTTGAAGGCATAGCCATCCACCCCTCCGGAAGTCAGAGAACAGTGTGCTAGCGCTGTCACAGCGGGACTGGATGAAATTGGCAGTGCAATGCGAGACTGCACCAAGATGTTGGAAGAATCATTTGAGGTCCTCACAAATCTATAGGAGGGCCCCAACATCCAACACTTAGAGATAGAGGCACGGGAACTCCAACATCAATATGACAACATCAGAGGAACTGCGTAGACGGTGGCCCTCACTCAGAGGCTCACATGGATGCAATAGGCTAAAGCGTTGAAAGAGCAGGTGGACGCGACATGACACAAGGAAGCAGTCCTGAAGGCGCACATTCAGCCTTGGATCAACGAGGCCTTCACCATCATAGCAGAAATTGAAGGCAAGCTCACACAAATGCAGGGGATGCACGCATTGATGCAGAGAAGCACTTTCGACACAGAGATCTTGGAACAACTTATGCAGTAGATCCAACAAGCAGCAGCTCAGTGCGTTGCTGACCTTGCCGCAGTTCGAGAATAGTTCAAGGGACTCCGCACAAAGATCTCCACGCCGACAGAGTGACTCAAGGGCAAGTCACGATGTTTGTGTTGGGGGCATGTTGGGCATGGAATCCCCACAAGGCATGTTTTAGGGCTTAAAGCCAAAGTTTTGACCGAATCTTTTTGTAAAATTTCCACGAATTGTGGACGCGAGGCGCGAAAGTATAATAGAGTCACAGGGTTGTCCACCCTAGTTTTTGTAATGTAATGTCATTTGGATGGACCTACCCATGTTCCATGGACCATGGGATTGTATAAATAGAGAGAAGGTCTAAGTGTAAAAGAAAACCAATAATGAATAGAGGAAAAGCTTGAGAAGTTTAAGTGATTGAGTCGAAGTGTAAAGTGTGTCTGTGGGTCTTAGAGTAGGAGAAGGCTCTGCAGCTGAGTGCGCAGAGGCCTAGTAGTCTGCAACTAAGTGCGTGGACCCCTGCAACTGAGTGCACAGGGCAGGTCGAGTCTGTAACCGTTGGGAGAATCAATAAAGAGAAGTTTTGCTATAATTTTGTGTATATTTTCCTGGTTTAATGCATGAATGGATATAACTTGCAAGTATATTGTTTATTTACTGTGTGATCATGTATGAGTGTTGTGTATTGCTAATTAGAACTTAATACATTCAAGTAAGCGAAGGTAATTAATCAACACTGGAGAATAAGTAAGATATCGGGTAATACCGTAGAGCGCGACACAACCCTTGGTTAGGGCTACGCGAAGGCAGTGTATCAGGCCGCGAGGAACGGGAAGTGCGCGAAGCAACCTGCGCACAGGAAAAAAAAGAGAACCAGTCATACCTATCAGACATCTCAAGGGTGCGGAAACCTAGTTCTACCACCCTCCCATACTACTTTGGGTGAGACCTCAGCTCGCGCTCTGTGGACTATTGCCGAAAGGTCCAGTAGTACAGGGATTTGTTTGGCTAATTAACTCCAAACATAGGTCAGGCCCCAACAAGCCAACAATCATAGATCTATACAACCTCTGATCCACATCCTTAGATGCGTCGTCTATACTAAATTTGCAACATGTTACCATCAGCGTAAGGACGGGTTTGCAATCTTCCATTTTGAATTTCTTGAGCATTTCCTTGATGTACTTGGCTTGACATATAAATATTCCTTTCTCTTGCTAAGATATTTGAAGCCCTAAGAAGTATGTCAACTCACCAAGTAAAGACATCTCGAACTCACTTTGCATCTTTGTAGCAAAGTTCTTAATTAATCGATCATCATTGCTACCAAATATTATATGATCCACATATACCTCAACGATTGTTAAATTATCTTTATCTATTTGTATGTAAAGATTGCTATCAACAGTACCTTTCTTGAACCCTTGTTGACGTAGATATCTGTCAAGATGAGCATACCATGCTCTGGGAGCCTGCTTGAGACCATATAGAGCCTTCTTTAACTTGCAAACATAGTCTTCTTTTTCTGATAGTAGAAAACCTTCAAGTTGTTCGATGTAAACTTCTTCTTCTAATTCTCCATTCAGAAATGTTGACTTAACATCCATTTGGTAGACTTTTATTTTTCTTGAACATGCATAGGCGAGAAACATCCGAATGGCTTCCATTCTGGCAACTAGTGCAAATGTTTCTTCAAAATAAATTCCTTCCACTTATGCATATCCTTTGAAGATTAATCTTGTCTTGTTCCTAGTAACCTATAATCCTTCAGCTATTTTGCTCCCCCTGAACCTTTAATGAAACTACCCTCTTGTTCAAACTACCTTCCTGTCAATCATAGACTTGTGCCATATATTGTTGCATAGACTCCTCTTGTACAAACATTAAGGAGTCAACAAGCCAGATTGTTCAAAATAGTGAGTCACCTAATAGGCCATCTTGACTTGAGTCATTATTTGAAACAAATTCTCATTCCTCATGACCTTTTTCTTTTACAAATCCTGAATGCATAACTGTTGAAACCTTGTTATCTGCTTTGTCTTCCTGTACCTATTTCCTTTTCCAAACCTTCTTATTCCTACAAGCTCGAGCCATGTGCCCATAGTTATGACACTTGAAGCATTCAATGTTGTCCATAAGTGATTCCATCTGATATCTGCAACCATGAGCGCTATGGCCATAATTATGGCATTTGAAACATTCAATATTTGGCCCATCTAGCACGTATTCTCTTCTAACAAAATCATCGTGGAACCTTTCTCGTGATCCTACAAACTTGCTTCTGGGGTTTTACAGATAATGATTTTACCTATCAAAAACTTCACAATCCCTAGCCATATGTCCATATTTAGCACATAAAAAGCAATAACCATTAAATAAATGAACATACCTGGAAGATTTTTCATTCTTCTTTGGAGGTGGTGTTGTAGTTTCTTGTGGTCCTTTGTTCTTGATTGCTTTGGTCTTGTTCTTTGGAGTTGCAACATTCTTCTTTGGAGTTTCACTTCGATCAATTTCCTTCTTAGAATCATCCTACGAAGCTGTGGATCTTGTACCTTCATCAACGAGAGCTTTACCATCTTTAATTGCCTTCATTTTCGCTTCTTCATCTATCTTATCTTGTAAGTATTCTTTTTGTGATCCCTTGAGTTTGTTGATCTCATCATGAGTTGCATCAAGCTATTCTTGCTTTTGAGCAAGATCTTCTTGAAACCATCTTTTCAATATATTCCTTCTTTTTTTTGCCTCCTCAACCTAGAGCTTGAGAAGAGTCGTCTTCTCTACTTCTCTATTGAGAACCTGTATCTGTTCCTTCTGCTTCTCATTTTCAATCCTGAACTTGCTTATTTCTGTTGAAGGTATTTCTAATTCCTTTTTTTTTGGTCAACGGTGGAGATGTATCTTTGATTAGATTCCTTCCTTTCAATTTATGCTTCCTACATCTATTGTGTGATCCTACTAATCTCTACAAATGTTGTGTTGAGTTCTTGTTGCTTTTGTTGGACTTCTCTCTTGAGGTCTCATGTCGCTGTATTATTGATTTCTTCCAACTTCTTTTGAAGTGACTCTTTAATACATTTGTGTTCTTCAACTTCAATTTTGAGACCTCGAACTTGTTCTTCAAGAGTATTGGAATGGAACTTCTCAGCCTTGAACTCTTTTATGAGCTTGATTGCCTCCTTAGAAAATTCTTCTATGGTCAACCCTTCTTCATCATACTCAGAAGGATCCAAGTTTTCAATAACATCTTAACCCGATTTCTTTGTTGAATAGAGATTATGAAGCTTTTCCCAAAGAGCTTTAGCTATTGAACATTGACCAACTTTTGTTTTCACAGAATTTGGCAAAACATTCAAAATTACATTCATGGCCTTTGAATTGTACCTTTTAGCTTCATCAATAGATGTGTCTCCAGAAACAATTGATTCCCATACTCCATGTGCCTGTAAAAATACTTCCATCCTGGATTCCCATATCCAATAATTATCTACATCAAAATCAGGGGTTGGTACACAATAGTCACTTTCTTGAGATTTTGTTGTACCTGTACCTTCCTTTGAAATCCTTGTAACCCGCTTCTTTGACTTTCCCATCTCTATGCTCTGAAAAATGACTTCCAATGGTTAAGTTGTTACTAAAGGAACCAAACTCTGATACCAATTGTTGGAAAATATTGAGAACGGGGGTGAATCAGTATTCCTTAGCATTTTGCACTTTCAAATCTTTTCAAAGCATTAGTTAATCTTCAATTATTATTAATGTTTATGCAGTAATAATAGTAAATAAAAGAACCTAGGAGGCACAAATATTTTAGGTGGAAAACCCCCTCTGGGTCAAAAACCACCGAACACTTTTCTAATAAATTCTTTAATCTTCAGCCCCAACTAAAATGAAAGCAACAACTTCCTAGAATTCTAGAAAATCATTCTTCTCCAGCTCCCACTGGATGGACACTCCAAAACCTCAGATTCTTCAGTAGTCAACTGAACGAATGCTGCAACAACCAATGAGCTACAACTCACCCTAGCACCACCCTACCACCCTAAATTTTTCACAGGCTTGAACCTGTTGGTGACTTCATGCACTAGCCTAGCACCACCCTACCACCCTATAGAAGAATAAAAGAATAATGGACTCTCGTACCAGGGAAAATGGTCCACTTTACAATGATATAGAATGATGTAGAAGAAGATGACACACAAGATTATAACCCCAACTATGACACAACCACCTAATGATGATCCTAGACCTCTCGACACTGCCTCTTCAACTCTTGGAAGATAGGCACTTGTATAACTTTTACAATGACTCTGTACAATGATACTTTTACAATGATTGTATGCATTGCTTCCCACTTGAAGACTTCATATGGTGAACTTCTTGCTGTTGTTCTGCACCTTGATTGTTGCTCTTTTCATGCTACCCTTTCTCACTATTCAGAAAATTAGATTATGCATTGAGTCTTCTCTTGATGAATATATAATACCTATAAAAAGTCTTCAAGGAAACACCCATCACATGATAATAGCAAAACTTACCTCATCCTGTAGAGCATATGTCAGTGCTAAACAAAAACAACAAATTAGAATACAAGAACCTAATGCAATCAATAAATGAACATGCATATACAAAAGATACTTACCTATAGCTTACCTTTGCTGCATCATTTTGCTGTACCTTGCTCTTTGCTGCCCTAGAAAGTCTGGTCCTTTGCACCCCTTGACAGCACTTCATCTAGTTTTTCTTGCCTTCTAGGAGCACAATATTTAATCTGATGTACCTCTGTCATTTCATATCCCCAATATGTGATCTTCAGTCCTGTAGTATCCCTCTAAGTCTTCTTTCCAATGCCACAGGTCTGACCCGATTTGGACTCTTCAAGACAAAGTTATGCCCAATCTCTCACAATTACCTAATTATGGACTAGTTCAATAGAGTGAACTTGTATGATGTTCCAAGTGTCACTGTTTCTTTCTTTGGCTCTGAAATTAATACACATAAAACTATAGTTTGTTTTGTATCTCCCACTTTTTATAGAATTCCAATCCTCTTCTCAGAGAGAGAGTTATGATGATTTTTCCAAGGTCACTTCTTTGAGATGAAATTCGAGAGCCTACAAATACCCTAACTTCTACAGATCATATCTCCAAAAATATAGCGAACCAAGATCTAAAATTCGGTCATGACGTTCATCAGGATTGCAAATCAAATGGGTTTTCATTTCAAAATCTAAGACTTCACAAAAATGAAGTTATATCGAAAATTCCACTATCACAACATTTGGAGGATATATGGGATTTCTTTTTATAGAGTTGAGAGGGGCTTATATAGAGAATGTTGGAGGGATTTTAGGAGCTTAAAAAAATATTAATTAATGACTATTCAATGAACAAAACCAATTATGAGTGCCATGCCACAACCCCATAGGGTTTTAGCCCACTAACTGGGGTTACTAACTTCAAACATGAATATCTCTCAAACCGTGAAGAATTACTTATTGTGCCATATATCAACAGAAACATCTCGACGAGTAGAATATATCTAGAATATCCTTGACTCAAAAAAGAGTAAGTTGTCAAGTCAAAATTCCCTTGCAAGATCAGGGTAGTCCCTGGTGCTGCTTGGGTTGACATCAATGACAACCTCAGATCATCTTTAGATCAACAATAACAAAACTCCGATATGAGGGATACTCAGATATAAGGGAGTGGAGGAGGGTTATGTGGTATGTGGGTCCTCCATAATGCTTCAGCCACTTTATAATATATATCACCAAAAACCTTATTTTGTTTGTTTGTATTAAATCCATTTGTCATATGGTTCAGAGTTTATATTTGTATATTTATTAAAAAGGGTTAAGCCACTTATCACATTATAATATGGTTAATGTATGAATCTTGGTCTTGGGGGCTATGTTCTATTAGTTAATCTAATTAAAAAAAATAAAAATTACAAGTTTATTAACTTTTAAAAAAATTAATATTTTAATTAACTTAAAATTCGAAATAGTAAAACTAAGGCTAAATTTGCAAATCGTAAGGGAAGATGAAACAAGCGTTAATGAAAAAGATGACTAGGCTAAATTGAAGCAAGAAGCACTCAAAGCCTAAATGGATGCAAAAAGGTCCCCATATTTATTATTATGATGATAATAATAATAATAAAATGGGGGTGTTGTGTTTTCACTACAACAATTTCGACACACTGGGGAGAAGCAATTATCTCTGTCGTAAAGATATAGAACTTAGTTTTAAAAGGAAGGAATTAAAATTAGATAATTTAAAATGCTCAAATTCAGATATCCTAACCATTTTGTCCCTATTATATGTTGTCAAATAAATAGATACACCATTATCGTTCATGAACTTGTAAAAATTTACCCCGTGAATTCAATGTTTCAGTAAATTTATATGTACAACAATCAACTTAGTTGGGCATCAGTTTTCGAGTAAGAAAGCTAATTAAGAAAACATAGTATTAATTTAACTTCCATACAATAGGCATGGCCACTGCTTCTAGTAGGAATCTATAGCCTTGACAGGGATGGCTTTTAACCCTTTTAGGTTCTAATGTCCCATCTATTAGGAATAAATGCATAGTTGCACAAGATCATCTTAAACTTATTTGAATGCCAACTGAAGATAATTGTCTTGGCTTGGTAACTAGTTAATGAAATTCCATTCATGAGATCTAACATGGTGAACAAGCCATCTCGTGATGATACCTCTTGTCTCTCCACCTTGTGGTAAAAAGCCATTACCTTGGCTTGGTGACCAATAATGGTAATGTCACAATGTTAGAACTTATGATCATGGTAGGTCGACTTATGATGAGACCTCCTATCCTTCAATTGACCATTTTTGTTTTTATGTTTAACTATGGTTACTGTTAATCTCATAGAGATTACTTAATATATGGGGTGGCATACTACTCCTTAAGAGCAAGGGATGGCGTAAAAAGCTTTAAGTTGACTATTATTCGCTTAACTAAATTTGTTCCCAAAAGAACTCATGACCTTAAGTAATTGTTGTTAAATGTGTTTTACTTTCTTTAAAGATAGGGGTTAAAGATAGTTCATTAACAAATAAAGGAAAGATTTAAATTCAAAGAACAAAACCCAGGGACTCTACTTGGTTAGGAAAGTTGAAAGTGAACATAAAAAAAAATCATCTGCATTGAAGTGATCCTTAGAGATTAGGTTCCGTAATATAAATTAGAGCATAAAAACAACTCGCCCAATGATTATGCCAAGCTGAAAGAGAAAACATTACTCCATTTTATTGTGAAATGAAATGAAAAGACAATCCAACTAAGCCTAAAATGCTTATCAAATCAGAAATTGTAGGTTTAAACCCCGTGCAGAAATTACCTACTTACGAATTCTAAAAACAGAAAATAAACAATGGCGAGAGCATAAAATATAACACATATATACACATAGATTTTCCCACAAATCCCGAAACCGGGACTACCAAATTGATTTTTCATTATATTCCTTTCAATGTTACAATACATATATATACATGCTGAAGCATCCATATGCCCCAATCCATTAACCCTAGATTAGAACATAACTGTAGTTCCCTTGATTAGATCTACAAAATACCATGGACAAAAAACCAGCATGTCCAAAACCATGTGAAAAATCCATGCACAAAACCATAGGTAGGTCCACCCACCTAATATAGGGTCCAAAAAAAAATGCTCAAGGGGCTGCTGCACCCAGCGCAACGTACAGGGGGAGATACCCCCCACCCTGCGGGTTGGGTAGTCTTGGAAAGAATATAACACACACCCAACAGAAAGAATACAATCAAGTGAATGAACCTTGAGATACATCTTACAAGATAATATAGAGAATTAACATAAAAATGAGATTATGTTGATTTTATCTTGTAGGATGATTTGTTAATAAAGCTCTTTTGTTTCAAAGCATAGTTATTGATTTAGAGTTATTGTTGTATGCTTTGACAGGGGTTTTATTACTTTTGAAAATATTGTTTAAAGATAGTTTGTAAGTATTTATAGATTCAATTTTAAGAATAAGACTGACAATCGATTTCAAAATGTAAGAAAAATTAGAAAAGAGAAAACTCACTAATTTCATATGATGATTATTCTTCTGAAATGTTAGTTGCCAACAAGGCTGAATCTACAAATCAAATCCGCGGGAACCTACAAGAAGAACAAAAAAAATATAAGAAAGTAATAATGATTAAAAGAGAAAAGAAAAGTTGAAATAAAGCTCAAACCAAATGAGGATGAACATATAAATGTGTACTTGGAAGAATTCGATCATAATTTTACCTGATGAATCTTCATTTTCTCCCATGTATTAATCAAAGTTCAAAACCATCTTCTTATTTAATTTAAACTACTACTAAACTACACCTAATCCTAATCTAAAAAGCAAACAAAGATTAAGTGAAATCGTACTTCCAATGTAGCCATTCAAACATCTTATTTTATGCATGAATATATAGATCAAACATTAGTAACAAAAGTATAAATCTACTTAAACCAACAGAAATAAAACTAAAAACATTATGTACATCTATTGTTAATCTATATACAAGAAGTAACATATTTACAATCACCCCTCTCATGGGGATTTTCTTCCAACCAGATATCGATGGGATCATAAAAATATGGATAGTCTTTTAAATGCAACAATCTGCATCAAATTGTCAACTTTATGTACATATGATGGAAGTTCATCAGTTTTTTTAGATGGTTGGTCATGTTGTAAAGGTACACACTCGAGGACAATTTGTTGTTGGCAATTCCTTTGAGAATGAAGAGATAATTGAAATGGGATAAACATCAAGTAAAATTTAAAAATAAATGTTTCTTGAAATTCATGATTAAGGTTGTGAATTACATATTCATTCTCTTTTGTTAATGAATCTCGAGGGTGTTCAATGCTGAGATGTTGAACATGCCAGTATAAAATATCTAAGGGTTGAAAAATAAAAGATGAAAATGAATTTAAATCAAGCCAAAAGGATTGAAATAGAATCAAATCACTATTTATAGAAATATTACAATTATTGTTAGACCACAATTTGGATAGGTTTGAAAAGATGTATTTCTTACAAGAATTAGCAAAAATAATACAATTGGAATGGTTATCGACATCATCTTGTGCATGACATAATGGATCAGGAACAAAAAAGTAATGTGATCATCAACAAAACCATAGATCGGGATGGGTTCTTTATTAGTGAAATCATTATAATGATTAAAAGTTTGAAAACGAGAAATGACTGGAACAATCTTTAAATTAAAGATTTCTTTGTTTTCAGATATAATTTTACTTGGACCATGAGGATTTAATGAAGAATGAGATAAATCAATATCCTCATTGTCATTGTATTCATCATAAACCACTTCACAACTTTTCTTAAAAATATTAGCATTCCCATGAGACACATCAAAACAAGAAGAAGAAATGGGCACATTTTTTTCCCAGATTGAAAAAATGATCATTGAATATTTCAGTATCCTGACAATAATCAACTGGAAATTCATGTGTAACAAGTTCTTTGATTTATGAGATATCATTAATATGAATAGGAACTGAATTGCTAAAAATATCAGGATAAAGATGAAAATACGAGTTTGACATAATGAACCTAAAAATATCTCTATGGGTAGATTCCTCTGTGTATTCTACGTTGTTGATTTCAGATTCTTTGTTGATCATACTTTCCTATTGTCTTGAATTTTGCCGGTGATCATTATAACAAAAATCATAATTTTCAAATTCAACGATTGGTATTTGAGTTGTCTGCTGATTTTCTGATTTCAGGATCATTGATTCTTCAAATATGTTGATGTGATCTTCTTGCAAACAATTATCAACTTGTTCCAAGTTAGTTGGTTGTAATTCATTAACATGTGAAAGTGAATCTGAATTATCATTAACACTATAAGAAGTATGAATTAAATGGAGAAATCTATCATATATAGTTGCAGTAGTTTCATCGTAATTAACATGTTTCTCCATGTCAGATTTTTCAGTCATGTTAATGGAAGGTGAAGAAGACTCATTTAAACTTGAAATTATTTCATATGGATTAGGAATGGAAGGAAAATAAATTAATTTATCAAACCATCCTATTAATTGAAATTATGGAGGTAAATCATCAGGTTGAAATTGAGAACAAATTAATTTGAATCTAATACAAAAGTTATCTAATGATTCACCTTCAAAATGATGAAGATTATCCAATTTATCACATACCATTTGAAAGTCGTAATCCTGAAAAGTGTGTACGAAAAGAATTAGAAAAGTGTCCCTAGTGCATATGGAAGCAACTGGTATGGATTTGCACCAGTATTTCGTTATTCTTGCCAAAGTAAGGGTAAACAACCTGCATATGACACCTTCATCAAGCTCATAATGATTACATTTTAATATAAATTGATAGACATATTCATAAGAAGAGGCATTATTCTCACTTTAAACTCCTTCTTTGACAAGAGTTTGGCTACCTGTATTGGAGTCAAACTAGGTGGAAGTTCACTAAAGAAACTCCAAAGTGGCCTCTTAAGAGGAACCATTGAAATAAAATAAAACTTTTAAAACACAAGATATCTAAAGAAACCAAGCAGATGTTGGCTCTCCTTCTAGCCCCAAAAATGTGTATCGACAAAAATGTCCTCTGTCAACATTAGGGGAGGCCACTTGGTCAGGAACATAAAGAAACTCCTTTTCCATTGAAGATGGTGTTTCCAACTATTTATGGGTCCAGTTACCCTGTCATCAAAGACTAACTTAAAACTAATCTAAAACTAATATAACCGAAACTAATAATTAATCTATTTACATATATATTACATCATGTTACATTTCCTTTATATCAATATTTAAATATGTAAGTTAAAGAAGAAAATTGATACAAAGGTTTGATCGCTTTAAAAAGGTTGTTCAAACCATAATTAAATGATTTATTTTCGTATTTAAGACATGAACTAAAGAAAAGATAAGTATACAAATGTAAAATTAATGTAAAACAAAAAATCCTATCTTGAACTAGAATGGGATAGCCCTCTCCTAATCCGAGAGAAAGTTAACTGAAACAGGGGGCAAGATTGGTTTATGAATGAATTTAGAATTAATATGCAATTATGAATTCCAAAATAGTTTGTAAACTCATAAAAGGTTAAAACAACTATGTAAATTAATATACTTTAATAAATAGTTATTAAGGTAAGTCCATTTACAAGCCTGAATTCATATTAAACATAATTCGTTATAAAATTTGTATTAATAAAAAGAAATAGTTCATTTCAATTAATACACATAATAGAAAAATACACTTTTAAATGAATAATAAATAGTTATCATTCACCAAAAGTATAATTCAATGAATTAAGTATGATTTCGATCTCATTCTGCCTCTTAGAGATAGCTTCTACAAGATTTTAGCAGCGTATCGCAATTGACTCAAAAATAGTGTTAGAGATCAAAGAAATGTACTAATTAGATTGTGGATCAAAACCAATTATAAAACTTTGAAAAAAATATAAAAAATTAACATTTTGATAATAGTTCACAGGAATGAAAATTCCTTAAACAATGCCAAAGTTACCTTACAAATGTGTAGTCTTGTAACAGCTTAGACCCATAGTAAAAATGCCTGCAATAGTAGAAAGCAATTGTAATAGAGATAGAAACCCTCTTGTAATCTCTACAATAAATATCTCTATGCTAAAAAATAGTGTATAAGCACAAACGAAATCATAGCTGAGACCCCCTGTGGTGGATCACGACCTCCCCCAATCTTAGTGAAGAGACAAGTATTTATATAGAGTTTCAAAGTTAATGGATCCCTTCGGTTTCTCAACAAATGAGAAATAAAAAATAAATTAATCTGGAGTTTTTATATTTTGTTGAATCATAAGCTGAAATTAGAAGATCTCAAAAGCTTCATTTTGATCAGATTCAAACAGTCTTCGAATGAGTGGAAGGCCAGTTTCCAACAAATTCTTTGAATTGCCTTTTTCAACAACATCTGTCTTTCTTTACTTTATAGTTCTTCCAGAATCGGCCTTGCAATCCAAATATAACAAAGCAACCAACATTTTACAAATAATTTGAATCTAAACTAATCCCAATGAAAAACTGATGATAAATAGCCTGAGAACATTAACAGTGACTTATTCAAAACTTAACAGTAACGACCAAACCAAAGTGTGACAAGCGATGAATGCAAATGGATATCGGAGGTTAGAGTTTCATAGTTTTATCATAACACACTCTGCAAAACTTGCAATGTATGGAAAGTTCCGATGAGGAGTGGATGCAATATTATATTAAATCGTTGTGATAAAGCCTATTGGATCCACAACCAAATCGGCGACCAAAAGATTAAGTCGTACCAGTGATTTTAGATATGTTCCATTTCAAAAGTTTTGATATGAGAGCGGATGCGATTTTATAATTAATCCAAAACTTAAATCAAATTGGGTCCAACATATCTAAGATTAAAATATATCAGAGGTCAGAGATTAAGGTTATATCGCATATCGGAGATTAGAGGTATTGGCATATCGGAAATAAAAGATCGGGGCAATATGATATCGAAACTTTTAAGAGGTGACACATAACAAACTCTGATATGAGGGATTCCCTGATATAAGGGAGCAGAGAAGGGTTACGTGGTATGTGGATCCTCCATAATACTTTATCCACCTTATAATATATATCATTGAAAGCTATATTTGTTTGTTTGTATTAAAGACATTTTTCATATGGTTCGAAGTTTATATTTGCATGTTTATTAAAAAGGGCTAACTCACTTATCACATTATAATATTGTTAAGTTATGAATCTTGGTCTTGGGGTCTATGTTTTATTAATTAATCTAATTAAAACAAAATAATAATTACAAGTTTATTAACTTTAGAAAAAATGAATATTTTAATTAACTTAAAAGTCTAAATAGTAAAACTAAGGCTAAATTTGCAAACCATAAGGGAAGATGAAACAAGTGTTAATGAAAAAGATGACTAGGCTAAATTGAAGCAATAAACACTCAAAGCATAAATGGGTTGGCATATTGCTCTTGAAGAGCAAGGGATTGTGTAAAAAGCTTTAAGTTGATTATTATTTGCATAACTAAATTTGCTCCCAAAAGAACTCATGACCTTAAGTAATTGTTGTTAAATGTGTTTTACTATCTTTAAAGATATGGGTTAAAGATAGTTCATTAACAAATAAAGGAAAGATTTAAACTCAATGAACAAAAACTAGGGACTCCACTTGGTTAGGAAAGTTGGAAATGAACATAAACAAAATAATCTTCATTGAAGTGATCCTTAAAGATTAGGTTCCGTTAATATAAATTAGAGAATAAAAATGACTCACCCAATGATTATGCCAAGTTGAAAGAGAAAACATTACTCCATTTTATTGTGAAATGAAATGGAAAGACAATCTAGCCAAGCCTAAAATGTGTATCAAATCAAAAAGAAGAAAATCAAGAGAATGAACCTTGAGATACATCTTACAAGATAATATAGAGTATTAACATAAAAAGGAGATTATGTTGATTTTATCTTGTAGGGTGATTTGTTAATAAAGCTCTTTTGTTTCAAATCATAGTTATTGATTTAGAGTTATCGGTGTATGCTTTGACAGGGGTTTTCTTACTTTTGCAAATCTTTCTTAAAGATGGTTTGCGAGTATTTATAAATTCAATTTTAAGAATAAGACTGACAATCGATTTAAAAATTTAAGAAAAATTAGAAAAGAGAAAACTCACTAATCTCATATGATGATTATTCTTCTGAAATGTTAGTTGCCAACAAGGTTGAATCTACAAATGAAATCCATGGGAACCTACAAGAAGAACAACAAAGTATAATAAAGGAATAATGATTAAAAGTGAAAAGAAAAGTTGAAATAAATCTCAAACCAGATGAGGATGAACATATAAATGTGTACCTGGAAGAATTCGGTCATAATTTTACTTGATGAATCTTCACTTTCTTCCATGTATTAATCAAAGTTCAAAACCATATTCTTATTTAATTTAAACTACTACTAAACGACACCTAATCCTAATCTAAAAAGAAAAAAAAAGATTAAGTGAAATCTTTCTTCCAATGTAGCCATTTAAGCATCTTATTTTCTGCATGAATATATACATCAAACGTTAGTAACAAAAGTATAAATATACTTAAACCAATAGTAATAAAACTAAAAACATTATGTACATCTATTGTTAATGTATATACAAGAAGTAACTTATTTACATTCACCCTCTCTTGGAGATTTTCTTCCAACTAGATATCGATGGGATCGCAAAAATATGGATGGATATTAGTTAGAGATTGTAATTGTTCTGAAGAAGAGGATAATAGGTCTGATTGTGAAAATATTCTTTTAAATGCAATGACCTGCATCAAATTGTCAATTTTATGTACATATGATGGACAGTCATCAATTGTTTTAGATGGCTAGTCATGTTGTAAAGGTACACACTCGAGTACAATTTTTTGTTGGCAATGCCTTTGAGAATGAAGAGATAATGGAAATGGGATAAACATCAAGTAAAATTTAAAAAGAAATGTTTCTTGATATTCAGGATTAAGGTTGTGAATTACATATTCATTCTCTTTTGTTAATGAATCTCAAGGGTGTTCAATGCTAAGATGTTGAACATGCCAGTATAAAATATCCAACGGTTGAAAAATAAAAGATGAAAATGAATTTAAATCAAGCCAAAAGGATTGAAATAGAATCAAATCACTATTTACAGAAATATTACAATTATTGTTAGACCACAATTGGGATAGGTTTAAAAATATTTCTTTCTTACAAGAATTAGCCAAAATAATGCAATTGGAATGGTTATCAACATCATCTTGTGCATTACATAATGGATTAGGAATAGAAAAGTAATGTGATCATCAACAGAATTATAGAGCAAGATGGGTTCTTTACTAGTGAAATCATTATAATGATTAAAAGTTTGAAAATGAGAAATGATTGGAACAATTTTTAAATTAAAGATTTCTTCATTTTCAAATATAATTTTACTTGGACCATGAGGATTTAATGAAGAATGAGATGAATCAATATCCTCATTGTCAACTTATTCATCATAAACTACTTCACAACTTTCCTTAAAAACTTGAGCATTCCCATGAGACACATCAAAACAAGAAGAAGAATTGGGCACATTTTTCTCGAGATTGAAAGAATGATCATTGAATATTTCAGTATCTTGACAATAATCAAATGGAAATTCATGTGTAACAAGTTCTTTGATTTCTGAGATACCATTAATATGAATATGAACTGAATTGCTAAAAAATTGAGGATAAAGATGAAAATGAGAGTTTGACATAATGAACCTAAAAGGATCTCTATGGATAGATTCCTCTGTGTATCCTCTGTTGCTGATTTCTGATTATTTGTTGATCATAATTTCCTGTTGTCTTGAATTTTGTAGGTGATCATTATAATAAAAATCATAATTTTCAAATTCAACGATTGGTATTTGAGTTGTTTTCTGATTTTCTGATTTCGGGATCATTGATTCTTCAAATATGTTGAGGTGACCTTCTTGCAAACAATTTTCAACTTATTCCAAGTTAGTTGGTTTCAATTCATTAACATGTGAAAGTGAATCTGAATTATCATTAACACTATAAGAAGTATGAATTACATGGTGAAATCTATCATATATAGTTGCAACAGTTTCATCGTAATTAACACGTTTCTCCATGTCATATTTTTTAGTCATGTTAATGGAAGGTGAAGAAGACTCATTTAAACTTCAAATTATTTCATATGGATTTAGGAATGGAAGGCAAAAAAAAAAATTATAAAACCATCATATTAATTGAAATTCTGGAGGTAAATCATCAAGTTGAAATTAAGAACGAATTAATTTGAATTTAATATTAAATTTATCTAATGATTCACCTTCAAAACGACGAAGATTCTCCAATTTATCACGTATCGTTTCAAAGTCACAATCCTAAAACATGTGTAAGAAAAGAATTGCAAAAGCGTCTCTAGTGCGTATGGAAGCAACTGGTAAAGCTTTGCACCAGTGTTTTGCTATTCATCCCAAAGTAAGGGTAAAAAACCTGCACATGACACCTTCATCGAGATCATAATGATTACAATTTAAAATAAATTGATAGACATGTTCATAAGCAGAGGCATTATTCTCACCGTTAAACTTCTTCTTTGATAATATTTTTGCTACATGAATTGAAGTCGAAGTAGGTGGAAGTTCAGTGAAACAACTCCAAAATGGTCTCGTAAGAGGAACCATTGAAATCAAATAATACATTTAAAACATAAGATCTTTAAAGAAACAAGCAAATGTTTACCCTCCTTCTAGTTCCAAAAATGTTGATCGGAAAAAATGTCCTTCGTCAACATTAGGGGAGGCCACCCAGTCAGGAACTTAAAGCAACTCATTTTCCATTGAAGATGGTGGTTAGGATTAGTTATGGATCCAGATACCTTGTCATCAAGGACTAACCTAAACTAATCTAATAATAATCTAAAACCAATATAACCTAAACTAATAATTAATCTATTTACACCTATATTACATCATGTTACATTTCCTTTATATCGATCTTTAAATATGTAAGTTAAAGAAGAAAATTGACACAAAGATTTGATCAATTTAAAAAGGTCGGTCAAACCGCAATTAAATGATTTATTTGCCTCTGTAAGAGAGGACTTGATGCAAAGCTAAATACACAAATCTAAAATTAATCTAAAACATAAAATCCTATCTCAAACTAGAATGGGATAGCCCTCTCCTAATCTAAGAGCAAGTTAACTGAAATAGGGGGAAATATTGGTTTATGAATGAATTCATAATTAATATGTGATTATGAATTCCAAAATAGTTTGTAAACCCAAAAAAAGTTAAAAAAAACTATGTAAATGAATCTACTTTAATAAATAGTTATTAAGGTAAGTCCATCTACAAGCCTGAATTCATATTAAACATAATTCATTATAAAATTTGTTTAATCAAAAGAAATAGTTCATTTCAATTAATACACATAAAATTGAAATACACCTGTAAATGAATAATAAATAGTTATCATTCACCACAAGTATAATTCAATGAATTAAGTATGATTTTAATCTCATTCTGCCTCTTGGAGATAGCTCCTATAAGACTTCAACGACATATCACAATTGACTCAATAATAGTGTTAGAGATCAAAGAAATGTACTACTTAGAATGTAGATAAAAAACAATTATAAAATTTTAACAAAATTAAAAAATATAACATTCCAGTAATAGTACAAAAGAATGAAAATTCATTAAAGAGTGCCAAAATTAAATCACAAATGCACAGTCTTGGAGTAGCTCAGACCCATAGTAAAATTTCCTGCAATAGTGCAAACAGAACCAATAGTGCTAAAAAATTATAATAGAAAAATCCCTCTCTCTACAGCATAACTCTCTCTATGCTAAAAAGTAGTGTATAAGCACAAATTAAATCATAGCAGAGACCCCCTATTGTGGATCGTGACCTCCCCCAATCTTATTGAAGAGACAGGTATTTATACAGAGTTTCAAAGTTAATAGACCCCTTTGTTTTCTCAACATATGAGAAATAAAAAGTAAATGAATTTGGAGGTTTTATATTTTTTGAATAACAAGATGAACTTATAAGATCTCAAAATATTCATTTGGATCATATTCGAATAGTCTTCGAATGAGCGGAAGGGTAGTTTCCAACAAATTCTTTGAATAGCCTTTTTCAACAACCCTTTTCTTTCTTTAGCGCTATAGTGGTTCAATTGTTTAATTAAAATCAGAAGAGAAAGTTCTTCCAGAATCGGCCCTGCAATCCAAATATAACAAAGCAATCAATGTTTTACAAATAATTTGAATCTAAACTAATCCCAATGAAAAACCAATGATAAATAGCCTAAGACCATTAACAGTGACTTATTCCAAACTTAATAGTAACAACCAAACCAAAGTGTGACAAACAATGCATGTGAATGGATATTGGAGGTTAGAGTATCAGAGTTTTGTCATAACATGCTCTGCAAAACTTGTGATATATGGAAAGTTCTATTGAAGAGTGAATGCGATATTATATTAAATCATTGTGATAAAGCCTATTGGATCTGCAACCAAATCGGCGACTAGAATACTAAGTCATATCGGCGATTTTAGATATGTGTCATTTCAAAAGTTCTGATATGAGAGTGGATGAGATTTTATAATTAATACAAAAATTAAATCAAATAGCCTCTGACATATTGAAGATTAAGATATATCGGAGTTCAGAGGTTAAGGTTATATCGCATATCGGATATCAGAGGTATTGGCATATCAGAAATCGGAGATCGAGGAAATATGATATCGAAACTTTTAAGAGGTTGACACATAAAAAAACTCTGATATGAGGATTCTCTGATATAAGGGAGCGGAGGAGGGTTACGCGGTATGTGGGTCATCCATAATACTTCATCCACTTTATAATATATATCAGCAAAACATATATTCGTTTGTTTGTATTAAATCCAATTGTCATATGGTTCGACGTTTATATGTGTATGTTTAATAAAAAGGGCTAAGCCACTTATCACATTATAATATGGTTAATGTATGAATCTTGGTCTTGTGGGCTATGTTTTATTAATTAATCTAATTAAAACAAAAGAATAATTACAAGTTTATTAACTTTAAAAAAATGAATATTTTAATTAACTTAAAAGCCTAAATAGTAAAACTAAGGCTAAATTTGCAAACCATAAGGGAAGATGAAACAAGCATTAATAAAGTAGATGACTAGGCTAAACCAAAGCAATAAACACTTAAAGCCTAAATGGATGTAAAAGGGTCCGCATATTTATTATTATGATAATAATAATAATAAAATGGGGGTGTTGTGTTTTCACTACAACACATCATTAAGTCAAATAACATTGAGTAATAATATGGAAACCAAACACTGAACCAATTCACCCAATCACTGAACTAATTGAATCAACAAATCAATCACTGGATCTCAATCAAATAATGCAAATATATCAAACAAATCCATATCAAATCATATCAATGCACAACCACTAATAATTATACCAAGACACGTATTGTTCATCACAAAAATCAAATGTTGTCACTGCAAACCCTGATCAAACATATGTCAGAATGCATATGCTACTATTTTGAATCATACTCGCATATGTACATGCTTCCCTTGAACAAGACTTGTGTACAAATCTCAAATAATGGACACTAGAATCTAAATCACTGCCACACTGAGCCAATCACTGAATCACATACTGAATCCATCACAGATCACTAAACCAAATACATATCGCGATATAGTAACATCATCACTAATAAAAATTACATTCCATAATCAATTCAACCCAATCAATATTGTCAAAAATAGGTTATTATGATAGAGACATCATCGATAGACAACAACAAATAGAACCGAACTAATCAAATGTTATCAAAAAGTGATATTGCAAAACCCTAGCATATGTACACGACTTCCACAAAACACATCCACATATGTACGCGCTTATCATTCACAACACCCTGGTACAGATTCTGAAGATACTGAAATTACTTCGTAGAATATATATGCAACTACCCAGAGGTATATATGCATATGTATGCATCCCACCTGAGACAAACTTACGTATATATATGAAAAATTTCGTTGCAAACACAACACATACTTTGTAGGATTTACTGTCACAAGTTCATGTCAGAGCATCATTATTACCACATATCTATCATTGTTATTTGTAGTCACAAATAGATCAAGCAAGCATATTCATTACTATTATTTCATATCTATCAGATCTGAACCTCTTCCATGCTCCTTGGCACACACTTATTTCAGATCAGATAACACATTATTAACCTGTAACTTTCACACTTAACGCTTTCATCTCCATTTCTTTATATAGCTTTAGCCTTAACCAATACCTTAGGCCAATCCCTTAGTTATGCCATTGGTATTCTTTGACAGGATCAAATAATCGTTGATTCATCTATTATTATGGGCCAATACCATGGTAAAGACCCTTGGTATGCAAACTACCATGGTACGGATTTTGTACCCGACTTCTCTTTCACCATACACACATATGTATGTGATCTTGCTTCACAGGACCTATGTATACTTTCTGACATTTTATCTTTTCCATCCATCCATCTCTGAAATAATATTCCTTTGTTCATATCACCTGTAGCATATTCATAACCATCATGTTGACATCTCTATTAAGTAGGTTTCCATCAAGGACAACACATTAGTGAAAATGCCAACAATCTCCCCCTTTGGACTTGATGGTAACCACTTTTGTGTTTGGTCACCACCACCTATAAATACCTGCAAACACATATGTAAACACACCAAGCTTCTCTCCCAAGACATATCTCCAAACACCAGGCTTCTCTCCCCCTTTGAAATCAAGGGTAAAGGGTTGACCAATGCTAAATGAAGACTTCTCTTCCGTTGTGTAGTGAGGATCATTGTAGGGCTAATCTACTAAAGATGAAGATTGTATACTGACCATGCTCTCTCTGAGCATATGCTGAAACTTTTGAAGATTTACAGTAAAAGCGCAAAATTTTCTGACACAGTCAAATATGACCTTTCCTATCACCAATGACTCATGATTACATCAATTACCCAACACAATGGGGTTACATATTATATCATTGTCCCAACATAATGGAATTACATGGCTTGACCCCAATAGCCCATACATGCTTGAATTTTACAATGATCTACAACATGGGTCTTTATATGACCTTTACATTAAGAGACAGATATGACATTTTTTAACCAAAACCAAGAACCTCACTCATGAGGTAGCAAGACCATGATAGCCATCAGTAACCATGATACACCATATATGAACCTACAACCTCAACATCTAATCACAACAACATAGATAACAACATGAACATCCTCATCATCATTACATAGGACAGTGTAGTCATCAATATGTGACCAAATGTGTAGTGTTTCCAAGCATCACCAAGTAGTTGTAGCAACAACATATCAATAATCATCCTCTTGACTTCACGTAACCTTCCTTTTCCACATATAGGAAGAGTTATCATCATCAATATCAATTCCATCATATTATCTTCATGCATTCATCAAATACAAGGATAACCTTCGACATCAATAATGAACATAGTGTATATTTCATAAAGTGTATTAAATAGAATTAGCACAACATAAACAACTTCACCAAAATTCAACTCAAGTACTATAAGATCCCTATCTGCAATTCATCCATCATTAAAAACCCATGACATAGATATAACAATATATATGAACTCATCATCATCAACCAATCGTAGCATAATCTCTATTAGTAACCCATCTCCTTGATCTTATATCATATGAAGAGCCACAATCTATGAAAATCAAAGACATATAGATCTCTTGCAACACATCAACATATCTTGCCATATATCAACAATATATATTAGAACCAAGGATATCAGATAGAACATAGCAACTTTTTAGTTGTAGTTCAAACAACATATATGCATCATCCATAACTTCACCATATGCATCATATAATACATAATGATAGCAACATATAAATTTCAACAAGTAGTGAGTAAATCAACAACCATAACATGCACATCTTCTTCATCAAGTGTATCACGTAGGAAAATCTTCACTTGGTGCAATTTAATCAATATATAGTCATCATTCAGGACTTCAGCAGCATCAACTATATATTTCCAATGATATTTATTCATCATAAATCAATATCAACAGCTTCACTAAGTGCAATAAATATCCTCCATGTAATCCATGCATATCATCAACATTTTTAAAACAAGCAACATATATCTCCTTATTAATTCCAACAAGCTCCTAAACATCATTATGCAACAATGATTGTTCAAGAGACCATAATTCCAATAATGAATTAATTAGAAGCATAACAGATTCTCCCCTTGAACCTGTGCCAGCTATTAGATTATATCCACTTCATCAATCAACAAATTCATCAAAGAAACAAAGAAGCAATGACACTTTGCAACAACTCATGAACCATTATAAACCAATATCATTTCTAAATAACATATTAGCATCATCATCAAACTATAACCAATCAATGTCAGAACTAGAAATTCAAATAATAACTGATTGAATCATATCAGAATCTCTCCCTGAGTTTTTCTCATTGTTTCTTTTTCTCAAAGAAACATACACGACTGTCTAGATCAAGACTACATATATACGCATCTGTCCTTCATAGTATCCATGTACAAAAAGTAAAATGTTGAACTTTTCATGACAGCATATCCCCCTGAACATATCATACATGTTCATGTTTATTGTTATATCATCAATGCAATGTTAGCAATATAAGCATCATCAAATGAATATCAAGCCAAACTAGAGAATTATCACCAATATATTCATGCATAGCTCCCCTTAAGATCATATATTGTTGATCTTGTGGACCTGATAATCATAATTTGTGCTTCATAAGGTCACATACCTCACATCACTTTTTCAGTCGCTGTGAGAATTGACTGCAATGGGACCCATCTTCTTTTACTTTGAATATGAATAAGATGAACTATCCTCCTCATTTATGTGTGAATTCTTCTTTACTAACACATATAATTTATCTATATTTCTATATCCCATTGTTATAACCTTTTCAGTTTCTTCATCTATAACCTTGCATTTAGTTGATGTAAACACAATTATACATCCTTTGTTACTAATTTTCCTACACTTAGAATATTTTTCTTTAGCCCTTGAACTAGTAATGCATCAACTACTTTTCTATACTTATCAAGTTTGGATTTACCTTTTCCCAGAACTTTTGTTGGAGCACTATTTCCAAGAATAACCTTACCATCATTGTTTTTCTTGAGAGACTCAAACTTGTTCCTATCTCCAATCATGTGATGAGAGCATTTGTTGTCTATGTACCATTCATCTTCATCTTCAAATGAGAAAAGAGTAAGACCACACCTTATCTATTCTTCTTCTTTATGCTAATTATGAGAAGTGTCGGTCCATCCATCTTTCTCAGGTATTTCTGTAACAATATTCTTATCTGGTTACTTGTCATGTTGTATGTAGAGGTTCATTGATTTGTTCCTACATTCTTTTGCTACATGTCCAAACCTTTTACAAGCATGACATCTTATATGACCAAACAATGGAGTTTATGAATCATTTTATATCCGTTTCATATTCCTTCTATCGCAATCAATAGCTTTGTGGCCAAATATGTTGCAAGCAAAAAAACATCCCTTAAAGAAACCTGAGTACATGGGATTTGATGATATTCTTGTGAAGTGACTATTTTCTTGATATCGAAACAATCTACTTCTGCAATTGACTGCAACATGTCCATAATTATGACATATATAGCATTCAACATTATTGATCATAGGAGAGAATCAACTAATTCTTCTATTATTGGGAGCAAATGATTTCTTTCGAAAATTCATCTTCGTTGGATGTTGATTTGGTTGACTTCTTATCTCTTTGACATGAATTTCAGATTTCATATTGTTATCCTTCAAGATCCTTATACAAGCCTTGAACTAGATTCTCCTTTTACAGTTTCATGAAAACCAAGACCAAATTTAATAGAAGGAGACCTTTGATTACTAAGAATGTTATCCAAAATATTAGTACTATCTTGAAATATCAAGTGTTTATCCTTTTCTTCTAATTTACCTTTTAGAATGTTTACCTCAACCTCCATTATTTGGTATTGTTCTTCATTTAACTGATATTGCCTCCTCATTCCTTCTTCAACCTTTCTTCTTCTTCCAATTGCTCCTTCAATTCGATAATATTTTTCTTCAACCCATTTTCTTGTTCTTCAAATACTTGAAGTAGCTCTTTATTTCACTTGTTTGACTTTTCATGGTCTGCTCTTAGAGTGGCGATCTTAGCTTCATGTCCTTCATAAATTTGTTTAGTTTCTACTACAACATGATCCTTGTTATGATATGCCTGCAGCTTATTCTTAAGATTAATAATCCTTTTCAAAGAAAAATCAAGTTTTTTTATAAGATTAAGAACTTCCTCTAACCTATCTTCTTTTGAATCAGTAACTCCATCTAACATAACATACTTATCTTTTGATACATCATTATTTTCTTTAGAAATAAGATTACCTTTTGGTTCTCCTGATGAACAATCTTCGTTTGTTTTTCCTTCGTGGATTTCCTAAAGATTATCCCATACTTCCTTTGTAGTTTCATAGTTCATAATCTTTCCTAATGTTGAATCAGGTATGTTACCAAAGATTTCATTTAATGCTACATTATTATTTTGTAATTCTTCACCTGATGGAGGGGTTTTAGTGCAACCATTACATACTAAATTCCAAAAATCAAATCCTAGGTTCATTAACTTAGACTTCATCTCTTCTTTCCATTCCTGATAGTTATCATTACTTAGCACAAACATACCTAGATTTTCCATTGTTTCTAGCTTTCCTTCTTCTTCTGTTGTAGATGGTTCGTGACCCATAAACATAGTGATTGCACGACATCAAGTGCTTCACTTTCATATTCACTATCATCAATATTACATGAGCATGAAAATGGATCACAAGTAGAACAAAAACCAATACCTGATAATTCTTTGTTATTCTCTTATTCATTCTAGATCAATAGAAAATGAGATGTTCCTGAAGCTTAATATTTGTTGACATCTATAAATGTAACTACCTCTAATATATTGCTTTCACAATTTTCTTCAACTGATTTCTTCTCTTGAGCAACCTTCTTCTTTTTCTTCTTTCCCATCATCCTTGATCCACTTCAAGTGATTAAGCTTTTGCTGGAGTGACCGGCTTGGATTCCAATTGTTGGGAAAAACACTGAGAGGTGAGGTGGTGAATCAGTGTTTTAAACTTACTTCATCTTTCAATTTCTTATTCTGATTTTTGTACACTATTGTTGCTAGAAAATTATATATTACAGAGGAATGGAACACATAAAATATTGTAGAAATATAAACACAGACAATGCATAAAACAAGAGAGACACAAATATACATGGTTCACCCAATTTGGGCTACGTCCACGGAGAAAAATCTAGTCCTTCCTTTTATATTATCCAGCAAAATGAAGAGATACAACCTACAGCAGATCCGTCGTAATTCCCTCTTCGCTCTCACACGGCATCCTCTCTCTTTCTCGCTCATAAAACATATCTACATAGAGGCAATACAATTCCCTCATATATAGCGAGGGGTTACCTTCTAGGGAAAAAAACCTAAATTAAACATAACTTCTGCCATAAGATTTCCACCTAATGAATGACCCAAATTGACTACAAAATTACAACATTTTACAAAGCAATTTTACATCTATTTTTAGTTTCAGGGGCGCTGCCCCCGATCCCCCTCCAAGGGGGATCCAAATAATCGCATTCACTCCCCCTAGCGGCACACATAAATGGGAGGCGTTGCCACCACATTACGAAATGGGTTCCAATGTGGCGATACCTCTGAATAAAGAAGATAATTAGGCTCCACACCTTGAACAATCTCCCACTTGGAGACTGATTATAACAACTCCACCGCTACTTCATTTGTTGGAAAATGACTCCACTTTGGACCTAGATATTTCTCATCTTCATCATCATACTTGAATACCAATTGAAACTGAGTAGAATCTATGTTTCTCCCTTTACAACTTTTGTTCACATATCTGCAGGATTCTGACTAGTGTGTATCTTTTCTAGCTTCAACTATCCATCTTCGAACACTGACCATTTGAAATGGTACTTGAGTTGTATATGTTTAGTCTTGGAATTAAATGCAAAATTCTTTGCAATATGTATGGCACTCTGGTTATCACTGTATAACCTGCCCAACTCCTACTTCTTACCCAAGTCATCCAAAAACCTTTGTAACCAAATCATTTCTTTATTATCCTCTATAGTAGCAACATACTCTGCTTCTGTTGTTGAGAGTGCAACAAAACTTTGCAATTTTGAAACCCAACTAAAAGTTGTTCCACCTACAATAAACACATACCCTGTGGTGCTCCTCCTATTATCTCTATCACCCGCCATATCTGCATCAACATATCCCTGTAGATAAATGTTTGAACCACCAATGCATAATGCTTGATTTATGGTACCTCTCAAATACCTAAGAATCCACTTCACTGCCATCCAATGTTTTTTTCCTGGATTGTTCATGTACCTGCTTACAATTCCCACTACATGTGCAATATCAGGGCTTGTGCGGACCATTGCATACATTAAGCTTCCAACTAATGATGCATATGGAACTTTAGACATATAAGCCATTTCTTCATGAGTCTTGGGACACACCTTCTTACTTAGTTTGAAATGGCTAGCCAAAGATATACTAATTGGATTTTCATTCTACATATCAAATCTTTTCAACACCTTTTGTATGTACTCACTCTAAGACAATGTTAATTTGTGATTCTTCCTATCTCTAGTTATTTTCATACCAAGGATTTGTTTTGCAGCACCCAAATCCTTCATTGCAAATGAGTTTACCAATTTTATTTTGAGCACATTTATTTCCTGCATGTTAGAACCCGCAACAAGCATGTCATCTACATACAATAACAATATAATATAGCTGCCATTATTTTTCCTTTTGAGAGAAGCACAATTATTAGAGTGACATCTAGTATAACCTTGTTCAAACATAAACCTGTCAAATTTTAGATACCACTGCCTTGGAGCCTGTTTTAAGCCATACAAGCTCTTCTTCAACTTGCACACTAGTTTCTCCTTCCCTTTTACCTCATATCCATGTGGCTGCTGCATATATATCTCTTCCTCCAAATCCCCATCGAGAAATGTTATCTTTACATATAACTTCTCAAGATGCAAATATTCAACTGCTACTAGACTTAAAATAGTTCTGATGGAAGTCATTTTAACGATAGGAGAAAATATCTCATCAAAGTCTATACCCTTTTTTTGTGCAAACCCCTTCACCACAAGTCTACCTTTATACCTTTTTCTACCTCCATCTTCTTCCTTCAACCTATAAACCCATTTATTCTTCAATGTTGTTTTATCTACAGGCAACCTGACTAAGTCCCAAGTTTGGTTATGTACTAAGGAGTCCATCTCTTCTTTCATGGCTTGCTCCCACTTTTTCCTGGTTTCTACCTGCACTGCTTCTTCATAACACTCTGGTTCACTAGAACCAGTCAACAATACATAATATAATGAAGGAGAGCATCGTTCAAGGAGTCTACTTAACCTGGTATATCTTCTAACACTACTTTCAGGTGTTTGAGGTACTTGTTCCTGTTGTGGTTGTTTTTTTTTGTTCTGGTTGTTGATCATTACGATTTTCAGGCACCTTCACCTTTTTTGTGATCTCGTCAAGCACTGTGTATTCTCTGTTTTCTTTTTCCTATTTCTTTTCTTACATTTGATCCTTATACCAAAACCTTTTCATTGAATATGAGATCTCTGCTTCTAATGATTTTGTGTTTTTCATAATCATAAAAGTGATAACCACTCATTAACACCATATCCAATAAAGGTACATTTATTTGATTTTGCCACAAGATTTGTTATAGTTTCTTTATTAATGTGCGAAAGGCTTCACAACCAAAAGCCTTTAAAAATGAGTAGTTTACCTTTTTACCCATCCATGCCTCCTCTGGAATACCACACTCCAAGGAACTTGAAGGCCTTATGTTTATTAGATAAACAACAATATCTACCACATCTGCCCAAAATTCTAAAGGCAATCCTGCATGCAATCTCATGCACCTTGTACGCTCCATGATTGTCATGTTCATCCTTTCTGACACACCATTTTCTTGTGGTTTTCTTGGAACTGTCTTATCTCTGTGAATTCCATTCTCTGAATAGTACCTATCAAACTATTTTCTGCAATACTCACCTCCATTGTCTATCTGAGACACTTCAACCTTTTTCCTATATCATTTTCAACAAAATCTTTCCATTTCTTGAAAGTATCAAATACATCAGATTGATTCTAAATATAATAAATCCAGGTTTTTTTTGTTGCATCATCAATAAAGTAACATAATAATGAGAGCCACCGAGAGATGATACCTGAGCAGGTCCCCATACATGTATATGCACAAGCTCTAATTTTTCACTCTTCTTTTCTTTCCCAACTCTGAGGAATTTGACTCTCTTCAGTTTTCGATAAACACAATTCTCACAGAATTCCAAATCAACATGCTTCAAACTTGGTAACAAATTTCTCGAGTGAAGAATCTGCAACCCCTTCTCACTCATGTGTCTGATCCTATGATGCCACAATGTTGTATTTGCTCCTGTAGAGGTTAAATCATTAACAGAATTAGAAATACCATTGCATAAATACAATGTACCAATATTTTCTCCTTTTGCTATTACCAGGGATCCTTTAGTGAACTTCCAGGTTTTATTTGTAAAAGTTGTTACACAACCTTCACCTCCCAACTACCTTGTTGAAATCAAAATTTTCTTCAGATTTGGAACATGCCTTACCTCTTTCAATAGCCATTGATTTCCATTTTCTTGTTTTATGAAAATTATATCCATTCCAATGATTTTACAGGGTTTATCATCACCCAATCAAACTTGTCGAAAATTTTCTTGAACATAATCATGACAATGTTTCCTATAAGGTGTGGCATGGAATGAGTCCCCTGAATCTACCACCCAGGGATCAATAATATTTTCTAATGAAAGAATCAAAGAATCTTGAAACACATCACCTATCACGTTCACTTCATGATTTTTTTCTTGCTGCACATCTCCTTTTCCCTTCCGAGACTTGCAGTCTTTCTTCAGATGTCCTTTCTTCCCACATTTCTAGCACAGTATCCCTTATCCAGACTTGGATCTTCCTTTCCTTGACTTATAGCGATATCCTAGGCTCTTTCCTCTTTCCATTTTTCTCCCCCTAGTCTCTCCAGTCAAAGAATTACTTGATGTCTCAACAGAGCTTTTCCGTCACATTTCTTCGCTAAGGATGGCACCGACAACATCATCTAACTTATTTGAGGCTGAGGGTTTTTCATATAATTTGGCCAATGCCAACATTAAATCCTTTGTTGTCATTTCCTTTGAAATATTAAAGGCTACCAATGTTGTTGGGCACAGTTGTATTGCTCCAAGTGCCTTTTTGTCAAGAATATCCCATTTCGTGTCTATCATACTCGTCAACTTATTTGTATTTCCGCTCAATGGTAGGTACAGATCTTTCTGATATAGATAATCTTCCATCTGTATCTTTCACAGCTGGTAATTTTGGCTGTTAAAATTTTCGACCCTGAACTTACCATCTTCCACCATTGCCCCCACTCGAACCAGGAACACTTCTCTCCTGTGAGTTTATCAACCAAATATACCTTCGGCTCTGATACCAGTTGTTAGAAAAGTATATATTATAGAGAAATGGAACACATAAAATATTGCAAAAACATAAACACAGAAACTACATAAAACAAGAGAGACACAGATATAGGTGGTTCACCCAATTTGGGCTACGTCAACAAAGAAACAACCGGTCCTTCCTTTTATATTATCCAGCAAAATGAAGAGATACAACCTACAAAAGATTTGTTGTAGTTCTATCTTTTCTCTCACACCATCCCCTCTCTCTTTCTCTCTCAGAATACAAATCTACATAGATGCAATACAATTCCCTCATATATAGCTAGAGGTTGCCTTCTAGGGAAAAAAACCCTAAATTAAACATAACTTCTACCATCATATTTCCGCCTAATGAACAGACTAGATTGACTACCAAATTAAAACATTTTACAAGGCAATTTTACATCTATTTTTAGCTTTGGGGGCGCTGCCCCCGATCCCACCCTAGGGGGGGCTCCAAATAATCGCAGTCGCCCCCCCAGACTCCCTTGGTGGCACACATAAATGGGCATCATTTCCGCCACATTAGGAAATGGGGTCCAATGTGGCAATACCTCTGAATAAGGAAGATAATCATGCTCCACACCAAACAATCTCCTACTTGGAGACTGATTATAACAACTCCATCACTACTTCATTTGTTGAACAATAACTCCACTTTGGACTTGGTTATTTCTCATCTTCATCATCATACTTGAAGACCAATTGAAACCGATAAAAACCTCTGTTTCTTCCTAGTTACAACTTTTGTTAACATATCTGTAGGATTCTAGATAGTGTGTATCTTTTCCAACTTCAAATATCAATCTTCAAACACTGACCGTATGAAATGGTACTTGAGTTGTATATGTTTAGTCTTGGAATGAAATGCAGATTTCTTTGCAATATGTATGGCACTTTGGTTGTCACTGTATAACCTGCCCAACTCCTACTTCTTACCCACTTCATCTAGAAACCTTTGTAACCAAATCATTCATTTACTAGCCTCTGAAGCAATAACATCATATGCTTTTTTTCTTAAGAGTACAACAACACTTTTCGATTTTGAAACCCAATTGACAGTTGTTACACCTACAGTAAACACATACCCTATGGTTCTCCTCTTGTTATCTCTATCACTCACCATATCTGCATCAACATATCCCTATAGAGCAATGTTTGAACCACCAAAGCATAATGCTTGATTTGTCGTACCTTTCAAATACCTGAGAATCCACTTCACTACCATCTAGTGTTCTTTTCCTAGATTTTTCATGCACCTGCTTACAATTCCCACTACATGTGCAATATCAGGCCTTTTGCAGAACATTGCATACATTAAGCTTCCAACTACTGATGCATATGTAACTTTAGACATATAAGCCATTTCTTCATGCGTCTTGGGACACACCTCCTTACTTAGTTTGAAATGGCTAGCGAAAGGTATAATAATTGGTTTTTCATTCTTCATATTAAATATTTTCAACACCTTTTGTATGTATTCACTCTTAGACAATGTTAATTTGCAATTCTTCTTGTCCCTAGTTATTCTCATACCAAGGATTTGTTTTGCAGAACCCAAATCCTTCATTGCAAATGAGTTTGCCAATTTTCTTTTGAGCACATTTATTTCCTTCATGTTAGATCCTGTAACAAGCATGTCATCTACATACAATAACAATATAATATAGCTTCCATCATTTTTGCTTGAGATAAACACAATTATTAGAGTGATATCTAGTATAATCTTGTTCAGACATAAACCTGTCAAATTTTAGATACCACTGCCTTGAAGCCTATTTTAAGCCATACAAGCTCTTCTTCAACCTACACACTAGTTTCTCCTTCCCTTTTACCTCATATCCTTGTGGTTGTTGCATATATATATCTCTTCCTCCAAATCCCCATGGAGAAAAGTTGTCTTTACATCTAACTGCTCAAGATGAAAATATTCAGCTGCTACTAGACTTAAAATGGTTCTGATTGAAGTCATTTTAACAACAGGAGAAAATATCTCATCAAAGTTTATGCCCTTTTTCTGTGCAGAACCCTTCACCAGAAGTCTACCTTTGTACCTTTTTCTACCTTCATATTCTTCCTTCATCCTGTAAACCCATTTATTCTGTAATTTTGTTTTACTTGCAGGCAACCTAACTAAGTCCCCAAGTCTGGTTATGTATTAAGGAGTCTATATCTTCTTTCATGGCTTTCTCCCACTTCTTCCTGGTTTCTACCTGCACTGTTTCTTCATAACACTTTGGTCCACCAGAATCAGTCAACAATACATAATATAATGAAGGAGAGCATCGTTCAAGGGGTCTACTTATCCTGGTAGATCTTCAAACACTACCTTCAAGTGTTTGAGGTACTTGTCATTGTTTTGGTTGTTGTTGTTTTTTGGCTATTGATCATTATGATTTGCAAGCACCTTCACATTTTCTATGATCTCATCAAGCATTGTGTATTCTCTGTTTTCTTTTTCATTTTTCTTTTCCTGCATTTGATCCTTATACAGAACCTTTTCATTGAATATAACATCTTTGCTTCTAATGATTTTTTTTCATAATCATAAAAGAGATAACCAAAATCATTAACACCATATCCAATAAAGGTACATTTCTTCGATTTTTCCTCAAGCTTTGTTCTATTTTCTTTATTAATGTGGACAAAGGCTTCACAAAAAAAGTCTTTAAAAATGAGTACTTTACCTTTTTACCTGTCCATGCCTCCCCTGGAATACCACAATCCAAGGAACTTGAAGGCCTTCTATTTATTAGATAAACAATAGTATCTACAACATGTGCCCAAAATTGTAAAGGCAATCCTGCATGCAATATCATGCACCTTGCACACTCCATGATTGTCCTGTTCATCCTTTTTGACACACCATGTTGGCTTGTAGGGGCCTGACCCAGGTTTAGAGGTGATTTAGCCAAACAAATCCTGGTACTACTAGCCCTTTTAGAAACAGTCCACGGAGCGCAGACTGAGGTCTCACCCAAAGTAGTATGGGAGGGTGCTAGAACCAGGTTTCTGCACCCTAGATATGTCTGATGATTTTTAGTAGTCCGAAGATCTACCCTGTGTGCATGTCACTACACGTATCTATCAGTACCTCGCAGCCTACGATGCTGCCTTAAGGCATCCCTGCTCGAGGCGTGATCCTTGTTATTACCCAATCCCTTACTATTAACCTAATATTAGTCAATCACTTAGCTTATCAGTATGTGTCTAGTTAGATTCAACAGTGTTCAGCATTCATATAAGTGTGCGCGATAAAGCAAACAATATAATTAAACAGGAAATAGCACAAGAATAGATACACAAGATTTGGAATCAAACTTCTCTTTATTGTTCTTCTTCCTTGGTTATCAACTCTACTCTACCCTGTGCACTTAGCTGCAGGGGTCTACGCACTCAGCCGCAGACTTTACTAGGCCTCTGCGCACTCAGCTGTAGAGCCTCTTCCTACTACTACGACCCAAAACACTGGACCTTTACTCTATGCTCCCTATATTCTAGACTCCGTTCATTTCCATGTATCTCTTCTTCTTTTCTATACAACTTAGAGCCTCACTCTATTTATATAATCCCATGTTCCGCGGACCATGGGTAGGTTGACATTACATTACAAAACTTAGGGCGGACAACCCTATGACTCGACATACATTTCGCTCCGCGCCCGCAATTCGCAGAGTCTTACAACATTATTTGACCAAAACTTGGGTTTTGAGCACCAAAACATGTTATGGGGGGATTCCATGCCCAATAGCCCCCAACACAAACATCGTGACTCACCCTTGAGTCACTCTGTCAATGCGGTGATCTTGGCACGGAATCCCTCCAACTATTCCCGTACGGTGCTGATGTCTGCAACACACTGAGTTATTGCTTGCTGAACTTGCTGCATTCTTTCTTCTGAATCCTCTGTTTCTGGTGTGTTGTGATGCATCTGTGCATGCATTCTTTGAATCTTCACAAGCTTTCCTTCAATATCCGTTGTGATTGTGAAGGCTTCATCAATCCACGGCTCGATGCGCACTTTTAGAAATGCTTCTTTGTGGCGTGCCACATCCACCTGTTATTTTAAATCATTGGCCTGCTGCATCCTTGCAAGGCACTGAGAAAGGACTACTATCTGCGTAGTCCCTCTAATGTTGTCATATTGTTGCTGGAGTTCACGTGCCTCGGTCTCGAGCCACTGAATGTTGGGATCCTCCTGCAACATAGTGAGGACCTCCAATGCCTGCTCCAACATGTTGGTACAGTTGCAGACTACACCTCCAATCTCTTCCATCCCTGCTACAATAGTGTTGGTGCCCTTTTCTCTGACCTCTAGGGGAGTGGAAGGCTGGGCCTTCAGCCACAACTTGGCAATCTGGAGATTCAGCTCCAGTTGCACTCTTGTTATTTCCTTGCGTGTGTTATAGACTTCACTTACCAAACAATGGATCTGCACTTTTGTTGGTAGGTTTGTTGCAATGGACAACTCTGGGACGTGCTAGAAAGCGTCGTTAACTGTCTATACCAACTATCAGTTCTGTGACACCAACTCTTCATGCTGCAAGCTAAGCTATTCTATATTAATATTGTGCTCGCTCAAAACCTGGATTGCATGGCTCTCTCTGGCATGGATTTCTACTGTTATCCCATCCTACAGCTGATAAAGTGTGTCACAGGGAAGGGCAACCAAGTTAAGGCCAATGCCTTTCATTATATTAAGCGTCACCTGCTCCATTGTGTTTTCCGAGACTAGCGCTCCATCTAACAATGTTATCGTATTGGCCATTTTCACGTGTAGCATCTATTCTATTGCCGACGTGCCTATTGTGATGTGGGTAGAGAAGGTACCCTCCTGCGGGGGCCACACCTATAGTTCCTGCAGTTGCACCCTTAGGGCCCCCAACACACTCTGCTTCTCTGTCTTAAAGTCTTGGAGCACTTTACTAGTGACATCGTGAACTGTCTTGTAAATGTCACGGAGATCGCCTTCAATTAAAGTGATCGGGTCGATGGCCAAATTCAAGGCCTTGACCTTTTTTCTTGGACCCGATCTTTCTGCGACGCGCAGCCGTTTGAGTTGGGTCGAGGTGGTTCATGGGTCTGTGCTTTTTTCTGCAAGGTCTGTGTCCTCTGCCTCCTGTCCTGCAGACATTGCTTGGCCCTCCTCTACCTGCACTATTGTGGCTTCTGCTATTTGCGTTGTTGTTGTTGCTTCGGCAACCTTATTCTGCTTCGCAACTACCTATGCCACTTCACGGGCTGCCCTAACCTCGGCTGCCACTTTTTCGTTGTGCCTTTTCTCAGCCAGTTGAGTGACGCATAGCTTGGCATCACCCTTCCTGTTCTGTGCTACCGTCTTTTCCAACTCTGTCAAATCTAGGGCGCGCCACTTAGGAGGCCATGTCTCTAACACTGTAAAGATCGTGTCGTTAATGGCTATGAATGGGATTTTTATCCACTGTTGTGCCAGATCCTTTTGCGCCCTGATGTAGATATTGTGCATGTCTGCCTTGAAGTCTGTAAAACTCTACAGACTGTTGTGCACTATGGGGGACAGGCGCGGCCTCCTATTAATCCACATTTGGATGCTCGCCTCCATGAGCACGCACAAAATCTTATTATCGTGAATTCGTTTTGCATCCTTGGTGGCCCAGAGAGAAGCATACTTTGCGGCCTCTGTTAAGTCCCGATCAATGCTCGGGAACTAGCTATCCTCTGACAGTTTCCCCCACTACCAGCAAGATGGATAAGAGAAACCATGTGTAGTGGAAGGTCTTACCCTGCTCCTAGGCCTCCTGATAGTTCAACAAGAATTCTTCACAGAGGAACTCAACCTAGTTGAACTGGACCCCCTCCTCACACTGTTCGGCCAACACAACCACCGACGCTGGTACTTCACTGCCACAGCATTTTCTCATTACTTTACTGGCCAGGAGTTGGGTCGCTACGCGCACCCCTTTATCCTTGATACTAGTGATAGTGTAACCCATCCTTTTCTTCTCGAGCTTATATTTTTTCTTCATGGCCTCTATGAGATCCAAGTCGTTGCTTTTCCCTGCTATCGTCACGGGGTCCTTTCCCTTACAGGGAAGACGAGAAATTATATGGATGAGATCTATCGTGATGGGAATAGGCTCCTCTAGCCATAAGTACCCATCATGCACCAAGCAAGTAGTTGCCTGATGATGAAAATGGTTATGGGTTCGCGGTGAAAATGTGGTATCCATAGAACATGAAGCAACCCAGCCTTTTCCACACCGCGCAGCCATTTTCGCGGCTCTAATGTTATCACTGACCCCTCCATGTTCTATTTCATTAGGCTCGCCGTCTCTAAGTGCAGGAACTTCTCGCTGTCCACGAGGTCCTAGTCTTCAATTTTCAGGGTGGGCACGTGGCCTAGGAGCGAACCCTCAGAGGTAATTCCATTGAGGAGGAGTGGGGTCTAGAGTGCACTCTTCATTGCATCTAAATCCTTTAGTACTTTGGCTTTCCCTTCCCACGGAGGGACATACTCAGGCACTTTCGTTGTGGAGTGTATTGGTTGGATGTCTTACTCCATGTCTTCTTCTTCCTCTACTGTGGCAATTAGAGCCTGCAAATCCTCTTCCTCTTCATTTTTTTCAATCGTGATTGCCTTGCCTTTTCCTTCCATTGATAACTTGTGTTGCAAATTCCTCAAGGACATGCGTACTAGTCCCATTGCCTGCTTATCTTTCTTTGGTCTCGACGTCTGGGGTGATGTAGGGATTTCTAGCACAGCCCCAGTGCCTTCGGGAACATTGTGGATCTACGTGGCCTCACCAACGGTTCCTTCTTCAATGCCCAACCCATCCTTAGTGGCCATCATCATTCCTGCATTGTATGCGGTCTTTTGCGAACTTAAAGGCAATATTATCGCTCGGAACTCAACACTCTGCACTCTGTTCAACCGCTCAAATCTCTATTGACCAAGTGTTGTCTATTGGCTATCCCTTGGATTTTTATAGCGCCTTTTGAATTCAAATTCGATTTTTCCCCCCAATTCTGGGCTATCAATTCTTTCTTAGTGGTAGATTTTCCGAAATCTTGCCCATAACTTCTGTCTTAAATGCCTGTCGCCCGCTCCATTTGGCCTCAAATCATACATCCCGTCATGAATAGTGACACCAACGGTCACTTCCCAGCATATCTACGTGGCATCGCATCCCCCCTACATAGATGTGAACCTTGTGACAGGTTGTTCCTGTGTGCACCTGTCAGAGTGCGCAGCTCTCTGGTAGAATAATTTATAGTCCCTTGCTCTATTTCAGCTACTTGGAGTGCTAAGATTGTTCTTCCTACGACTAGTCAGGTGGTCGCACTATGGCTCAATCTCGTCCTCCAGTATAGTCCCCAAAAATTCCTCATTTGTCCTCCTGGAAGTCGGCGCCGCACGCTCTACTGTATGTAGTGTGCTCCCCTAGTTACTACGTTTGGTGATGTGTGGTCTTAGCCATGGTAGCAAACTAATTAATTCTCGACGATAGTCTTCTAACTCATTAGTATGATCATCTACACCTTGCCTTGTCATCCTTGGTTTATCGATGATACATGCTCACTTGATCTCATTTTCCAGACTCTTGACCTCTGCTTCCATCAAAATACTTTTCTTCCTTAGTCATACCCAGTCCTTTTCAAGTTTTCAAAGTCTAAGGTTCCCTTGCTGAATGGCTTCCTAAAGTCTTATGTGTTCTGCTTCGCGTAGCTGTGTGATTTCTTCATCTTGGGCTTCGCACATTGTCTCACCCATAAGTGCTATTACGTGTGGATTCATCTTTGCATGCTCCTCAAAGAGTACGGTCCCTACTTCATTCCGCAACCTTGGAATTGTTTACATGATTAGGGTTTTGCACATGGTCCTATAGGCCCATCAAACCACTGGTACGTGCAGGTCCCAATAAGTGCGTCTCACCTGGTGAACCTTGTTTAGCACTTCATAGACCGTGTTGAATGCTTCTCCGTGGATAATCCTTGGCACGCTTCGCCTTTCCTGCTACTGCATTTTGTTCCAATTCTCTATTCTAGGAGTGGTGTGCGCTTGTGTGAGCTGTAGGTCATATGTTTGTACCCATCAGGAAAGGTGGGTGCGCAAGTTCTTTTTCCCCTCGTAACCGGCTCTCATCCTTAGCTGGTGTTTTCTAAATCGTAGGTGCATCATCCTCTTGCATCCGTGCCAGTCCTCAAAACTTCTCTAATGTGTACCCCACCACCTTGAAAGCATCACACGCAGTGCCTATTAGTGCCTAAATCTACCTCAGGCTAAAGGAAGGTAGGTCTAGGGTAACATCAAACCACGCTTAACCTGGGCAGCTAGCCCTACCAGGTTAGGAGAGGGCTTTCTCCTTGTCAATCTCAATTAGAATATGACAATTAGGGCTTAAGATGACTAAAAATAAATGTTGATTTTAGGCTAGGTATATTAGGTCAGAGAATTTTGTTTAATTTTGATGGTTGGTTGTTGGATCAAATGAAGAAGGTAGCTTTGGGTCCGGGAAATCAACTCAGATTTGCAGGGGGTTCTGTGGGGCGAGGTAGGTAGGTGTTTTAACACTTTGAATTGGGTGTGATGGTAAGTCTAAGACTAGTGAGGAGTTGGAGAGAGCATGCAAGGTTCACGAGTCCTCTTCAAACAGTAGAAAACATTAAAAACTAAATGTATCCTCAAGGCAGAGCATTGAATATCAATGGATTCCACCTATTTATCTTGATTCATTTAGTTATGAAGAAAGAAATAGATGTTGGCACATATACACATAAGAGAAACTACATAACAAAGGAAGAAACAATGCCAAGACACATTACCACAAGAATCCCACAAAATTCTGCAAAACCCTGGTTCATTTCCTTGCCAAACTGCAGAAGTGATTTACAATAACGCTCAAAGCATCCACAATAGTCCAACCTTTACAAATGACTAAGAAAGTAATAATATAGGCATCAAACCACCTATGCTAGCCATCAGGGGTCAAATCCATGAGTCAAGGAGCTGTTTCAACAACATCTAAACTAGGAACTAGAAAATAGGCAATGGAACAGCTTGCCTCTAAAACTATGGAAACTTATTCATTCAACCTCAAACCACCTCTAACTGATGTATCTACCCCCTCAAGTCATTTTTCATCAAATTTACATCATATTACATCATTTACCATCATAAATTTACCAAGGAGAAGAGAAAAAGACAACTCGTAGTCAAACTGGGCGAAATTCTGAGTTTTTAGGCAAAATTGGCAAAACTTTGCCTAATGCGCAGCGCCCTGATCCTGATGTGCAGTGCCGCTTCAAGGCTAGTTTTGGAGGCCTTCCACTCATTCAAATCAGGCCCAAGATAGCTTTTTGGAAATCCCTACCTGTCTAGTTTTTGGAACACTTTGAATTTTCTGATTTGGAGGTCATTTGCCCCCTCAAAAGTCGATTCTCCCAAGACTGGTTCCTGTGTGTCCAAAAAGTGGCAAAGAGGGCACTTTTTGAGTGTTTTTTTCCCTTTTGGTGGACAAGATCTCCTCCAAAATTGATGAAACTTTCTGGGTTTACTTATTTTTTTGATGCTAAATCTAAATCTACAAGCCATTTATCAAAAGGATGCACCAATTCAATGAATCAGCCAGAATTTCCTGTGTTGTAAAATTTCAAAAATTGAAAATGATAAAAATTTCTCAAAACTTGCCTAGATTTGGCACAAGGGTCCCTCATTGATTGATTTGTTGGGCTAGTGAAGCCTCAACCAAGATCTTTAGCTTATCATGCTCCTTTTATCTCTTTAATTCTCTCCGTGGAACTGTCACTAAGGGTTTCTCTCTTATAGTCATACTCACTATCCCTCTCCATACTTTATAGTTATTTCCCTTGTGATGACTGAGAGGAGTATGAAGAGATTTAAAAGGGAAAGCAGGTGAGGGTGAAAAAGAATTGGAAAGGGATGTGGGGAATAAGTAAGGTTAATGAATGATGTAGGGTTTGGGAGTAATGATAGGGTTTGGGAATAATGATGGAGTTTGGGAGTATGGTACGGTTTAGGGTATATGAGTATAGGGTTTGATATGTGAAGGGTAGGGTTTGGGAGATAGGAGAAAGGAAAAGGAGTTAGGGAGGATGGGGTTTAGGAGATAGGTTTTGGGCAAATGAAATTATGGAATAGGGAATAAACAACTGTAATTTGTTGTGTATGAGGTAGTTTTAGAGACAAATTAGGGTTTTGAATTTTAGGATGCTAAAACCACCATCAGAGCATAAAAAACCCTATGTGAGATCAAAAGAGAGTTTACTTACTTGCTTGGAGGAGAAATACAACAATGAGAGTGATTGGAGGTGAAATTTGAGAGTTTTTAGGTGTTAATGGCCAATGCACAGTGCCCTGAACCCAATGCGCAGTGCCTCTCTGATGCGCAGAGCCAGTGTAAATTTACACTGGAGAAAACTGCGTGATGCGCAGCGCCGACCCTTTGATGCGTAGCGCCTTTGGAAGACAACATTTGAAGGCCTTCCCGGTGTCAAAATTGGGCATTTGATAGCTCGTTGGAAATCTTGTTGAGTCTATTTTCTAAAACATCTTTAATTTTTAAATTTGGAGTTCATTTGCCTTGTCAAAAGTCAAATCTCCCCAAAGTGGTCAAAATGTGCAAAATAAGGCTACCTAAATGCAGAGTGCTGTTGCAGTCAACTTTTGAAGGTCTTCCTCAACTCCAAATTGAGCTCATGATAGCTCATTGGAAATATCTCTCTGTCTAGATATCCTTTGAAAATCCCAGCTAGGTGAAATCTTGATTTTCCCAAGGTCACTTCGGAAGTGCATCAATCCTCCTGAGGCCAATGATGTTTTTGACATTTCTCCCAAACCATGAAACCTATGTAAAAACTAAAAGAGGTTTTTCTTTTGGGTAAATTATGGAAAAAAAACCTTTCTCACTTTTGTCAAATTCATCTTTTATTGCTAAGAAACATAGTTTGAAGAAAACCTATCCTAATACGTGGAACAAAGGATTTGTAGAAATGAAGGGAAATGAAGGGGATGAGGGGCTTCTAAATTATTGAGAAAATTTTGGGAAGTAGGGAGGGATGTTAGGAAGTAGAGGAAAGTTGAATTTCAAAGATTGAGTGAGGGGAAGGGGTCCAAAAGGGCAAAACACAGGCCTAGCCTAAAAAATTGTCAAATTGTAGCAATAAGCTAGGGTTTGTGCGATAATGACGAATTTGAGGGATATCAGTGATGGGAATAATTTAAGAAGGTATATGAAGGATAGGGGAAGGTGTATGAGCATCAAGATACAAGTTTTTCTGATCATTTGTCCATCCAAGAAAAATTACCTTCAAAATCCTAGGAGAGGGAAATGGGCCTTACCCAAGTACAACTAAAGCACGAACAAGGTGTAAAATGACCCATTGGAACCTGAAATGATGATAACTCTTTGAATGATGGTACACTAAACTGAATGGTGACATGGACCAATACTTGGAAGACTTTGGAAGGATTGAAAACAACCCTAGACCTAATACCTAATAACCAAATTTTACTTGAAGACTCACTAAAATGAAAAAAATTGACTTTGACACCCTGAGACCACTTTGTAAGAGCATATTTGATCACTGATGGAAGGCTTCAAAGGCTGACACTAATAGTGCCCATTTCAAAGCATCGAACCACTATTTTTCTGGTACTGTGCTTTCGAATTTGTTCAGGAATTCATCCACCATTGTTAACGCGTCATACATAGGAAGATCCCTTACCTCTGTTGTCACGCAGTGCAATGATATAACCATCATGTTGCAATTAAGCGTGGTTACTTCATGCAACCAATTCTTCCATTGTTCTATTTCTTCATCTGAATCCAAAGTGCAGGGGCTTTCACATTCCCATGAAATCCTACCATCTGCAGTCCAGTTCACCAAATCCTATTCCCGCATAGTTATCCTGTAGATACAATCAAGATCGTCATCACTATCATCATCGTGCACCAGTTCAATGTATCATGCTCCTTCGGTTGGATCTAGTGGTACTACTATGCGTAGTGACTTTTTCTCAAAAATCATTTTGCGCTTCTTCAAATTTATGATTCCGTTCATATCGGTGGCCCAGTCTATTCCTAGTAGCGTGGGATAGGGATTGTTGTCATCGACAATCTCTATCACTTCAAAGTCCTCCAGCGTTCTCGCACCTTCAATATCCACCATTACTCCTTGCGATCTTCCCATGGGTAAGATCTTCTGCTGGTTCGCCATCCATAATTGAATAGGAAACCATTGTAGTGTGGGTTTGCCCATGCATTCCCATGTTTGTTTCAGCAGTACATTCATGTTCGATCTGAGATCCAGAATTACCTGATCCATTTCATACTCTCCAATTTGCACAGTCAATATCATTTCCCTTCCTGTGCACAATGCATGTTTTTCAAGTTTCCGGACCATGCGTGATTCTCCTGATCCTGCGCACCTAGTGATAAGTTTTTGTAGTCCTTTTACAACCTTGTTGTCACGTACCAGTTTCATGCATGTCTCCAGAAAGGTAGTGAGCATTGAAGGATCCATCCCTAGTTCTAGTTGATCCTTACTACCTGAAGTGGAGGCCTCCGTGAAGCTCTTCTTAGCTTCCATGAACATCTCCTTCGCGCATTCTAAATCAAATTCAAGTTCCTTTGTAGGAGCCTTGCGAACCCATGCACTTTCTTCTGACTACTTACCTTTATCATCGCTAGTGGTGATACTGCTTCTCAGCACTATGTTTACATTCAGGTCTTCTTCGCGCGGTTCAGACCTCATCATTTGCAAATTCTGAGTCGGAGGAGGCTGGAGTACCCCTTTCTCATGTAGCCTTGCTATCAATGTAGGGAAGTCTTCTGCCTCATGATCAAACTGAGTACAGTACAAACATGATGTCCTCTTCAGATTTCTACAATCGCGGGCATATTGTCCTAGCCCTCCACAATTGTAACAAATTAGTTGTCCACGACCCCTTCCTGGTCCCATTCCACCTCGACCTCGTCCGCACCCCTGAAATACAGCACGTGCCATTCCTGCATTTGGGTCAAGGGCTCACGTTTCGGTCTATACCCTGTAGGTAGGAGTTCAATCCATCATTAGTTCGTAGCTTCTGCAGGTGCATTTTGTTAGAGCCTAGATTTGCCTCAACCTAAAAAGACAAGGTTCTAGGTCCACATCAAACCACGCTCAACCTCGTAGCTAGCCCTACGAGGACAGGAGAGGACTCTCTCTGGGTCGATCTCAGCAAAAGATAATCGATGGGGCTCGAGATGACTGTAATAAAAGCTAATCTTAGGCTAGGTATTAAGTAAAAGGGTTTGTTGTGAGTTTTTGGGGGTTTTGTGTTGGAAACAGGGAAAGGCAAATTGGGCTCGGGGATGAGGCACAGTTTCTGCAGAGTTCTGATTGGGGCAAGGAAGGCAATTGTTTTGATGCTTTAATGTGAGTGAATGGATAGATCAGACCGGTGAGGAGCTAAGGAGAGCTAGGGAGTCTCAAGAATTCTCCTTAAACAGATGAAAACATGAAAATTTAAACAAATTCAAAGGCAGAGCATAGCAATTATGGATTCTACCTTAATCACTCATTTGTTCAAATTCAGAAGAAGAAGCAAGAACATGATACACATAACACTAATGAACTTACAATTACTCAAAGAAGCACACCATCAAAACATAAATCCACATGGATCCCAAACAGTGCTGCAAAACCCTGGTCTTTTCTTTGCCAAAAATGCAGAAATGAATGTACAATAGAGTGCCAAAATTTTCCCAAGAGTCCAACCTCTACCAAAATCCAACCCCTACACTTTGAAATTCATAAAATATATACAATTTCTCATCCTTCTACTAAGGGATTGAGCTCAACCATTTTCTTCAAAATAGAATTAGTTACATTAAACTTGGGCCGAATTTCTGAAAATAGGTGTTGAAGATGACCTCGTATCTCCTAAACCATAGCACCTGTTACAAAACTGAAAGAGGTTTTTGTAGATAAGGTCATGATGGAGAAAAAATTCTTTCAAATTTTGGAAATTTGTTTCTAGTAGCTCGCAATCTGTTCCACAAAATCATCTCTAAAACAGAAAATCATTAAAAATTTAAATCTTTGAAAATGAGCTGTAAAGATCTAGTCACATATCCCAATCCATGACACCTGTGAATAAAATGAAAGATTTTTTTGTTATATGGCTCATGCTTAACAAAAACCTCCTTGGTTTTTTCAAAATTACTTTCCATCTGTTGTAAAATGGCCCCGTACTAAAATGACTAAAACAGTAAAAAATATGAAAAATTTGCTTTGTTTTAATGTAGGCTCCAAATATCACTGTATATCTCCCACATAGTAGCACCTGTGCATAAACTGAAGGAGGTTTTTGTTATTTAGTATGTGATGAACAAAAACCTCTTTCACTTTTGAAAAATTCCTTACCATTATTTCAGAAACTAATTTTGTACTAAACTTGTCATTGTGTGCAGCAACTGACCTCAAAACATGCATAACCAAGAATCACTCATTCATTTCTTCTAATCCAGGAACCGGTTACGGGAGTGTGATATACCGTTGGAAATATTTTTCCAAGCTTCTTCTAACTTGTGACATTTTTTGTGCTGAACATCATGTGAAAAACATCTAACAAAACCAGACATAGTAAGAGCTCATGTTGATCCCTAGTGACAGGCTACAAAGACTGGAACTAACATCGGCTCCAATGGGGATGGTAGCTCCTTGGAGGTGCCAAGAACTACAGATTTCTGGAATGTAGACAGTGCCTCATCCATTGGGCATGGATGGTCAAACAACTACAAACCCAAAACAACTCATACCAATCCAAAAACATATACATACTGCAACTTGTACATAAACAAATACTGAAAACTGAAATGCTACCTTGGGCAGCTTATTTATGTACAAATCTAACCCACTTTGCTGCAAAATTGATAGATCAAGTAATGTTGTAATGCCATATCAACCAATCAAGTAACTGTGACAAGGATGCTACTTGAAAGTGCTTCAACCAGGACACAAATGTAAACACTGACAGCCATACATGCACATAACGAGTCTGGTTATGTAAAAGACAATCTGACTTATCATTCAAACTGAAAAAATACTCCATATATGTGACAATAGGATCAAAGAAACCAGACTCTGTTTGCTGCCCTAACTCCTCAACACAGACCGCCAACTGCAAACTGTCAATGCAAACATCCATGGGCAGCTCTATTGTTTCTTGTTTTGAAGGAGGGAGAGTTTCCAAGAACTTTTTGGGATCTCGGAATTCATATGATTGGATCTGATCATTTAAATACTGAATCTCCTTCTCAAATTTTCCAACAACTAACTCAAAGAAACTAGTTTTAGCTTTAGGAGGAAACTTCGAAGATCTCAAACATTGAAGCATGGCAATGAAAAATACTTCATCAATTTCAAAATCCACTAACTGATCTCTAACTTCTTTTAAAGCTTCACAAAACACAGGGTCTGCCACATACCCTACCATTTTATTTTAGTGCATGAACGGATCAGTGAGCGCTGGAATCTCTGGATTGAGTTGGAGTTGCCAGGTGAATGTTTCAGCCTTCATATGTATCTGACTACTGTCCACCATCAACAATCAGATCTAACTTGATACATGTACTGGGGCAATTTGCAGGTTAGATATTCCGTTTATAAGACTAGACCGGAGATTGACTGAAGTAGCGTTTATCTACTTTCGCTAATGCAAAGCAAGAGCGTTTCGAAGGCTACCTGGCATAACTTCAGGCTCCGTTTGTAGTCTATAAAACAAAGAACACTAACAAACAAATAAACTTTTATCCCCAGTATGGTCGCCACTATGTTAGAGCCTAGATTTGCCTCAGGCTGAAAAGACAAGGTTCTAGGTCCACATCAAACCACGCTCAGCCTCGTAGCTAGCCCTACGAGGACAGGAGAGGGCTCTCTCCGGGTTGATCTCGGCAAAAGACAATCGATGGGGCTAGAGATGACTGTAATAAAAGCTAATCTTAGGCTAGGTATTAAGTACAAGGGTTTGTCGTGAGTTTTTTGGGGTTTTGTGTTGGAAACATGGAAAGGCAAATTGGGCTCGGGGATGAGGCACAGTTTCTACAGAGTTCTGATTGGGGCAAGGAAGGAAATCATTTTGATGCTTTAAAGTGAGTGAATGGATAGATCAGACCGGTGAGGAGCTAAGGAGAGCTAGGGAGTCTCAAGAATTCTCCTTAAACAGATGAAAACATGAAAATTTAAACAAATTCAAAGGCAGAGCATAGCAATTATGGATTCTACCTTAATCACTCATTTGTTCAAATTCAGAAGAATAAGCAGGAACATGATACACATAACACTAATGAACTTACAATTACTCAGAGAAGCACACCATCAAAACATAAATCCACATGGATCCCAAACAGTGTTGCAAAACCCTGGTCTTTCCTTTGCCAAAAATGCAGAAATGAATGTACAATAGAGTGCCAAACTATTCCCAAGAGTCCAACCTCTACCAAAATCCAACCCCTACACTATGAAATTCATAGAATATATACATTTTCTCATCCTTCTACTAAGGGATTGAGCTCAACCATTTTCTTCAAAATAGAATTAGTTACATTAAACTTGGGCCGAATTTCTGAAAATAGGTGTTGAAGATGACCTCGTATCTCCTAAACCATAGCACCTGTTACAAAACTGAAAGAGGTTTTTGTAGATAAGGTCATGATGGAGAAAAAATTATTTCAAATTTTGGAAATTCGTTTCTAGTAGCTCGCAATCTGTTCCACAAAATAATCTCTAAAACAGAAAATCATTAAAAATTTAAATCTGTGAAAATGAGCTGTAAATATCTAGTCACATATCCCAATCCATGACACCTATGAATAAACTGAAAGAGGTTTTTGTTATATGGCTCGTTTTTAACAAAAACCTCCTTGGGTTTTTCAAAATTACTTTCCATCTGTTGTAAAATGGCCCCGCACTAAAATGACTAAAACAATAAAAAAATATGAAAAATTTGCTTTGTTTTAATGTAGGCTCCAAATATCACTATATATCTCCCACATAGTAGCACCTGTGCATAAACTGAAGGAGGTTTTTTTTATTTGGTATGTGATGAACAAAAACCTCTTTCACTTTTGAAAAATTCCTTACCATTATTTCAGAAACTGATTTTGTACTAAACTTGTCATTGTGTGCAGCAACTGACCTCAAAACATGCATAACCAAGAATCACTCATTCATTTCTTCTAATCCAGGAACCGGTTATGGGAGTGTGATATACCATTGGAAAGATTTTTCTGAGCTTATTCTGATGGACACACTTGTGACATGTTTTGTGCTGAACATCATGTGAAAAACATCTAACAAAACCAGACATAGTAAGAGCTCATGTTGATCCCTGGTGACAAGCTACAAAGACTGGAACTAACACATTCATCATGGCCTACTGACCTGCAGAAATTACAAAACAATTGTTGGGACAACTAATTATACTTCTATAATAGATGACAATTATCCATAGTGTGTTTTCCTCCTATTTGTCAGATCACACACCATAGTGTAGGCGTCGCGCTTGGTCTTGCTTGTGCCTCATGTCTTAATGGCATCGGCCCTCCTCCTATCAAGTAATTCGTGAAAACTAGACAGTGGTCCTTGTCATGCCCCTGGCCTTTTCATTTTATGCACCATACCTCCTCGTGTGCCTCTAGCTGAGGTGTCCTGTCCTGTTTCAAATTCTGCATTTCCAGACACAAATTTTGTAGTTGCACGTGGATTTGTTGGACTCCCAGACTAGGATCTTGTATAGGGGTCTCATGCAATCTCATTGCCATCTCCAAGGCTTCAACCTCGGTGGAAATCTTTTGTTGTGATAGCGCCATCCTTAAATGCGGTGTTAATGATGCTACAAACCATGCGCAGTGCTACCCATCCGTCAAATTCATGTTGGCTTCGCGAATCATACTATTCAGTCTCTGGTCCAGATCCTAGGGGGTCTCACCCAGGAGCGTTGTGATCTCCTTAAACCCGATAATTGATTGTGTCTCCGACTTTGGCCTACTAATTCCTTGTTCTGCGAGGCCTGGATTTCTGTGATTCCTGCATTTGGATGGTCATTAGAATTCTTAATGTACCATGTTAATGCACGATCCTGCAATGCACTTACTAGCATAGTCTTATTTGTATTGTCATCCATGACTCCTTATGCTTCCCATATTGCCCTTACCACGAACCAGAATTGGTTCAGATCTTCATTCCCTACTCCTCTGAATACCGGCAATTTGATCGCACTCACCATACTGAACTGTGGTGGTGGCGGAGGTGGGGTTGGTGGAGATGGTGGTGAAGAGGGTGAGACGAGTGGTGGTGTAGGTGGAGGTGGTAGGCGCAGAATTCGCTACCTTATCAGACTGACCGCGCTTCTCAGAGAAACTTTCGCAAGCTCTTCCTCACTTTCCCGCAAGGGTGAAATTAAGGGACTAGTTTCTAATTCTTCACTACCTCCATTTCTGTAGATATTCCCACTTAGTCCCAAACATTAATTTATTTGCATAACCCACTTTTCACACAATAGAATCTTAATCCAAGTGTTCAAAGATTTAATATACTTACCTCGCGATCCTTTGAGGAAGCATCGCTCCGCCTCACTGTAGCTGACGATTGTATCTACCACGAACTCAGTGATAAATCCTCCTAAAATTCAATCGAGCCAATGGTCCACAGCTCACGCAATCTTATCTCCTGACGCTTCTAGTCTATGCACTAATTCTGGGGTCCACACGATGGGTTTGTCGAGCCCACACCTTCCTTGACTATCTGCTAGCTTCGCGATCCACTCATACAGCTCAGAAGGAAAGGATGCAAAGAAAATTTCATGGATTTCCATATATACGTAGCGCTCCAATCATTGTTCCTTAGATACTCGCGGATCCCTGTTTTCCTGTGCCGTGAACTCGTGAATCTTGTTGTCCAACCACCCTTCAATTTCTTCCTTTGTTGGGTTCCAGTGACATGACATCAGACATCCCTTATGCAGATCCCAGTCCTGGCAACAGAACCATTTGTTTGCTTGTAAGGGACTGGCCCAAGTTCAAAGGTGATTTAGCCAAACAAATCCCGGTATTATTAGCCCCTTCGACAATAGTCCACAGAGCACAGACTGAGGTCTCACTCGAAGTAGTATGGAAGCGTGCTAGAACCAGGTTTCTGCACCCTAGAGATGTCTGATTATTTTTAGTGGTCCGCAAATTTACCCTACGTGCACGTCGCTACGGGCATCTATCAATACCTCGTAGCCTGCGATGTTGCCTTCGCGCAGCCCTGCTCGAGGCATGATCCATGTTATTACCCAACCCCTTACTATTAACTTGATATTAGTCAATGACTTAGCTTATTAGTATGTGTCTAGTTAGATTCAACAGTGTTCAGCATTCGTATAAGTGCGCGTGATAAAGAAAACAATATAATTAAATAAGAAATAGCACAAGAACATATACACAATATTTGGAATCAAACTTCTCTTTATTGTTCTTCTTCCTTGGTTATCGACTCTACTCTACCCTGTGCACTCAGCGGCAGGGGTCTACGCACTCAGCCGCGGACTCTACTAGGCCTTTGCGCACTCAGCTGTAAAGCCTCTTCCTACTACTATGACCCAAAACACTAGACCTTTACTCTATGCTCCCTATATTCTAGACTCCGTTTGTTTCCATGTATCTCTTCTTCTTTTCTTTACAACTTAGAGCCTCTCTCTATTTATACAATCCCATGTTCCGCGGACCATGGGTAGGTTGACATTACTTTACAAAACTTAGGGTGGACAACCCTATGACTCAACATACATTTCGTGCTCCATGCCCACAATTCGTGGAGTCTTACAACATTATTTGACCAAAACTTGGGCTTTGAGCCCAAAAACATGTTGTGGAGGGATTCCATGCCCAACACACCATTTCCTTGTGGTGTTCCTAGAACTGTCTTCTCTCCAAACAGTACTTATCAAAATCTTTTCTCTAATATTCACCTCCATTTTCTGATCTGAGACACTTCAACCTTTTTCATGTCTCATTTTCATCAAAAGCTTTCCATTTCTTGAAAGTATCAAATACATCATATTTATTCTGAATATAGTAAATCGAGATTTTTATGGTTGCATCATCAATAAAAATAACATAATAACGAGAGCCATCGACAGATGATACTTGAGCAGGTCCCCATACATTTGTATGCATAAGCCCTAATTTTTCTCCCTTCTTTTCTTTCCCAACTCTGAGGAACTTGACTCTCTTATGTTTTCCATAAACACAATTCTCACAGAATTCAAAATCAACATGCTTCAAACCTGGCAGCAAATTTCTTGAATGAAGAATCTGCATTCCCTTCTCACTCATTTGTCTGAGAGTGTGATGCCACAATGTCATATCTACTCCTGTAGAGGTTAAAGTATTAACATAATTATAAATACCATTGCATAAATACAATGTACCAACCTTTTCTCCTTTTGCTATTACCAAGGCTCCTTTAGTGACCTTCCAGGTTTTATCTGTAAAAGTTGTTACACAAACTTCACCTCCCAACTACCCTATTGAAATCAAATTTTTCTTCAGATATGGAACATGCCTTACCTCTTTCAATAGCCATTGATTTACATTCTACCGTTTTATGAAACTATACCCATTCCAATTATTTTACAAGGGTTATCATCACCTAATCAAACCTGTCCAAAATCTCCTTGAACATAATCATAAAAATGTTTCCTATTAGGTGTGGCATGGAATGAGGCCCCTGAATCTACCACCCAGACATCAATAATATTTTTCTAATGAAAGAATCAAAGCATCTTGAAACACATCACCTGTCACATTCACTTCATGATTGTTTTCTTGTTGCGCATCTCCTTATTTTCCCTTCTGAGACTTGGAGTCTTTCTTCAAATGTCCTTTCTTCCTGCATTTCCAGCACATTATCCCCAATATGGACTTGGATCTTCCTTTACATCACTTATTGCGATATCTTGGGCTCTTTCCTCTTTCCATTTTTCTTCCCCTAGTCTATGCATTCAAAGCATGACCTGATGTCTCAACGAAGATTTTCCATCGCATTTCCTCGCTAAGGATTGCATCGATAACATCATCAAACTTATTTGAGGTCAAGGGTTTTTCATATAATTTGGCCAATGCCGACATTAAACCCTTTGTTGTCATTTCCTTTGAAATATTAAAGGCTGCTCGGCACAACCATATTGTTCCAAGTGCCTTTCGGTCGAGAATATCCCATTCTATGTCTGTCATACTCGTCGACTTATTTTTCTTTCCTCTCAATGGTAGGTACAGATCTTTCTGATACGGATAATCTTCCATCTGCATCTTCCACAGCTTGTAGTTTTGGCTGTTAAATTTTTCGACCTTAAACCTACCATCTTCCGCCATTGCTCCCACTCGAACGGGGAACCCTTCTCTTCTACGATTTTATCAGCCAAATAGACCTTCATCTTTGATACAGGTTGTTAGAAAATTGTATATTACAAAGCAATGGGACACATAAAATATTGTAGAAATATAAACACAGAAAATGCATAAAACAAGAGAGACACAGATATACGTGGTTCACCCAATTTGGGTTAAGTCCACAAAGAAACAACCAATCCTTCCTTCTATATTATCTAGAAAAATGAAGAGATACAACCTACAACAGATCCGTTGTAATTCCCTCTTCGCTCTCACACAATCTCTTCTCTCTTTCTCACTCAAAATACAGATCTACATATATGCAATACAATTCCCTCATATATAGCAAGAGATTGCCTTCTAGGGAAAAACACCCTAAATTAAACCTAACTTCTTTCGTCAGATTTCCACCTAATGAACAAGCCAGATTGAATATGAAATTACAACATTTTACAAGGCAATTTTACATCTATTTTTAGCTTTGGGGGTGATGCCCCCAATCCCTCGCTAAGGGGGGCTCCAAATAATCGCATTCTCCCCACCCCTGGCGGCACACATAAATGGGGGATGTTGTCGCCACATTACAAAATGGGGTCCAATACGATGATACGTCTGAATAAAAAATATAATCAGACTCCACAGCCAAAAATATCCCACGTGGAGACTGATTATAGCAACTCCATCGATACTTCATTTGCTGCACAATGACTCCACTTTGGACTTGGCGATTTCTCATCTTCATCATCATACTTGAAATCCAATTGAAACTTAGGAGAATCTTAGTTTCTCCATAGTTACAACTTTTGTTAACATATTTGCAGGATTATGGCTAGTGTGTATCTTTTGCAACTTCAACTATCCATCTTCCAACACTGGTCATATGAAATGGTACTTGATCTGTATATGTTTAGTCTTGGAATGAAATGCAGAGTTATTTGGAAGATGTATGGCACTCTGGATGTCTGTATAACCTGCCCAACTCATGCTTCTTAACCAATTCATCCAGAAGCCTTTGTAACCAAATAATTTCTTTACTAGCCTCTATAGTAGAAACATACGCTACTTCTGTTGTTGAGAGTGCAACAACACTTTGCAATTTTGAAACCCAACTGATAGTTGTTCCACCTACACTAAACACAGACCCTGTGGTGCTCCTCATCTTATCTCTATCACTCGCCATATATGCATCAACATATCCCTGTAGACTAATGTTTGAACCACCAAACCATAATGCTTGATTTGTGGTACCACTCAAATCCCTAAGAATCCACTTCACTGCCATCCAATGTTCTTTTCTTAGATTGTTCATGTACCTGCTTACAATTCCCAATGCATGTGCAATATCAGGCCTTGTGCATACCATTGCATACATTAAGATTCCAACTACTGATGCATATGGAACATTAGACATATAAGCCATTTCTTCCTGAGTATTGGGACACACCTACTTAGTTTGAAATGGCTAGCCAAAGGTATACTAACTGGTTTTACATTCTGCATATTAAATCTTTTCAACACCTTTTGTTTGTACTCACTCTAAGACAATGTTGATTTGCAATTCTTCCTATCTATAGTTATTCTCATACCAAGGATTTGTTTTGCAGCACCCAAATCCTTCGTCACAAATGAGTTTTCCAATTTTATTTTGAGCACATTTGTTTCCTACATGTTAGAACCTGTAACAAGCATGTCATCTACATATAATAACAATTGTTGGGTAGCAGAGGTCCCGCGTAACGGTTTTGGGGCAGAAAGCCCAAGAAGTAGGATTAAAATATTGTAAAAACTTCAAATTATGTGAAGTGCGAAGCGTAATAGATTGAGTCAAAGGATAGTCCACCTAAAAATAATAAAAAGTAATGTAAATAGAGTCAGCCCGTGCAAGGATCGTGGGCTAGGGAAGGGTATAACTAGAGTGCTGCTCTATGAGGGAAAGGCAGTTATTTTGAGGGATGAAATGTAATGGGTTCTTAAAGAAGATAGTCTAAAAGCATCTATAAGTCCGAGTCGAGGTTGGGTAGTAGGTAGAGGCTCTGCATCTGTGTGCGCAGAGGCCTAGAAAGTCCACAGCTATGTGCGTGGACCCCTGCAGTTGAGTGCACGGGGTAGATCCGGATGTATTGGTGGAGAATAATAATAAAGATAAGTTTGTTTCTGTAAATTCTGTGCTATCGCTCATCTGTCTTTATGGTTTACCTTTCTATATCTGGTTAATGTAAATGTGATAAGCGTATGCGAATCTGGGTTCATTTTGTGCGTGAATTGATTATGTTGGTTAAATGTTTGCTTAAAGACCCTGTTGAATAACTCTGAATCAAAAGAATAGAACAGCGCAGTAATAAGAAAAATATAATCACTCTGGTTTTGTGCGAACACCGCGGGGCTGTAAACCAGTGCGTGAACCTCCCAGACCACACCAAGACATCCCTAGGGTGCGAAAACCTGGTCCCAGCACCCTCCCTTGCTACCTCGGGTGAGACCTCAGTCCGCGTTCCGCGAGCTGTTGCCGAAAGGGCTGGTAACTGCGAGATTTGTTTGGCTAAATAGCTCTTCCAAACCTGGGTCAAGCCCATAATAGCCAACAAATGGTTCCGTTGCCGGGACCGGGATCTGCCTAAGGGGTGTTTAGGTGTGGGATGCGGGGACCCTATAGAGAAATAACGTTGAAAATTCAAGAGGATCAAGGACGGTAATAGATCAAGGGTAACGATGGCAAACACAATTTAGTTACCAGTATTTAAGGGAGCTGGAGGCGAAGACCTATAACAATTTTGGTTTGTACTAACATCAGTATGGAACGCGCAGCAAGTCGCGGATGATAACATCAAGAAATCCATATTAGTCAGCACACTGCAAGACTGAGTGCTAACATGGTACATGAAGTATTCAAGCATTAACCCAATGGTGGGGATAGCGGACATCCATACTAAATTGGAAAAGGAATTTAGTCGGCCAAAGATAAAAGCGCAGTCGTTCGTAGGATTCAAAGAGATCACGATGATGCCTGGCGAGATCCCGTGGGATCTGGATCAGAGGTTGAAAAGCACCATTCTCAATGCCAACATGACCCTGATGGATGCACAACACTGCGCTTGGTTCGTCGCATCATTAACGCCATATCTGAAGTCAGCTTTGTCACAACAGAAGATCTCAACCCAAGCAGAAGCACTGGAAGCAACAATGCAGTTGCACAAAACCCCGGTACAGGACCCAAGGTTGGGAGTTTAGCAAATCCAAGTGTAGGTCCAAAATTTGTGTTTGGAGATACAAAAGTTAAAGCAAGATCAAACACCGCATTTTGAAATTTGGGAGGAAATGTGGTGTATAAAGTGCAGGGGCCAGGGACACGATAAAGATCATTGTCCGGTCTCGGTGAATTTTGTGGTCACAGGGGGACCAACACCATTGCGACCAGAGGCACAGATAGGGCCAAGCGTGATCACACCGCTCTGGTGCACAATCTGCCAGGTAGGAGGAAAGCACAACACGGATAACTGTCATCTATTGCCAAAATACAACCAGACCCCCCAGCAGCTCTTTTGCAACTTTTGTAGATCAATGGGTCACGAAGAAAGAGATTGTCGTAGCTATCGAATGTTGCCTCAGCCTACAGAATGCAGACTGGGGTGCGAGGTCAGGATCCAACCACGGAATTTATGCGTAGTAGGTTCACAAGACGCAGTCGAGGATGGGGCAGAATGGGACCAGGAAGGGGTCATGGGCAGCTAATCTGTTACAACTGTGGAGGACCAGGATATTACGCGTAGGATTGTACCAATCCAACCTGAGTATCATGTCCTTATTGTGAGCAATTCGATCATGAGCTGCTAGATTGCCCCGTGTTGATAGCACAAATTCGCGAAAAGAAGGCAGCACCTCCTACAACAACGCAAAACGTGCAGATGATGAGATCCGAACCCCGCGATGACGAACCCATGGTCAACATGATATTGTGACGTGGCGCAGCCATAGGAGAAGTCGATAGGAAGACTAATATGGAAGCTAAGGAAAGCTTCACGGGCATCTCTACTCGAGGTAGTAGGGATCCGCTTGAGCCAACTAGGGATCCCTCGATGAGGATACCTTCTTAAAGACATGCATAAAACTGCTTCGTGACAACCAGGCAGTTAGAGGGTTACAGGAAGTAATTAATAGATGGCAGGTTGGGGTGAACCTTGTATAGTCTAGAAAATAGGAAGACACGCATCGCAGACGAGTCGGGAAATGCGGCTAATGGCATAGATTGGCGACTAAAAGATGGATTAGGTCATTCTGGGCCTGGGTTTTGATGCAAACGTATTGCCTAAACAGACTTGGGAGCGCATGGGTAAGCCTACACTACAATGGTCTCCTATCCAATTGCAGATGGCCAACCAACAGAAGATCTTGCTTATGGGATAGCTGCATGGCATTATAGTAGATATTGATGGTGTAAGTACCCAAACGGATTTTGAAGTTGTTGAAATCATTGACAAAACTAGTTTGTACCCTATGTTGCTAGGGATAGATTGGGCCATTGATATGAATGGGGTTATTAACCTCAAATAGAGGAAGATGATATTCGAGAAGAAGTCACTCCGGGTCGTTGTTCCACTGGATCCAATAGACAGACCGCGCTACACAGAACCAGCGCGTAGCGAAGAGAGGGGCGATGTATTGGATAGTATCTACAAAATTGCTGCACAGGAGGAGCAGAGATTCTCACAGGGCTACGCCAGTGATTCAGATGAGGAAGATGAGCGATGGCACAACAAGGTGAGCGAGGCTACCACGTTGCACTGTAATATGATGATGAAATCCCTGTATTGCGTTAAATTTCAGAACCACGAACTGTCGATGTATGACGGGCTAACAATAGTAGAGGATTTACTAGTTAAATTCGAAAGTACGGTACCATAGTACCAACGGTTTGATGAACTCAAATGGGCATTGCACACAACACCAGCGCAATGGTGGGATACCCATGAAGGAACCTTCGAAGATTGGCGAAGCTGCAAGCACATGATGCAGATAAGATTTGGGAAGCCCGAGCTACGAATAACGAAGAAATATGATGGATGGGAGAATCTGCGCATACATCTAAGCAAATGGATCAAAGCTTATGGTATGGAGCCTCAACCAGAATGAGTGCACTTATTTTATCATACCTTGGATGTCATTCCAAGGAACTGGTATACGGAAACGAAACTTTGGCATGGCACTGGTGAGTGGGATATTCTGCGCGAAGGGTTTTTGTCAACTTTTCTCTTTGAAGACCAATGGATGGATACTGTGGACGATGCATTACAGCTAGTAAAGGCCACCATATTCAGAACACCACTGGAGCTAGAAGAAGTTGTGCCATCAGACTAGTCGTGACAGTTGAGCCAGACCTTAGAATGTTACAATGTACAAGCAGAAGATGATGAGTATGCCCCGCGTAACATCAATATACTGGAAACCGAAGGGAGTTGTGAGGTGCGCAGCCCTGAGATAGAAGATCCAGATATCACGGCGCCACTGAAAACAAAGCAAGTGAATATTGGAACAGAGGAAAAGCCGAAGTATGATACGCTTAGGGACTATTGGGATGATGCCATGGTGGAAAAGGTCGTTGAGCTGCTCTGAGAATACCGTGATTTATTCCCTACAAAAATTCTGGAGACTGCGCTAACAAATGTCTACAATGGGCAATGAAATGACAGGGATTTGTGCATTCCTGCCGTGATATGGGCATACGGAACTACATGCAAGAAGATGATAGGCCAAACGCCATTTCCGTTAGTTTATGGCAAGGAGGCTATTATGCCTATGGAATATATTGTGCCTAGTCTACAGGTCGCAACAATCACAGGTATGGCAGACCGTGGGGCCCTGGAAGAGCAGCTCGAACAACTAGAAGAATTGGAGAAGGAGCGATTTTTGGCTGGATTCCATCAGCAGGTCCAGAAACAGTGTGAGAAAGCGTGGCATGATCACCATATCAAGGTGCGCACCTTCAAAGAGAATGATCTAGTATTGCTTTATGACAGTAAGTTCGAAAAATTCCTGAGAAAACTCTGCATGCACTGGTTGGGACCCTATGTCGTCAAAGAAGTCACTGATGGAGGCGCGGTTCAGCTGGCTAAACTAAATGGAGACCCCTTCCTAGGAAGATTGAATGGTAGTCGCCTCAAGCTCTACACGGGCGGGCCGCCTAACTAACTGTTCAGAAGATAGTCTCACCACTCCACCTAGTTGCAAGAGACAGGGGGACGATAAAGCAGCCTGGGGGACAGATGCACGAGCACTACAGTACGCGTACATTTGACCATACACAAGAGTCGTGGTCACATGAGAAGGCTCATGCAGACGCGCTGATAAAAGGAATGATGACCATTAGATATGAAAAGATGGCTACATCACGGGCGGTGGGCAATTAAGAGAAACAATACAAGTCAAATATGGAACGAATGGCTACAAATTCCACACGGGAAGGTTACACGAATGGGAACGAGCAGCAATCACTGCATTTGAATTTCCCATGACTTATAAAGTACTGAGGGGAGTCCACTTGGTGGCCTACATTTCGGAAACACAAATGGAGCTGTTCATTATCTATGCACAAGGTATGTGCCTGAAGGTAGTAATCTAGCTGATAGAGAGGCAGGACTCTCTAAGGAGTATGCGGGTGACAGCTGCGGGCATCCTGCAAGCTATAGCATCACCAGTAGGAAAAGTACCAGAAAAAATGGAACACGAAGCAAAATTGGTCCGGAGGCTGTCACCTCGCCCAGGGGCAGGTCAACGCACTACAACAGAACAACGAAAGAATGAACAGATGGTGACCATGGGTAGATATGCAGTTAATAAGTCATCTCTGATGTCCATTGGAGATTGGGATCTTGTAGACAGCAGCCAGGGTCTTGCAAAATTGCAACACAAGTTACAGCGGACGGTGCGAAGGGCAAGTATGAAGGTCGGAAGAAGCTACGGTGGTACCAGGAGGTGGCTCCCCTGCTCATGCTAGAATCCTCGGAGGGGGTGTTCTATGTTAACCGAGCAGAGCAGAATGAGCATTATCGGTTGTGGCATGTGGTAGAAACACTGAAGCAGAAGACGACAGAAGCATTGCAGAAGACAAGGAAGGAGCAACAGGACGATGAGCACCACTCAGAGGGAGGAAAACTGCAAAGCCAAGGCAGAGCATCTAGCCATACTGACGAGTGACTTGGGACGAGTCACGATGATTGTGTTGGGGGGTTGTTGGGTAGCGGAGGGCCCACGTAACAGTTTTGGGGAAGAAAACCCAAGAAGTAGGATTAAAATATTGTAAAAACTCCGAAGTATGTGGAGTGTGAAGCATAATAGATTGAGTCAAAGGGTAGTCTGCCCGAAAATAATAAAAAGTAATGTAAATAGAGTCGGCCCGTGCAAGGATCGCGGGCCAGGGAAGGGTATAAATAGAGTGCGACTCTATGAGGGAAAGGCAGTTCTTTTGAGGGATGAAATGTAATGGGTTCTTAAAGAAGATAGTCTGAAAGCGTCTGTAAGTCTGAGTCAAGGGTTGGGTAGTAGGTAGAGCCTCTGTAACTGTCTGCGCAGAGGCTTGGAAAGTCCACAGCTATGTGCGCAGACCCCTACAGCTGAGTGCGCAAGGTAGATCCATATGTATTGGTGGAGAATAATAATAAAGATAAGTTTGTTTTTATAAATTCTGTGTTATCATTCATCTATCTTTATGGTTTACCTTTCTATATTTGGTTAATGTAAATGTGATAAGTGTATGCAAATTTGGGTTCATTTTGTGCGCGAATCGATTATGTTGGTTAAATTTTTGCTTAAAGACCCTGTTGAATAACTCTGAATCATAAGAATAGAACAGCGCAGTAATAAGAAAAATATAATCACTCTGGATCAGTGCGAACAGCGCGAAGCTGTAAACCAATGCGCGAACCTCCCAGACCACACCAAGAGATCCCTAGGGTGCGGAAACCTAGTTCCAGCACCCTCCCCTGCTACCTTGAGTGAGACCTTAGTCCGCGCTCCACGGAATGTTACCGAAAGGGCCGGTAGTTGCGGGATTTGTTTGGTTAAATAACTCTTCCAAACCTGGGTCAGGCCCATAGCAGCCAACAACAATATAATATATATGCCATCATTTTTCATTTTCAGATAAACACAATGATCAGAGTGACATCTAGTATAACCTTGTTCAGACATAAAACTGTCAAATTTTAAATACCACTGCCTCGAAGCCTGTTTTAAGCCATGCAATCTCTTCTTCAACCTACACACTAGTTTCTCCTTCCCTTTTACTTCATATCCTTGTGGTTGCTGCATATGTATCTCTTCCTCCAAATCCCCATGGAGAAAGGTTGCCTTTACATCTAACTACTCAAGATGAAAATCTCCAGCTGCCACTAGACTTTAAATACTTTTGATTGAAGTCATTTTAACAGCAGGAGAAAATATCTCATCAAAGTCTATACCCTTTTTCTGTGCAAATCCCTTCAACACAAGTCTAGCTTTATACCTTTTTCTACCTCCATATTCTTCCTTCAACCTGTAAACCCATTTATTCTACAATGTTGTTTTACTTGAAAGAAACCTTACTAAGTCCCAAGCCTGGTTATGTACTAAGGAGTCCATCTCTTCTTTCATGGGTTTTTCCCACATCTTCCTGGTTTCTACCTGCAGTGCTTCTTCATAGGACTCTGGTTCACCAGAATCAGTCAACAATACATAATATAATGAAGGAGAGCATCATTCAGAGGGTCTACTTATCCTGGTAGATCTTCTAACACCACTTTCAAGTGTTTGAGGTGCTTGTTGTTGTATTGATTGATGTTGTTGTTTTGGTTGTTGATCATTATGATTTTTAGGAAACTTCACTTTTTTGTGATCTCATCAAGCACTGTGTATTCTCTGTTTTCTTTTTCCTATTTATTTTCATGCGTCTAATCCTTATACAAAACCTTTTCATTGAATATGAAAAATCTTCTTCTAATGATTTTTTGTTTTTCATAATGATAAAAGTGATAACCAAAAGCATTAACACCATATCCAATAAAGGTACATTTCTTTGATTTTTCCTCAAGCTTTCATCTATTTTATATTTATTAATGTGGACAAAGGCTTCACAACCAAAAGTCTTTAAAAATAAGTAGTTTACCTTTTTACCCTCCCATGCCTCCTCTAGAATACCACCATCCAAGGAACTTGAAGGCCCTCTATTTATTAGATAAACGACAGTATCTAAAGCATCTGCCCAAAATTATAAAGGCAATCCTGCATGCAATCTCATGCACCTTGCACTCTCCATGATTTTCATGTTCATCCTTTCTGACATACCATTTTCTTGTGGTGTTCCTGGAAATGTCTTCTCTATGTGAATTCCATTCTCTCAATAGTACCTATCAAACTCTCTGTTGCAATATTCACCTCCATTATCTAATCTGAGACACTTCAACCTTTTTCCTATCTCATTTTCAACAAAAGCTTTCCATTTCTTGGAAGTATCAAATACATCAGATTTATTCTGAATACAATAAATCGAGGTTTTTCTAGTTGCATCATCAATAAAAGTAACATAATAACGAGATCCATCGAGAGATGATACATAAGTAGGTCCCCATACATCTTTATGCATAAGCCCTAATTTTTTGATCTTATTATATTTCCCAACTCTAAGGAATTTGACTCTCTTCTGTTTTCCATAAACACATTTCTCATAGAATTCCAAATCAACATGCTTCAAACCTGGAAACAAATTTCTTGAGTGAAGAATCTACATCCCCTTGTCACTCATGTGTCTGAGCCTATGATTCCACAATGTCATATATGCTCCTGTAGAGGTTAAAGAATTAACAGAATTAGAAATACCATTGCATAAACAATGTACCAACCTTTTCTCATTTTTCTATTATCAGGGCTCCTTTAGTGACCTTCCAGGTTTAGCTATAAAAGTTGTTACACAACCTTTTCCTCCCAACTGCTCTGTTGAAATCATATTTTTCTTCAGGTCAAGAACATGCCTTACCTCTTTCAATAGCCATTGATTTCCATTATGTTTTTTTATGAAAATTGTACCCATTCCAATGATTTTACAGGGTTTATCATCACCCAATCAAACCTATCCAAAATCGCCTGGAACATAATCATGAAAATGTTTCCTATCAGGTGTGGCATGGAATGAGGCCCCTGAATCTACCACCAAAACATCAATGATATTTTCTAATGAAAGAATCAAAGCATCTTGAAACACATCACCTATCACATTTGCATTATCATTTTTTTCTTGTTGCTCGTCTCTTTCTTTTCCCTTTTGAAACTTGCAGTCTTTCTTCAAGTGTCCTTTCTTCCCACGTTTCCATCACACTATCCCCGATCTAGACTTGCATATTCCTTTCCTTGACTTACTACAATATCTTGGGATCTTTCCTCTTTCCATTTTTCTTCCCCTAGTCTCTGCAGTCAAAGCATTACCTGATGTCTCACTAGAGCTTTTCCATCGCATTTCCTCACTAAGGATTACACTGAAAACATCATCAAACTTATTTGAGGCTGAGAGTTTGTCATATAATTTGGTCAATTCCAACATTAAACCCTATGTCGTTGTTTCCTTTGAAATATTAAACGTTACCAATGATGCTAGGCACAGTCGTATTGTTCCAAGTTCCTTTCTGTCGAGAATATCCCATTCTGTGTCTGTCATACTCATTGGCTTCTTTGTCTTTCCGCTCAATGGTAGGTACAGATCTTTCTGATACATATAATCTTCCATATGCATCTTCCACAGTTGGTATTTTTGGCCATTAAATTTTTCGACCCTAAACCTACCATCTTTCTTCGTTACTCCCAGTCTAACTGGGAACCCTTCTCTTCTGTGATTTTATCAGCCAAATAGACCTTCATATTTGATACCAATTGTTAGAAAATTATATATTATAGAGCAATGGGACACATAAAATATTGTAGAAATATAAACACAGAAAATGCATAAAACAAGAGAGAGACAAATATATGTGGTTCACCCAATTTGGGCTACGTCCGCGGAGAAAAATTCAGTCCTTCCTTTTATATTATACAGCAAATTGAAGAGTTACAACTTACATCAAATCCATTGTAATTCCCTCTTCACTCTCACACAATCTCCTCTCTCTTTATCTCTCAAAATACAAATCTACATAGACACAATACAATTCCCTCATATATAGCGAGGGGTTTCCTTCTAGGAAAAAAACCATAAATTAAACATAACTTCTACCATCATATTTTTGCCTAATGAACAACCCATATTGACTACGAAATTATAACAATTTACAAGGCAATTTTACATCTATTTTAAGCTTAAGGGGCGCTGGTCCTGATCCCCTGATAGGGGGGCTCCATATAATCACAGTCACCCCCCTGGCAGCACACATAAACGGGTGGCGTTGCCACCACATTGTGAAATGGGGTCCAATGCGGCGATACCTCTTAATAAAGAACATAATCAAGCTCCACACCCAACAATCTCCCACTTGGAGACTGATTATAGCAACTCCACCGCTGCTTCATTCACTGGAAAATGACTCCACTTTAGACCTCACTATTTCTCATCTTCATCATCATACTTGAAGACCAATTGAAACTGAGCATAATCTTAGTTTCTCCCTGGTTACAACTTTTGTTAACATATCTACAGGATTTTGGCTAGTGTGTATCTTTTCTAGCTTCAACTATCCATCTTCCAACATTGACCATATGAAATGGTACTTCAGCTATATATGTTTAGTCTTGGAATGAAATGCAGAGTTCTTTGCAAGATGTATGGGACTCTGGCTGTCACTGTATAACCTGCCCAACTCCTGCTTCTTACCCAAGTCATCCAGAAACCTTTGTAACCAAATCATTTCTTTACTAGCCTCTCTAGCAGCAACATACTCTCCTTCCGTTGTTGAGAGTGCAACAACACTTTGCAATTTTGAAACCCAACTGACAGTTGTTCCACCTACAGTAAACACATACCCTGTGGTTCTCCTCATGTTATCTCTATCACATGCCATACCTGCATCAACATATCCCTATAGAGTAATGTTTGAACCACCAAATCATAATGCTTTATTTGTGGTACCTCTCAAATACCTGAGAATCCACTTCACTACCATCCAATGTTCTATTCACGAATTGTTCATGTACCTGCTTACAATTGCCACTGCATGTGCACTATCAAGCCTTGTGCAGACCATTGCATACATTAAGCTTCGAACTATTGATGCATACGGAACTTTAGACATATAAGCCATTTCATCCTAAGTCTTGGGACATACTTAGTTTGAAATGGCTAGCCAAAGGTATACTAATTGGTTTTGCATTATTCATATTAAATATTTTCAACACCTTTTCTATGTACTCACTCTAAGGCAATGTTAATTTGCGATTCTTCTTGTCTCTAGTTATTCTCATACCAAGGATTTGTTTCGCAGCCCCCAAATCCTTCATTGCAAATGAGTTTGTCAATTTTCTTTTGAGCAATTTATTTCCTATATGTTAGAACCTGCAACAAGCATGTCATCTAGATACAATAACAATATAATATAGTTTCCATCATTTTTCCTTTTGAGATAAACACAATGATCAGAGTGATATCTAGTATAACCTTGTTCAGGCATAAACCTATCAAATTTTATATACCACAGCCTTGGAGCCTGTTTTAAGCCATACAAGATCTTCTTCAACCTGCACACTAGTTTCTCCTTCCCTTTTACCTCATATCCTTGTGGTTGCTACATATATATCTCTTCCTCCAAATCCCCATGGAGAAAGGTTGTCTTTACATCTAACTGCTCAAGATGTGAATCTTCAGCTGCTATTAGACTTAAAATAGTTTTGATTGAAGTCATTTTAACAACAAGAGAAAGTATCTCATCAAAGTATATACCCTTTTTCTGTGCAAACCCCTTCACCACAAGTCTACCTTTATACCTTTCTCTACCTCCATCTTCTTCCTTCAACCTGTAAACCCATTTATTCTACAATGTTGTTTTACCTACATGCAAGCTGACTAAGTCCAAAGTTTGGTTATGTACTAAGGAGTCTGTCTCTTCTTTCATGGCTTGCTCCCACTACTTCCTGGTTTCTACTTGCACTACTTCTTCATAACGCTCTAGTTCACCAGAATCAGTCAACAATACATAATATAATGAAGGAGAGTATCGTTAAGGGGGTCTACTTATCCTGGTATATCTTCTAACACCACTTTCAGGTGTTTGAGGTGCTTGTTTTTGTTGTGGTTGTTGTTGTTGTTATGGTTGTTGATCATTATGATTTTCAGGCACCTTCACTTTTTCTGTGATCTCATTAAGCACTATCTATTCTCTGTTTTCTTTTTCCTGTTTCTTTTCCTGCATCTAATACTTATACAAAACCTTTTCATTGAATATGACATCTCTGCTTCTAATGATTTTTTGCTTTTCATAACCATAAAAGTGGTAACCAAAATCAATAACACCATATCCAATAAAGGTACATTTCTTAGATTTTTCCTCAAGCTTTGTTCTATTTTCTTTATTAATGTGGACAAAGGCTTCACAACCAAAAGTCTTTAAAAATGAGTAGTTTACCTTTTTACCCTCCCATGCCTCCTCTGGAATACCACCATCCAAGGAACTTGAAGGCCCTCTGTTTATTATATAAACAACAATATCTACAGCATCTGCCCAAAATTGTAAAGGTAATCCTACATGCAAACTAATGCACCTTGTACACTCCATGATTGTCCTGTTCATCCTTTCTGACACACCATTTTCTTGTGGTGTTCTTGGAATTTTCTTCTTTCTGTGAATTTCATTCTCTAAACAATACCTATCAAACTCTTTGCTGCAATATTCACCTCCATTGTCTGATCTGAGACACTTCAATCTTTTTCCTGCCTCATTTTCAACAAAAGCTTTCCATTTCTTGAAAGTATCAAATACATCATATTTATCGTGAATACAATAAATCCATGTTTTTCTGGTTGCATTATCAATAAAAGTAACATAATAATGAGAGCCACTGAGAGATGACACATTAGCATGTCCCCATACATCTGTATGCACAAGCTCTAATTTTTCGCTCTTCTTTTCTTTCCCAACTCTAAGGAATTTGACTTTCTTCTATTTTCAATAAACATAATTCTCATAGAATTCCAAATCAACATGCTTCAAACTTGACAACAAATTTCTCGAGTGAAGAATCTGCATCCCATTCTCACTCATGTGTCCGAATCTATGATGCCACAATTTCATATATGCTCTTGTAGAGGTTAAAGCATTAACATAATTAGAAATACCATTGCATAAATACAATGTACCAACCTTTTCTCCTTTTGCTATTACCAGGGCTCGTTTAGTGACCTTCCAGGTTTTATCTGTAAAATTTGTTACACAACCTTCACCTCCCAATTTCCCTATTGAAATCAGGCTTTTATTTAGATCTAGAACATCTCGAACCTCTCTCAATAGCCATTAATTTCCATTCTATTTTTTTATGAAAATTGTACCCATTCCAATGATTTTACAGGTTTTATCATCGCCCAATTGAGCCTTTCCAAAATATCCTTGAACATAATCATGAAAATGTTTCCTATCAAGTGTGGCATGGAATGAGGCCATTGAATCTACCACCCAGGCATAAATAATATTTTATAATGAAAGAATCAAAGCATCTTGAAACACATCACTTTTCACATTCACTTCGTGATTGTTTTCCTATTGCACGTCTCCTTCTTTTCCCTTCCGATACTTGCAGTCTTTCTTCAAGTGTCCTTTATTCCTGGAATTCCACCACACTATCCTCGATCTGGACTTGGATCTTACTTTCCTTGACTTACTACGATATACTGGGCTCTTTCATCTTTCCATTTTTCTTCCCCTAGTCTCTCCAGTCAAAGCATTACCTGATGTCTAATCGGAGCTTTCCGACGCATTTCCTCACTGAGGATTGCACCGACAACATCATCAAACTTATTTGAGGCCGAGGGTTTTTCATATAATTTGGCCAATGCTGACATTAAACCCTTTGTTGTCATTTCCTTTGAAATATTAAAGGATACTGACACTGGTAGGCACAATCTTATTGTTCCAAGTGCCTTTCGATAGAGAATATCCCATTCTGTGTTTGTCATACTTGTCGGCCTCTTTGCCTTTTTACTCAATGGTAGGTACAGATCTTTCTTATACATATAATCTTCCATATGCATCTTCCACAACTGGTAGCTTTGGCCATTAAATTTTTCAACCCTAAACCTACCATCTTCTGCCATTTCTCCCACTCAAACCAGAACCCTTCTCTCCTGCAAGTTTATCAGCCAAATAGACGTTCATCTCTGATACCAGTTTTTAGAAAATCATATATTACAGAGCAATGGAACACACAAAATATTGCAGAAATATAAAACAGAAAATGCATAAAACAAGCGAGACACAGATATACGTGGTTCACCCAATTAGGGCTATGTCCACGGAGAAATAGTCAGTCCTTCCCTTTATATTATACAGCAAAATGAAGAGATACAACCTACAACAAATCTGTTGTAATTCCCTCTTCACTCTCACACAATCTCCTCTATATTTCTTTCTTAGAATATATATCTACATAGACGCAATACAATTCCCTCATATATAGCGAGGGGTTTCCTTCTAGGGAAAAAACCCCTAAATTAAACATAACTTCTACCGACATATTTTCGCCTAATGAATGGCCTAGATTGACTATGAAATTACAACATTTTACAAGGAAATTTTACATCTATTTTTAGCTTTGGGGGCACTGCCCCCGATCCCCCGCCAAGGGGGGGCTCCAAATAATCGTCGTCACCCCCCCTAATCCCCCTGGTGATGCACATAAACAGGAGGTGTTGCCACCATATTATGAAATGGGATCCAATGTGGCGATACCTCTGAATAAAGAAGATAATCTGGCTCCACACCCAACAATTATTATTCAGGAAAAAAATGTATGTACACGATTGTGATGAATATAAACAATGTATATCCAGGTAACTAATTTATCATTTAATTTATTAACTATTCATCCTTAACCAATGCATCATTACTTCATTATTCAGTCATTAAGTAAAAACCATGAACAGTAAATAATAGATAGATCATCAACACATAAGAAACATATCAATGCAAATGAAGACTGGGATTTTAGGTGGAAACCGAATGTGGAAGAAAACCATCGTTGTTAGCATCTTTGTCTTCTTCATTTATTATAAAGGAAAACATCTTACAATATTTTACTAGCACCCACCTATAGAAGGCTACAACCTTCTCTCGTTGTCCAACACCTACTAGAAGGGAGCTCCAACCCCCTGATCTCGTTTACTAACTTCTACCGAAAGGGAGCTCCTACCCCCTGCACAAATCTCTAGCTACTACTGGAAGGAAGGTTTGACTTCCTCTCTAAAGGATCCAACCCTTAGCACCTCTATGGACCTTGTTTCATACTAGATCCACCTGACTCAACACATCAAACCTGTAGGCCACCTTTCATCATATTTTCAGACTGGAGCCACTTCCATGATTAAGCCCAATAAAAAGTAATAATACTGAAACCAAATACTAAATCAATTCACCCAATCACTGAACTAATTTAATCAACAAATCAATCACTGGATATTAATCAACTAGATCAAACAAATCAATATCATATCATCTCAATGCACAACCACTAATAAGTATACCAGACCACATATTGTTTGTCACAGAAATAAAATGTTATCACTTCAAACCCTGATCAAACACATGTTAGAATGTATATGCTACTATTTTGAATCATACCTGTGTATGTACGCATTTCCCTTGAAGAATATATGTGTACATATCGCAAATAACTAACAAACGAATCTGAATCACTGTCACACTAAGTCAATCACTGAAACACATACTGAATCCATCGCAGATCACTGAACCAAATACAAATCATGATACAATAATATCATCACTAATCAACATTCCATTCCATAACCAATTAAACCCAATGAGTACTGTCAAACACAAGTTATCATGATAGATACATCATCGATAGACAACAACAAACATAATAGAACTGATCAAATGTCATCAACAATCCATACTACAAAACCCTAGTATATGTACGTGACTTCAACAAAACACATCTGCATATTTACGCGCTATTCATTCACAACAACCCCATATAGATTCTAAACATACTAAAATTACTTCGCAGAATATACACATGACTACCCAGAGGCAAATCTACATATGTACGCAACTCACCTGACACAAACTTGCATATAGATCTGAGAAAATTATCTACAAACATAACACATACTTTGCAGGCTTTACTATCACATATTCATGTCATAGCATCATTATTACCACAAATCTATCATTGTTCGTTCTAATCACAATCAAATCAAGCAAGCATATTCATTATTATTCTTTTAGATCTATCAGATCTAAGCCTCTTCCTTACTCGATGCTCATCTGTTTCAAATCAAATTACACATTAATAACACATAACTTGCACACTTAACACTTTGATCTATATCTCTTTATATATCTTTAGCCTTATCCAAAACCTTAGGCCAATCCTTTGGTAATGCCATTGGAATTCTTTAACGGGATCAAATAACCATTGACACATCCATTACTATGGGCTAATACCATGGTAAAGATCCCTAGTATGAAAATTACCATGGTGTGAATTATGTGCGTGACTTATCTTCACCATACCTATGTATGTACACGATCTTGCTTTACATGACCCACGTATACTTTCTCACATTTTATCTTTGCATCCATTTGTCTCTGAAATAATATTCATTTGTTCATCACCTATAGCATCTATATAAACATCATGTTGACATCTCTATCAAGTAGGTTTCCATCAAGGACAACAAATTATCCATAATTCTAACAACTGTCCCCCTTGTGACCCCCCCGCTGCACCTGACATATGGGACTAGTTGTGGAGAGAACGTAACACATACCCAACAATAAAGCAATACATTGAGAAAATTTGGAAAGAAAATGGGCAGGATGGCTTGGACATCACCAAGGACATTATCCTATAGCATGCAATTCCACTAGCTAGAGTTCATATGAAGTTATCATGATTGTGGAATAGTGTACAATCTGGCTCCAAATCATACTAACAGAAGCATTGGTGGTGAATTTTCGATACACTGTTGAGTTGCATGTCTTAGTCAAATTCATCACAGCAAAGTTCGGAGCTTTGCACTCATCTATTAAAAATGAACTCCATATTGAAATCACTGATTTGTCTCTTTCTTCCATGTGAAGATATTTTTTCCTATTATAGTTTTTCCTTATGTAGCCATTATCTTATATGTAATTTGTCTTTTGTAAACAATAATTTTAATGTAATGAAGTCCAAGAGGCACATGTGGAATATAATGATTCATAAGTAGAATGTGAAAGGTTATATGGAAACCTATAGGTCATAGAAGTTGAAGAGTCGTGAGGAAACTCGAGAGTCGATATCTCTTGTTATATATAGGTCCTCACAACTCATGAAAAGGGATTAGATTTTTTGATATTTGGCCTTGGTTTATCTTGTTTTGCATAAGGTAGAATATCTTGGTTTGGAGAAGCAAGTTGTAGCTTCATATTCCATTGTTGGAGCTAGTGTTCCACCTACATAATGGTGTACTTGGAATATTTCATTAATTATCATAAGCTCCTTGAGCCATCACTCTTTCATGCATGTATTGTGGATGTAGTAAAATTGTTCCTTTTATGTTTGCAGTATATGTTGATCTAATACATATTAAAGATAACAAACAATTTCGTTGCTTTGGATATACATTTTGTTTAATGTTTGTTGTTTACGCTTCATGATTGTTGTTCATATTACAAACTATTTTGCAGGCTAAACAACAAATTATTCTTCTTCACTCGCATGTCTCTCTTAGGACAACACTATTGTTTCCCTAGAGGCTTTTCTTTCTCTTATTCATGGAGGTTCCGTTTACATTCTATATATGGTGTCACACAAATCTTACATCCTTGCTACCTCGAAAGGTGTGTTTATGATCTCTTGTATGTGTATTGCGGCCCAGGAACACTCCTAAATCACTTGCAATGGTGATCAAACCATATAACCATATGTGAATCTAACCATATAACCATATAACCATATAGCTCCAAATATCACCCTTTGTATTTGTGATGCTTGCTTTATGGCCTAGGGCAACCCCTCCTTCCAGAATTGGTCCAAATATTTTAAAAACAATGTTTTACTCCCTGTACGCTACTTTGCCCTGTGTTAAAAGCGTGTACACGCGGGTCAGTCTATACCCAACCCACATATATGTGTTAAAACACTTTAAAAAATTAAATTTCCTTAACTATGGGTGGATATCATGGGTTTTACCTGTTGATTACCTATTAGTGCCCGTGGTCCAACTGTTCCCAACTATTTCCCAACTAAAAAACTAATTTGGGAGAAGTATAAAAAGACTTCAATGGGAAGACCTTAAGGAGGAGAGAAATGATAGAATTACTATACTGAGATTATCCCCTGATCAAGTTTGAAGAATCCCCGTGCTTCAAGCACTTCCCCAAGTTCAGGAAACCCTTGTTTCCTTGAGATTTGATGTTCTCTCATATGCTTGGAGATATCATGGTATTGGTTATGGAAGGAGGTTGTTGAAGACTGGGACTGGACGAACCTGGAGGACGGTTCCGCTTGGAGGCGAAAGAGGAAGACTCAGGTGAACTCTTTCCATGTTTTTATTATAGTTTTCTATAATAAAAATAAGTGTTGTCTTGTTCCTGATATCAACTTTGTCTATGCATTTGATGTTATTGTTATGGTTTATATATGAATGACTATTTCAATGTATAACTAACCATCTACTTATATGAAATAAAGTTGATTTCACTACAATGCTTTATCTATATGCTGCTATGTGTATTCGAATTGGCTGATTTACAGGTTTGAAGATCATCAGGAGTTGTAGAGGGTTTGAAACCTGGCTGGAACTACCCAAACAAAGGACATCTGGGTATGTTCATCCTCGGATAGTTAGCTTGTTTAAGAATGTTTCCTGAGCTGAATGCTTGTTTCTTGCTGTAGATTACTCCTACTCTGCTAGGGTTCTAACCCAAAGCCCTATGGGACTTATTCCGTCAACAATGATCTCTTGTATGTGTATTGCGGCCAAGGCACACTCCTAAATCACTTGCAATGGTGATCAAACCATATAACCATATGTGAATCTTATACCAAACAGTGTAAGGTCTAATTGGGGCTTCATATCAGGTAGATCCCCTATATGTTGGTGGCATCCAGCACAGTCAACATTCTGGCACTAGAAAGAGGTCTAGATGACAATATAAGCCCATAAGTTTGTTTGAATCTCTTATCTAAAATGGTTTCATCTCATATCATGATATCGAGGTATTTTTTAGAAGCTTTAGATATTTCAATCCCCGTGGAACTTTTACATGACTTTTCACATATAAAATTAGATGGCAAGGAATCAATAACCATTCTTGATTACATGATTGCATTTTTTCAATTATTCTTTAAGTGTGGAGTTTATTCTGAAGACATTATTGTTAGGTTATTTACCCTTACATTAGATGGTCATACCAAGTAATGGTGTTATTCGTTACTTGTTGCCTCTATCTTTTCTTTCAAGAAATTGGTTGATGAGCTTTGTCTTGTTCTAGACAATTTTTACTATCAATATGTTCTTAACAAAATCAATTAACTTAGGATGGAAACAAATGAATTTCTTGAGAATTTTGTTGATCGATTACTTCATTTTTGCTTTGAGTTTCTCGATGAATATGTGGATTGGGAATTTTTGGATAAAATTCTGATTCTTGGTTAGGAAATCTTTAGAATCAAGTTCACCACACATTCCTATTCAAGAAGAAAACCAATATCCAGAGGAGGAACCTTATGCCCTTTTGTTCCTTTTCCTCCTCATTTTGATGTCCCATGTGTTGAGTCTTTACAGATCATAAAACTGAGAAATCAAATTTATGAATCTCATTCGGCAACCATTTCTAATGCTGAGGAATCTTCTGATGAATAATTTTTGTTTCTCTATTCCCTTCCTCTAGATGATGATCTTTTTTGTTCATTGTATAGTGTTGATAATCAACTTGTCAATTTTGAACTCACTAATCAAGTTGAACCCTTGACCAAACATTGTTTGGATTACACTGTTTCTCTGGAATTACAGGATGATGTTTGCCCAAGTTTAATGATCAAACTTTTTTTTTGTAAGAAGATTTGGATTTGCAGAATTTTCAAATGAAGTTTGACTTGATCATTGAAGAATTCCATTCAGTTATATATCTTCCCTCTTAACATGATGATCATCAAAAAAAAAAATATGCAATCTTGAAAACCTATCAGATGAAAATAAACTATTCTATGGATCTTGTGACTTGAGTAACTCTTTCTTAGCTTCTAAAGAATGCACCGATAATCGATATTCTTCAAACAAGCAACTGACCGTGTTTTCCCAACTAGAGCTTCAACCTTTCAAAATTTCAGAGTCTTGTCATAAGAAAGGGGCATTTCACCATGTGCTGATGGTTATCTCAGGTTCCCGCCATCCTGTTAACACTTTTGAATTTGGTCAATTCCAGGTTTTCTTATGGAGCTCTATTATCAGTATTATCTCATGGGATTTTGATTCACTTTTGAGGGACATTAGCAGAATTTTGAGGTCTAAAATGGGCCTCCTAAGAAAAATGTACAACAAAAATAAGCTTTACAAGAACCAATAGGATTCAATATGATGATGTCAACCATGGGGGATGATTCACCATTTTTGGAGTAAAAAAGTAAAAATATTAAAAAAATAATAAAAAAATAAAGCCACTTTTTCACCTCATATTTTCAACTTATCTCCCTAAGGTTTTACTCTAATTTCGAGCAAGAGTACTCGTTGGATTCAAAATTTAATTCCTCATCCAAAGAGTACCCATGTTGCATACTTTCAATTGACCCTGCTATATGAAAATAAGAGAAATACATGAAAAAGCGTGATTGTAATCATGTTTTCCATGTATTTCTCATTTTTCATGTAGAAGGGTCCATTGAAATTATACAAAATGGGTACTTCTTGGATAATGAATCAAATTTTGAATCCAATGAGTGTTTACACTCGAAATTTGAGTAAACCCATGGGGAGATAAGTTTAAAATACGAGTTGAAAAAACAGTTTAGACCAATTTTAGACCTCAAAATTCCCCCAATGTTTCTGATTTATTCATGTTCAATTATCTACCTTTCAAAGTAATATGTTTGATCGTACTCCGAGAATACAATCGATCTATCCTTCCCTATGCAAATTTTTAGTCAGGCATTTGGAAACAAAGAGTAACCTCAATGATTTTTAAAATTTGTGATCTAAAATTTTCCATTCAACATCCATTGCAGAGCATAATTCATACACTAGGACGGAAGGTTGCCAATATGCATGTGATTCTCAACTATATATCGATCTTTCTTATAATGTGGACTTGTCCAATATCAACTTTGCTTTGCAAGGTTTTTTTAGAAATTATTTTTATGGCCCTATTGCAGATTGGTTAGAAGAGTCTTACCTATCTAGTTTCATGGCTCACATTAAGTACCTTCATGCATTCAATCAAGTTTTGTATGGATGTAAGCTTAATAATTGTTTTTGTGGTCTCTTTTGTCACGTGGAGCAGGCAGTAGTTTCACATCATTATGCTTGCATTGTATGCTTTCAAGTATATGTACAGATGCTTTGATTATTTATCATATCAGTTGTACTTGATGTTATATCAATTTTACACGATCATATCTTTCAACTTAGACTCGGTCGAGAGAAACTGTTATGGATACATTGGAGGTTCCATTTCACTTAGCGCTGATCTTATAAGCTCTTAGTTTAGGTTAGCCTAGGTTTAATTTAGTTGCCTTGCATTGCATTGTTTCCTTTCGATTCATCTATCGTGCTTTCTTTTCGATAAGATTTTGCATGGAAAGTTGGTTATGAGCTTCAATATGATGTGGTTAATTATTTGGGAAGGTAAATTGTTGTAACATTCAACCCTTGGCTAACCTATCACCGCTCTTATTTTCCCTGGTAGTTATATCTTTTAAGTTAAATGATATTTGGATGGAAAATACAATCCTTTCAGTTGGAAAATTGTAAGTAGAACTTAGATAGCCACATCTTTTTAGAATCATTGTTTCTATACTTGGCAATTTATTGAATGGTGTTTCCTCACCTATCCATTTGAGTTAGTGCAAGGCAAGGGAAAACCTATAGGAGAAAACTATCGTCAGAGGTTTATATATCCTTCTTTGAAGGAAAAATTTCCCCTACTCTCAATAAATCAAGATCCCTCTTCTACCCCAGAAAAATAAAAATTTCCCTAACATAGTTAATAAAACAAAATAAAGGGTGAAAGAAGAGAAAGGCTTCGTATACAGAGAGGTGAAGCAAGCGACTTCATTGGAGTATTATTCAGGCTTGCTGGCAGCGAAGCAACAATTTCATTCCTGAAGTGACTCTGTTGGGGTACTGTCTAGGCCTACTGGCAGTGCAGCAACACTAGAGATGAAAAATCATACTCTAATTATTTTTAACTCATGATTATATATTACCCTTATCCTGGATCAAAACTATTGAGATGTGGTAAGCTTTATGTTGTGTTATGTTGAGTAAAGGAATGGAAGAGATTATATCTTTAATCAGGTGGAATGGAGAACCCAAGATAATCCATTGAATGAATCAATACTTCATGAAGTATTGAGACTTCATGCTTAAAATAGACCAAACCAGAGAAGTTAGAGTTCTTCCAGTGTGTCACCAGGTGTTGTCACTGTGACAACGACCCTCTAAAATTTTTCCTAATCTAATTTTGGATCCTACATGAACTATCATTTCAACATACCTTATGTCGCTTTGTTATTCACTCATATTCTCCAAGTGTCAACTACCCTTGTATATTTTCTAAATGTCATTTTTACTTCTAAGTCAAAGTTTTATATGTGTCGTCACCTTATCTTTAGGAGTGCTTGTGTCGTCCTTCTAAGGATAGGAGAAGGCCTAAATTTTCTTGCTTAGTAAATAGCGTTCACTCGACATGCAACACATACAAAAGCAAGAAAACACCCCTCCTCTCTTAGAAAATCACACTTTCTTAGTATAACAATCACAAAGGGCCACTGTTCATTGGAATTGCACCTTTCCCAAGCAATAGTGCACTCATAACTCACAGTGAGAACACTATCAACTTTCAAAGAGGGGAACACTCCTTGTTGTCTAGCACTGCACCCTAGTGGTCCCACCTTGATTGCACTCCTTTAGCTTAGTGAACTACGCCCTCTAACTTAGCACACTCATTATTGTCAGGAGATGTGCCCTCTTATCTTATTGCATGTGCTTTTCCTCATTCCATGGTGAGCACACTCCCAGGAAATATGAGGCCACTTCACTTTAACTAAATAAATCACTTATAGATCAACAAGTGGTGAGCATGCATGGACTTGCCTTTTATGTAAAATATCTTTATAATTGACCCAATTAATCATGTATTATCATAATAATTCTCATTTTGAGTTGGGCACACTTCTTTGCATTAGGAGCTTCTCTTCAATCTTGGTTACAAGTAAGTTTGCATGTCAGTTTTCTTGATTACTTTTATTGATATGGATGTCGTTCTTGTTTTCCTTATTAGAGTTTCATTCCATTTCAGTTTAATTAGTGGTTTTTTTATTCATTCTTCCCATTACAAGTGTCATCTTGTTTTCGAAAGTGGCATCTCTTGTGACTCTTCACATTCCATGAACTTTCATCTTCACGTCATGATTGCGATAGAGCCTATAAACACTTGCAGACCTCACCTCTCATATCATTGTGATTCTATAATGTTTTTGATCTTTAATTAGTATATTTTGAGCCATATCTAGCAAGAGTGCACTCATGGAAATTAAGGCCCCATTGTCTCGAAAAACTGCACACATAAAACCAAGCTTCTCCTCAAAAGACACTTTGGAGAAATAAGGGCCCCTTCCTTTTGAAAATTTCTAGTAAGAGCTCTCTCTCTCTCTTTGAGAAAATAGTGCATAAACAACCATCAAACTTGCTTCCTTTTCCACTTATGGTGCGCCCTCACTGACTTCTCTTGAATGCATAGCGCACTCACAAGATCCAATATACCCTCCTTGTGCCTAGAGAATGCACCCTACACCCTTGCAACCCTTATTCTCTCTCTCCTTGATAGAATGGTGCATCCTCAAGCATCCCTTGTCTTCCCACTATTGCTCTGACATGTGTGCTCCTCTTGTTATGGTGTAATTTTCACTCCTAATGGCTAATCAAGTCACCTTGTCTCATCATTGATGGGCTAATGTCCCTAGCTTGATTTGATCTCCCCTTTGTCACTATTTTTGATAAGTTGTATGTGTTAGATTAAGAATTTCTTGAAGCTAATCTTTGTCTCCATGAGTGCATTGTCATTTGTACATTTTTCTTATACAAGTCCCATTCCACTCTCATCATCTGTTGGAACATGCCCCCCACTTCCCGATAGGTTACCTCTAAAGAAGTCTCAGAAGAAATTACTAAGGAGGCAATAGAATATTTCAAGCCCACAATTACCATCCTTGCAGATATATAGTTCTTTATAGACAGATTAGTTGAAGTCTCATGGAAATACATTAAGGACACTTTCATGCAGAAGCAGTTCCCTGAGGGCTTGGAGGACAAAGAATTTTATATCAACATTAAGTGATCCCAGTTACACAAGCTTTCATGTGAATTCTTGATGATGCCTTATGTAAAATCCATTGAATGGATCATATCACATATGGATGATACCAATTTGGCCCTACACAGTGAAAGCAGCATTGATATTGCCTCTTATTATGGACATGACATGCACTCTTATTATAAGTTGTTAAAATTGAGAAAGTATGCAAACACTTAGTTCTATGTGACATGGGAAAGTCTCAACACTAAGGATATCATCAAGTCTTTGTGACAAGAGCCAACTAGATTTCATCATAGACCAAGTGTAGTATATCCGACAAGAACTCTCAAAAAGGTCTATTAGTATCTCATAGCTATGTGTTGCAGGTTGCATGGGTAGAAAAATGCAGAAGTCTTTGAAGAGAATTGGATCTTCCTGCTCAACTTGGTTGTCACAAGAGGTAATATTTTCAATTGGGAATATATCCTTTCCTATGAATTGAAATGTCACGTAGTGTAGGCCAAAACAACTTTGCAAGAAAAACAAACACCAAAATTTTACATGTCAGCTTATCTACTAGTTGGGATATGCGCTCGGTAAGCATTTCTAGGAATGAATTGGCACTGGACCCCACAAGACAATCTTCTTGTATATTTCCATTACAAAGTATTATTAGAGAGTATCTTCAAAGGAGTTTATAACCGACTAGCAGAGCATTTCTTTGCAGTATTGTATAAGATGATTTATGAAATTTATCCCCCTTGCATGATCGATGGGGTAAAGGAGGCATTGTATAACATTCTAGATTGGTTCACTTCATCATATGGAATTTACATCAAATTATTTGGATTCCAGATAGACTCTCATGTTATGCCATGATATGTTACCAGCAAGGTGGTCTTGCAAGAAGTTTTCTATCAGCTCAATAACAAACTATTCAGACTTCTTCACGGAAGGAAGAAGGAAGCTTGGCCCACTTTCCCTTTGAGGATTGGACTATATGAGTTGAAGAGCCTTAAGGCAACGAAGTTGAAATTGAAGAAATTAATCGCCTTCATTTTGGAACTCGGTATTTTCATAGATATGATCCCAGGAAATTATGCAAGCAACATTATTAGATGATACAACACACCTAGGGGTATGTACCAATGACCATTCCATAGGGAAAAAAGGTTAAGAATTGGTACAATGTAAAAAAGAACTGTCCAAGAGATCATGTTGGTCCTTCCCAAGCTCCACCAGTAGTAGATGTACAGATGTAGGAAATACAACAAGCAGCAATAACGCAAGCAAGCACGACAGCTTCCAAGAGGAGGATTAAGCATGATCCAGCAGTAGAAGGTAGCAAAAAATTTAAATTCTATCCCTTGAGTAAAGGTGCTATTGAGGCTAAGCAAGAAAAGAGAAGAATGGGGGAAAATATACAAAAATAAGACAAAGAAAAGAGAAAGAAGGATGACATGATTAGATGGAAATAGGAAGAAGAGTAATAGAGAAGGATAGTCGAAGAAGAGAAGCCATACGAAGAGGAAGCCGCATAGAAATTGGAGGAAGAATAAATGACCCAAGAATTAAAGGAAAAAGAAGAATAAGATGTTATTGAGCCCATCTAAGATGAACCAAGCATTCCACTAGAACCACTTTTTATAGGTGGCCATCTCCCATTCGATGAGATGGGAATTGTCCCTCCACCAAAAGATAGAGTTATGGATGTGTGTAATATTACCTTTGATCGATTAAAGAAAAGGATCATGCAAGAAAGATGGAGGTAATTCCTGAATGAGCCTAAACATCCAATCTTTGTATCCACTGAGAATGTAATAGCTTCTAACACTTGAATAAACCCTCGAGCAATTATGGTAGCCAATGTTTCTTTCACGATAGCAGCACGAGACAACTCAGAGTATCTTATGAGAAAGAACTCATAATTGAGGAAGGAATTGGTTTCAACAAAGTGACAAATAGATCACCTCACCACAGAGAGTAAACAATTGAATTATAGTGGTCTTAGCACAAGGGAATTCCAAGCAGCTATACTTGAAAAACTAGGATCGATGAAGGACGATATGGAGCAGTTAGATAATGAGATGATTCTCTTGCATGAGATGGTGGCACCCCTGGTAGGAATACTAATCTAGACTTGTGTAGGAACACAACATAATATAGATATAAACATAAACACATAGATGCAGTGGGAATAAAACTTTATTTCATTACATATATCAAAGAACTGAAATATGCTTACATACATAATGGAAATAAACTAGCTCGGGCAATGGTAGTTTATCTCTAAGAAGAGATGTGGTGGCTACATGCCTTTGAACTGTGTTCCAATTGTTGGGTCGTGAAAAAGGTATGTTTTCCTCCTCATTTGCTTAATTAATCATATGTTTTTCCACGAATTTACTCTCATCTTGAGCACATTCTCGAAGAAAGGCCATGAAAAGAAAATAGAAATTAGTGTTGAAAAAATTACATGTTTTTAGTATCAAAAGCCTAAGTTTCCGCTTGTTTATGCACAAGTTTATTGGATTGTACAACTGTTGTTCCTTTCGGATAAGACGACAGTGCCAAGAAAGGGAGATTCCATTGATTGTAGTTGTGCAAACCATGCTAAAAGCAAAGGAAAAATATGGGATTGATGTGGAAATCCGATTGTTCAGGATAAGCTCTGATTTTTCTAGCAATTCATAGAATATATAACACTAGTAAATCAAAATGAAAAAGACTTTGTAACTTTGTAATTTGTAAAATTCTAGCAAGACTGCGAATGCAAATTGAACTTTAAGGAGTCGAAGTGATTTTGTAATTCTTTTGATAGTTAATGAAAGACTTGAAGTTTTCCATTAAATCTATCTATTGAGTTTCGATAGCAGTTTTGTTCTAGAGGCTTTGGGCCTGGTCGCTGGAAGATCCACTGCTCCTTGTATTATGTTATTTACGTTTTACTGTCAAGATTTACGTTGTTGTTTCTTCTCTAGGTTGAGTTAGAGTAAATCACATAGCTCAAGATTTACGTTGTTGTTTCTTCTCTAGGTTCCCTCTTAGTATATGCTCTCTACAATTACTTCTAGCTTTGAATATTCTTCGTAATTAGTATGATTTGAATAGTCTCATTTAATGCATGTGGATTTGATTATTCAGGTTGATTTCCTCTCTTGTATTAGGACATTGGATTAAGATCTTTGTTTGAAAGTAGTTTGCAAGTGATTTATCTTTCCAATTTCGAATTATAAAATAATTCATGTTCTGCATTTCTAAGAGTTAATCAATTGTTAAACAATTGTTTATTTCAACAACGATTAGTTAGGATTAATTACTTGCATTTCAATCTCTGGTTGTTATCGCATAGACAATGCTTACAACCTTGAAATAGATAGATGAATCCCAGGTTGAAATATTAATGTAGGATTAAGATTGATTTATAAAGTCATCTTAGTGCACCAACATTTTGGTGCTGTTGTCGGGGAGGTTATCAAGATAATAGTTAATTTGTGTCTCTAAAGAGAATTGGGTATTGAAAATAGGAGGTAAGAACCTGTGTACACAGCAAGAAAAAAGCTTGTTCCTAGTGCCCACTCTCAGTAGATATGCAGAGGTTGTGTAGGAATGAATGACTAGGAGAAAAAAGATACCAATAGATCAGAAATCAATACCAAAAACCACCAAAGCCCAGGGATCGACGACCCTTGGGAGACCAACATTTATAGACGAAATCATTTGGAGAGTTGAATCTCAGGCATTAGTAGGACCTTGGACAGTATCTGGAAAGGGCTCTACTTTGATCCCTCAAGCAACAAAATCACCAACTGTAGCTTATGCCGAGATCCATAGAAAAACTGAAGGATTTGAGCAAAGTTTCCAAAATACAAATAATCAATACTCTGGTCCTTCACAAGAGGGAAAATCATGTAATTTGAAAGAAGGAGAGGGAGAAACCAGTGGAGCTGCTAAGGCAAATCCACAACCATCTGAATTGGGATCTCCTATGATCCTGGCTAAAAACGAAGTACATAATATCCCAGATCTGAGTAGTGCAGTAAAGCCCCTTCGAATTTTGAATACTCCATCCACCCAGATAACACCCCCTGACCAGGAAATCCCTGAATATTATTGGCACATCTTCGACCAAATGGTGAATCAACCACCTCAAGGTCAGACCTCGACGTTGGAATACCCTATCATCGACCCAGTAGCCAATGCCTCGATGAAAGCTATTCCTTTACAAAATATCCCAACCTTTCACGGGATGACCTCAAAGGATCTGGATGCTTTTCTATTTGAGTTTGATGTCCTGTGCAGAGGTTATGATTACACCATTGATCCTCAAAAATTGAAGTTGTTCCCCTCCACCTTAAAGGGAGCAGCTTTGTGATGGTTTATGGGTTTGGGTGGAAGTACCATTAACTCCTGGGATGACATGAAAAATGCTTTTCTTACCAAATACCAGGACTACTGGAAAAATTCAGCTAGTAATCCTTACCCGTCACAGTGGGTTGCTTCCACTTCAAAAAAACCAAATTGGCCTCAGAAGAAGTGCCCTATCGGGATGAACAATTTACCCATGGGAGCAGGTTCTCAACCTCAGCCCACATTTCCTGGTCCATTTTAGAACCCTCAGTCTTCAGTACACAACCAACTTCCAACTCAACCAAATCCGAATCCTAATAATAGACCAGTCGAATATGTACAAATCCTTGAGAATTCGGATAATGACACAAAACCAATAGAATGCAATGAGCTTTGACTAAGGTCAGGGCGCATTATTTCCATAGAAGAAAACGAAGAAATTGAAAATGAAAAACAACCCGCAATAAATCCTTCGATTGTAGTTGCTACGGAAATAAAACAGGAAGAAGACACAGTCAAGGAGCATAATTTAGACAAAATTATAATTTCTTCTCCCCTATTCCTCGAGAGACTAGCAATAGCTAAACCTATTGTCCATCCCAATTTGGATATCTTAGGGGAATTGAAAAACTTTTGTATAAATATTTCGCTCCTCCAAGCCATACAAGGCATTCTGATTTATGCAAAAACAATTAAGGAATTATGTGGGAAGAATCCTGGGAGGAAATTGAAAAACCCACTGTTACACAGTATTTTCTCACACCTCCCGCACTTCCCAATGGAATACCCCGAAGTGCTCAAAACATGACCATCATGCAGTGTACTCATTCAGATATGCAGCTCAGATACTCCATAAAATACTGATTGGAAAATGCCTTTAGCTTCCCCTTAAGGAAATTGCTCCAAAACCTTAATTTTAGAATCATCGCTCTTATGATACTAAAAACTGTGATGGTCATTGTTGGATTGAGGGGGCCTGACCTAGGTTTAGCATTAATTATCCAAACAAATCCCTACACTACTGGCCCTTTCGGCATCAGCTCGTGGAGTACGGGCCGAAGTCTCACCCGAAGTAGTATGGGGGGATGCTAGAACCAAGTCTCTGCACCCTGAGATGGTTGTGATGTCGTTTGATTCCCTCTATCCTTGCCTTCGCACAGGTCGCTTTTCTCTAGGTCTTGCAAGACAAGCCCTTTATTTCGTCCTTCAATACCTCTGCGAAAGGGTATGATCGACCTTCGTGCAACCCTAACCTATTGCTCAGGTACTTTTGCACTACTATTGCAGCGTGCCGTGTAGATTCCCCAATTAATCTAAGTGACTTGCTTATCTTATCAAACAATTATAGTTAACATCATGTAAACAGATATTCGCAACTGCGTTCAATTATTCAATGTAATTGCCTTCATTTGTGCATCACATAAGCATAATAAAGGAAATTCATACATAACATATCAAGATGCATTAACGGAACAAAGGCACAGGAATTGCCGAATATTTCTCTTTATTGATATCTTCCAAGTGATTATAGACTCTATCTACCCTACGCACACAGCTGCAGGGGTCCGTGCACTCAGTTGCGGACTTCTACCCTAGGCCTCTATGCACTCAACTGCAGAGCCTCTACCTACGCTACAACCCAAGATTTAGACTTCTTACTTCAGATCTACGACTCTCTTACATTGTGTGTCTCTAAAACTACTTAGAGCTTAGTTCTTTTTATACAATCCCATGGTCCACGGACCATGGGTAGATCTCTTACAGCCGACTTTTCTTTACAAAACTAAGGGCAGACTACCCTTTATGACACATGACACCTTCGTGCTCCGTGACCATAAAATGTGGAGTCTTTACAATTTTATTACAAAATTTGACCCAAACATGGGATTTTAGCCCCAAAACTGCCCTTGGGGGATCCCTCTCCCAACAGGCCCCCAACACAAACATCGTGACTCACCCTCGAGTCACTCAATAGGCACAGAGATCTTTGTGCAAAGCCCTTCCAGCTTGACCCGTATGACCACTACCTCGGTCGTGCACTGTGCTGCCACCTGCTTCGCATCTTCCACTGTTTGCTCGGTCACTGCTCCTGCACTGTCAGCCTGAAGTTTTTGTTGCGTCACTTGCAGAGTCGCAAGCTTACCTTCAATATTTCCTATGACTGCATAAGCTTCCTCTAGCCAGGGCTTTAGTCTCACCTTCAGCATTGCTTCCTTGTGCAGTGCCGCGTCCACCTGTTCCTTCAATTGCTTGGCCTCCTATAGTTTAGTTAGCCTCTATATCAATGCGACAATACGCGTTGTGCCCTTATCCTCATCGTAGTGCTGCTGGAGCTTGCGCACTTCTGTCTCTAGCCTTTTTATATTGGGGTCCTCCTACAAGCTTGTTAGGACCTCAAATGATTGCTCAAACTACTGCGTGCAGTCTGCTACTCCACTATCCACCACCGCTACTACTTCTGTGATAGCAGTTGCCCACTTTTCCTTTACTTCTAGCAGTGTTGAAGGTTAAGCCGTCAACTATAGCTCGGTAATTTGCAAGTTCAAATCCAACTGAACCCACGCCATCTCAATCCGAGTGTTGTTCACCCCTATGGCCAACTTGCAAATGTGTACCTCAACTGGCTCCTCCTCTAGAATGGCCAACTCTAGGACCATTTGGCATGCCTTCTCAATGACTTGCATAATCCTCTTGCTCTAATTGGTTGCCTCGGTCTCAACAGCAATGGCAGCATTTCTCTGTAGGGCCATCTACTCGTTGTTGATCTGTCGTTCGCTAATCTCCTAGAGGGCGTGGTGCTCTCAGGCCCTCAGTTATGCAATTACTCCATCCTGCAAGAGGTGGAGTGCTTCGTGCAGAAGTGCTGCTAGGTACAACCCAACTCCCTTCAAGCCGCTCATAGTGGGCCTGCTAGCCTCATTTTCGGTGGTCATTGCTCCATTTGACAGCACTATCACACTGGAAGCCTTCATGGGCAGCATATCGGTAGCCTCTGAAGTGTTGATAAATAAGCTAGTAGACACCGTACTAGCCTGCGACGCACGGGTCTACAACTCCTGCAACCCTGGCTAGATAGCCCCTAGGATGATTTGTTTTTGTTGTTCAAATTGCTACAAGGCCTCCGCAGTGACATCCCTGACTGTGTCATCGATATCATGTAAGTCACCCTTTGTCAATGTGATAGGGTCCAACGAGGTCTTGGTCACCTTTGATTTCTTCCTGGACCCTCCCTTCTCCAGTTTTCTTGGGTGCTTAATGCTGGTGGACGTCTCCTGAGGGTATATGTTTTGCTGTTTTGTTTCTTCCTCTTCTATCTCAGGTGAAGACGACCTCGCGCCTTTGTCAAAGCCACACTCTATTCCACCTGACTGCTTTCCTTCCTGCTCCACTTGGGCCTTATCAGTGGCCTCTTTTTTCCTTTTCTCGACCACTTGTACTATCTTCAGCTTGACCTCGTCCTTTTTCTTCTACACGGAAAACTTGCTCCTACCGACCGCCAAGTCTGTGGTAGTGCGCCACTCCGCTAGCCATTTTTTAAGCATCGCATCAATGGCGTCATCCATGGCCAAATACGGCAAGTCGTACCACTTCTGTGCAGGGTCCTTCCGCACCCTAATGGATATTCGATGGAAATCGAATTTAAACTCGGTGTAAACCTGCAGGTTGGCATACACAGTGGGTGACAATCATGGCTTGCAATTAATGGCCATCCTGATGTTCATCTCCATCAAGATCTAGAAGATCTTACTATCTTGAACTCGCTACACGTCCTTTTTCGCCCACAACGAAGCATACTTCGCTGCTTCAAGGACCAGAGGGAATTGGCTGTCCTCTGGTAGCTCCCATTCTACTAGCACAATCAACAGCAAGAGCCACGTGTAGTGGAACATCTTGTTGTGTTCTTGTGCTTCGCGGCAGTTCACCGGGAACTCTTCGCGAAGGTAGTCCGACGAGTTAAACTGGACTCCTTCAGCGCACTATTGTGCGAGCGCAATGATAGGCGTCGGCACCTCATCGGTGCGACACTTGCTCATTACCTTCCCTGCGACGATCTGTGTGGCTACCTTCATAGTGGAGTCGCAGATGCTGGAGATAGCATACCTATGCAGCTTCTTCACTAGCTTTAATTTTTCCTTCATTAACTCTGTGAGAGCCTGCTCACCACCCTTTCTGCCAAAGATCATGGCTGGATTCTCACTTGTATACGGCAGGCATTTTATTCAGTGAATCAACCTATCTGTGATGGGTATCGGCTCTTCCAGCCACAGATACCCATCATGCACAATAGCTACTTGATGACCAAAGCTGTCATCGGGGTGCGATTGTAGTGCGACACCCAAAGTGGGTTGAGAAACCCTGCCTTTTCTACTCCCTTGAGCCACCTCCATGGCTCCAAGATGATCATTCTGGTATTCGTATCTATGATGCAGCGCATCAGCTGCTTGGTCACCAGGTGTGGGAACTTCTCGTGGTCTGCCAAGTCCCAGTCTTCAAGCTTCAGTAGGGGCACTCATGCCAAGCACGGACCGTTGAAAACAATTTCGTCCGACAGCAGAGGGGTTTACAGGGGAGCCTTACTCTCATCAATGTCCTTTGGGACCTTGGACTTAGGCTTGCGTGGAGGGACATACTCCAGCAACCGCATAATAGGGTCCAGACCCTAGGCTTCAACCTCCTCCACTTTAGTTCCCACATCCTCATCGTCCATCGAGATGTCTTCAATATCTTCCTCCTCTGGTTCTAGGTTTATAGCCTTGCCTTTCTCTTGTGTAGTGGGTTTTGGTGGGTTTCTCCTTGGTGATGCGTGCACCGGTATGGCAGGCTACTTTCCCTTCTTGTCCTTCATAGTCTCCTTAGTTGGGGTTGGCTTTGGTCTCGGCGTTCTCGGCGATTTAGGGACCTCTGCCAATACTTCGGCCACTTTTAGAGCAGCTACTTCTACCTCTCCATTTCCTATTCCGACTCCTCTACTACTTGTTCGGTATTTATAATTTCTGGGGGTGATGACATGATTTTATGCAAGAATTCTTGTGTTTTTGTTGGCAAAGTCTCAAATACCTTAGTGGATATCAAAATCTCATATTTGTCGCGATTCATATGCACCTGAGAACTCAACAACTCAATTCTCAAAATTCCAAGTGTTTCTTGCTGGAAAACCACCTGTAATCTATAGGGCATTTCGAATTCAAATATGACTGTTCCCCCCAAATTTGGTTCATTAATGCCGGATTGGCGACAGATTTTCAAGGATCTAAGCCATAAATTTCATCTTAAATTCTGGTTGCCTGCTCCATTTGGCCTCACTTCTGTCATCAAATCATGAACAGTAACTTTAACGGTCACTTTCTGGCCGACCTGCACAATTTCTCCCTGGGTAGCGTAGCTCCCTCGCGCTGCTACGGACCCTGTGACACTTCCTTGCTTGCACCATCCTCCAATCACGCAGCTCCCCTACCTGGGCAGTGTAGTTTAGCGTCTTGTGCCTCCTTTCAGCTACATAGAGTGCTAAGATTTTGCTATGTTCATTTAGTCACATGGTCGGACCGCTAGTGTATGGCTTCAAGCGACTACCATTCACCTTTCCTGGGAAGGGTTCTCCATTTAATTTGACCAGATGTATTGCTCCTCCATCAATAATTTCCTTAATGACATAGGGCCCTAACCAGTGCATTCTAAATTTCCCTGGAAATTTATCAAACTTACTATCATATAGCAAAACTAGGTCATTTACCTTAAATGAGCGCAGCTTAATGTGTTGATCATGCCATGCCTTTTCGTGCTGCTTTTAGACTTGCTGGTGAAATTCAACCAAAATCTCTCTTCCTCGAGCTCATCTAGCTGTGCGAGCCTCTCCTCAAGGGCTCTACGATCCGTCATACCTGTGAGCACTGCTATGCACAAAATAGGCACAATATATTCCATAGGCATTACCGCTTCAACACCATAGACAAGCCTAAAGGGGGTTTGTCTAGTCAACGTCTTGCATGTCATTCGATAAGCCCATAGTACTGCAGGTATGCGTAGGTCCCAATCATTTCACTGAGCATTGCAAACCTTGGTCAGTGCATTTTTGAGCACCTTGTTGAACGCCTCCACCATCCCACTAGCATGTGGGTGATAAGGTGTGCTTTTCTGGTGGTATACCTGAAATTCTTCCGTCAGCACGCTGATAGTCTCATTTAGGAACTGCGTACCACGATCACTCATCAAGATCTTTGGACAACCAAATTGTGTCAATATGTGCTCAAAGAGGAATTTTTCAACAGTTGTGCCTGTGCAATCCTTCACAGGTTGTGCCTTCATCCAATGAGTCAAATACTATGTCGCGGTGATAATGTACGTTGCTCCTATCTTTCCTCGGGGCTGAATGGGTCCCACAAAATCTATCATCCATTTCTCAAAGGGTTGCAATGTCATCTATGGATTCAAAGGCATCTCATCCCTTTGTGATGGCCTACAAGTCCTTTGACACACATCACATGCCTTGAAATATGCTTTTGAGTGCTGATGGAGGGTTGGACACCACAACCCTGCGCATAGAATCTTCTGTGTGGTTTCTCTTCCTACATAATTTCCTCTCGCGACACCCCCATGAGCGTCCATGAGGATACTGCTTCTTTTGAACTCAGGTACATACCATCACAATATCTCATCAGTCCCCATCTTGTACAGATGCCCAGCAATGATAGAGAAATCTTCCACGCACACCACTAATTCCTTCTTCTACTAGACATTGTATGCTTCCGATGCATTACCTATCATTAAGAAATGTATTATATCCTCAAAATGACCATCCATGACACGCACTACAAATCGCTGCATGTCAGGTAGTCCCTCCTCCAAATTAGTGGGCTCTTCCCCTGTTTCGATGCATGACAGATGGTCTAGTCCCACATTCAGTCATCTAGGCTTTACAATAACTTCAAAATCATATTCCTAGAACAATAAGAGCCACCTACCGATTCGTCCCCCCAACACAAGCTTATTAACTAGTTACTTCAGCACAGAGTGATCCGTATACATCTTAAAATGGCCTCCCAGTGAGTAGTGCCTAAACTTCTAGAGCGCATATACCATAGCTAACCCTTCACACTCAGTGGTGGAGTAGTTCTTCTCCACTTTGGATAATCTTCAGCTTGTGAATGCGATAGGATGGTCCAAGCCTCCTCTGCCAGCCTGTGTCAGTACTGCTACCAGCGCTATACATGACACATCGACATGTACATGAAAATATTTCTTCCAATCCGAGAAGACTAGAATCGGCACGGTGACCATATTTTCTTTTAATATATCCAACATCTTCTTATAGTCATCATTTCAGCAGAATGTGACATCCTTCTTCAACAATTTCTCCATAGGCGTGGTGATCTGGGCATAGCCTTTGATAAACTTCCTATAATATCCCGTATGTCCCAGGGTAGTGCGCAACTGCTTCACACTCCTCGGCACTTCCAAGTTCAATATCACCGCTATCTTTGCGGGATCTACCATCAGTCCCTATTTGCAAACCACATGCCCCAACAGGTTCCCAAAAGGAACACAAAACAGACACTTCTTGAGATTGAGCGCGATCTGGTATCTTTGACAGGTATCCAGCATCAAGCGCAAGCTTGCTACATGGCATTTAACTAGCCCAAACATGGTCCAGTCATCAAAATATACCTCCAGGAACTTATGAATAAATTCCTTGAATGCAGCCACAACTATGGGCGAGAAGATTGCAGGTGAATTCTTCAATCCAAATGGCATTATGGTGTACTAAAAGCAACCCCACTTAGCTGCAAAGTTCATTTTTCTCCTATACTCTGGTGTCATTTTGATTTGCTAGTACCCAGAGAACCCATCGGTGAAGGAATATGCTTCCCGGCCACCTACATTGTCCAACACTTCATTAGTGAACGAAGTCGGGAAAGGATCATGTACACAAGTGTCATTCAGCTTCCTGAGATCCACGCATATCCTTATTTCATCCTTCTACTTCTTTTCCTATACCACCATTGGACTTACCCAGTCAGATTCCTCCACAGGCTCAATGATGCCAATTGTAAGCATCTTGTCTAGCTCTAAGTGGACCTTCTCCTTATATTTTGGATTGAGACGGTAAGGCCTTTGCTTAACCATCTTCGCGTCAAGATTTAATGTAATCTTCATCATACCTAGGTCCCTGATTATCCCTTTGAGATCCATAAACTTGGTAGGGAATAAATCCTGGTAGTCGCAGAGTAATTCAGCAACTTTATCCACCATCGCATCAACCCAGTAGTCTCCAATCTTGCAAATTTGGGTTTGGCCTCTATACCAATGTTTACTTGTTTCATTTTCAATAGCGTAGTTATATCAGGGTTCTCAATCAGCGGTCCTTTAACCTCATGGTGACCCTCTATTTCCGGAATGTTAATCTTCTGTGAATCCTCATCTTCTTCTTCAGTGGTCACATTGTAGCATTCCAACGCGTGACTTAGCTGAGTAGCCCACTCAGGCTAAGTCAATTCCAAAGGATCCTGTGGTATCTGAAAGATAGCTTCTTTCACTTCTTGTAGCACCTCATCAATATAATCAAACCTTTCTTCAAAACTAAATGTCATTACAAAGCCCTCGTGTAGAATATCCCATTCACCTGTACCATGGCAGAGCTCTGTTTCTACGTACCAATTCATTGAGACAACATCTAGGTTATGACAGAACAAGTGCACCCATTAAGGTTGGGGCTTTTCTCCATAAGCCTGGGCCAATTTGGCCAAATGTGCGCGCGGATCATCCTACCCATCATACTTGTCTATCATTCGCATCTTAGGCTTCACAAATTACGTTCTCATCATCCTCCTACATTTGTGCCAATCATCAAAGATTCCCTTATGTATACCCCACCATCTTGTGGGCGTAGCGCGCAGTGCCCAGTCCAACACCTAGAAGCGCTGCTTTTCTGGTACCTCCCTTTCAAATGCATCCAAAAAGATATCTACCTCATTCAAACCATCATAAGTAGGAATATTTCTTACCTCTGAGGATACACAGCGCAGTGATCAAGTCATCATGTTTTAATTCAGTGTAGTCACTTCATGTAACCGATTTTGCCAGCGTTCTAACTCTTCATCAAAGTCCGAAGTGCAGGAACTCTCACGATCCCAGGAAATCTGCCTATCTGCAGTGGGATTCACCCAATCTTGATCTTGTGCCATTATCTTATAGATACAATCCAAATCATCATCACTCTCGTAATCACGGACTGGTTCAGTATAGCGCAATACCTCAACAAGATCTAAGGGTACTATTACGCGTAGCAATTTCTTCTCAAAGATCATCTTCCACTTCTTTAGATTGATTACCCCATTCATATCAGTAGCCCAGTCAATTCCAGAAGCATGGATAGGTATTTTTGTCATCCACTATCTCTATTACTTCAAAGTTAGCCAGCACGCTCGCACCTTCAATATCCATAGTCACCCCCTACAGCCGCCCCATGGGGATGATCTTCTGCTGATTGTCCATCCTTAGTTGAATTGGAGACCACTGCAGTGGGGGTCTCCCCATTCATTCCCAAGTCTGATTTGGTAAGATGTTCGCATCTGACCCCAGGTCCAAAATAACCTAATCCATTTCATACTCTCCTATCTATGCAATCAGTCTCATCTCCCTTCCCGTTCTTGTTTTATGCTTGCCAATCTTTCGTACTATGCATGGCTCACCCGACGTGATTCCAGTGCATCTATTGATGAGCTCTTGTAACCCTTTCATAACCTCACTATCACGCAGTAACTTCATACAGATCTCGAGGAAATTTGTGAGCATAGAGGGGTCCATCTCCTGCTCAAGATTATAGTTGCTTCTTGAGGTGGAGGCCTCAGCGAAGCTCTTCTTAGCTTCCATGAAGGTTTCACGTGTGCACTCCAAATCGAACTCAGCCTCCTTCACTGGAGCTTTGCGAACCCATCTAATATCTTCTAGCTGATTCCCCTTATCATCTCCTGTCTCCATTCCACTCCTGAGCACTATGTTTATGTTTGGATCCTCTTCGTGCAGTTCAGACCTCATCATCTATAGGTTCTGAGTTGGCGGAGGTGGTAGCGCCCCTTTGTCATGTATCCTAGCTATCAGCGTAGGACAGTCTTCTGTTTCATGATCAAACAATGTGCAATACTTGCACGACGGACATGTTGGGTTAGTGCAATCCCAGGCATAATGTCCTGGTCCTTTGCAATTGTAGCAGATCAACTGTCCTCAACCTCTGCTAGGTCCTCCTCCACCTTGGCCTCGTCTGCGCCCCTGAAATCCTAATCACGCCATCCCTGTGCTCTAGTCAGGGGGTCGTGTTTCTTCTTAAACCCTATAGGCAAGAGTTCTATCCATCATCAATTCATAACTCCTGAAATTGCACTCATCATGCCCTACAGACCTACAAAAGTTGCAGAACAACTATTGCGGTGTCTGTACAAACTTCTATAGCAAATGACAATTATTTGTGGCATGTTTTCCTGCCACCTGACAGATAGCACACCATAATGCAGGCCCCGCATTAGGTCCTGCTTGAGCTTCTGGCCTTAAAGGCATCGGTCCTCCTCCTACAATATAGTTCGCAAAGACCCATCAATGGTCCTTTTCATGCCCCTGACTCTTGCATTTCAAGCACCTACCTCCTCGCACACCTCTGGTCAAACCATCTTGTCTTGCTTAAGACTTTGCATCTCAAGGCATAGATTCTTCAGCTGCGCATGGATCTGCTGAACCCCCAGGTTTGGATCTTGCATCGAAGTTTCATGTAGTGTCACGTAAATCTCCAAGGCCTCCACCTGAGTGGTTATCTTCTGCTGCGACAACACGACCCTTAAGTGTGGTAGTAACGAAGCCACAAACCACTTGTGATGTTTTCCATTTGTCAAGTTCATGTTGGCTTCATGGATTGTACACTTCAACCTCTGATCTAGTTCCCAAGGCATCTCACATGGTTGCATCGCGATTTCTTTGAATCCCACAATCGACTGTGCCTCAAATTTAGGCCTACTGAACTCTCTATTCAATGTTGTCTGGATGTCTACCACTCCAACATTCGAGTTGTCATTAGAGTACTTGATATACTAGGTTAGTGTGCGATCTTGCAGAGCACTAACTAATGTCGCCTTCTTTATATGATCATCTGTAACACCCTGAGCTTCCCATACAACTTTCACAATGAACCAGAATTGGTCTAGGTCCTCATTTTCCAAGCCTTTAAACAAAGGCAGCTTCACTAAATTTGTGATACTGAACTATGGTGGAGGTGGAGATGGTATGGGTGAAGTCGCAGGTGATGGTGGTGAAGTTGGAGGTGGTGTGGGTGGAGGTGGTATTCGCGGGAATCCTTGTCTTATTAACTGAATAGGACTTTGCGGAGGAACCTTCGCTATCCCCTCTTTGTCACCTCGCGGAGGTGAAATCAAGGGACTATACTCCGGACCCTTTTTTCCTTTGTTCATATAAGTTTTGTTGCTTTGTGTAGTTTCAAACAACAAGGTAGCTTCATAACCCATCTTTTGTACAATAGCATTTTAATCTAGGTATTCAAAGATTTTACTTACTTACCTCGTGGTCCTTTGAAAAAGCGTCGTTTCACCTTGTTGTAGCTGATTGAGGTGTCGACTGCGAACTCAGTCACAAAACCTCCTATGACGTGATCAAGCCAATGATCAACAGCGCGGGCGATCTTGTCCTCAAATGCTTCCAATTTCTGTACTAGCTTCAGGGTCCAAACAATAGGACAGTCAAGTTTCCACCTTCCTTGGTTGTCTGCTAGCTTCACGATCCACTCGTATAGCTCAATTAGAAAGGAGTAGAAAAAGATCTTGTGGATCTCTGTATACAGGTATCTGTCCAACCATTGTTCCTTTATCAGTCGTGGGTTTTTTTTCTCCTGTGCCGCGAATTTGTGGATCTTCCTATCCAAATAGTCTCTGATCTCCTTCTTAGTTGGATTCCAGTGATACGACATCACACATCTCTTATGCAGATTCCTGTCCCAGCAACGAAACCATTTGTTGGCTTGAGGGGGCCTGACCTAGGTTCACCATTAATTAGCCAAACAAATCCCTACACTACTGGCCCTTTCGGAATCATCCCACGGGGCACAGTCCGAAGTCTCACCTGAAGTAGTATGGGGGGATGCTGGAACCAAGTTTCTCCACCCTGAGATGGTTGTGATGTCATTTGATTACCTCTATCCTTACCTTGGCGCAGGTTGCTTCACTGTATGGCTTGCAAGACGAGCCCTTTATTCTGTCCTTCAATACCTCTATGAAATATTATGATCAACCTTTGCGTAGCCCTAGCCTACTGCTCAGGTACTTTCACGCGGCTATGGAAGCGTGCCATGCAGATGCCCTAGTTAATATAAGTGACTTGTTTATATTATCAACAATTATAGTTAACACCGTGTAAACAGATATTCATAATTGCGTTCAATTATTCAATGTAATTTCATTCATTCGTGCATCACATAAGCATAATAAAGGAAATTCATACATAACATATTAAGATGCATCAACATAACAAAGACACAGGAATTGCCGAATATTTCTCTTTATTGATATCTTTCGAGTGATTATAGACTCTATCTACCTTGTGCACACAACTGCAAGGGTCCGCGCACTCAACTGCGGACTTCTACCCTATGCCTCTACGCACTCAGCTGCAGAGCCTCTACCTATGCTACAACCCAAAATTTAGACTTCTTACTTCAGAGCTACGACTCTCTTACATTGTGTGTCTCTAAAACTACTTAGAGCTTAACTGTTTTTATACAATCCCATGGTCCGGTAGATCTCTTACAGCTAACTTTTCTTTACCAAACTAAGGGTTGACTACCCTTTATGACACATGACACCTTCGCGCTCCATGACCACAAAATGTGGAGTCTTTATAATTTTATTACAAAATTTGACTCAAAACATGGGCTTTTAGCCCCAAAACTTCCCTTGGGGGATCCCGCTCCCAACAGTCACTAGTTGCACTATACTATCCCTGCGATGCCATCGCTATGTTTTCTTGTATACCCACGATGATCCCTAAAAGGAAATTTTCCAAAAGAGGATGAGAAGCACCATGATCTAGAAGCTTCCATAGCAAGGAGATGGAGGTTGTTCAGCGTGGATGAGGTCAAGTTCTCTCAACTTGGCCTTTTGGTCTTATCCCTATGAGCTACCTCCTTGAGTTGAGGGCCTATTCCTATCTTTGGAGAGATCCTAATTCCCTTTCCCTACATATATATTCATCTTTTCACATTCCCAAATGGTTGGTCTTTGTCTATTTTCACCCTAATGCTAAGATTATGCCTATATGCTACTCATTTGGCTTGGAAAAGGAGTGATTGGAGAGCTTAGAATAGACTTGGACATTCATTCAAGGAGAGCATATTGACATCAAGGCTTGGTTGTATGCTTCCTCCTTTATTCTATTAATATACAACTGCTAGTTCATTTTCCCTAAATGTGTATGCTCATGTATCATTTAACTTAACGCTCCTTGATCTGTTAAGTAGGTTAATTTTGAATATGATATTTGTATTTGCATGCCTTGTTGTGTCTTGATATCTTGTGTAGGTGTATAAATGTTGTGGGAAGTAGGAATGAGCCTATGAAGCAAGTGATTAAAAGTATTCAACAAAGGATGATGTGGTAGCATCAGAACGAGGTAGGCCATCTTCTTCATCTCTCTTTTCAATTGTAACTTAGGAAAGTGTCCAGTAGATTATCACATAGGTTGCTAGTCCCACTCATTTGGCTAGATGGATCATCTATGTCTATAGAGAGGATTTACCTACACAGAAAAATGGCGACTCCGTTGGGGAGGATATAACCCTTTCCATCCATTCCTTCAATCATATCCTATGACTAGTTAGACCAATCGTCGATTTCTTGGCTTGTCTGCATCAGTGTGGGTTTATACCATCACTAATTACTACCTTAGAGTGCTAAGTCTAGATTGTTTCTTGGAATATTTTTTGTTTTTTCCCATATTCCTCACCCATCGTGGGTTTAGCTCTAACAGTTGCAATGGCATCGTGAGTTTTTACCTATATTGTCAAGATGAATAAAAAAAAACTTCACTGTTTGGTCACGCTAAAATAATCACTACTTTTGCTATACAAATTAGTGTTGATGACCCCGACCATCGTGGGTTTGTCTATGCAAAGTAGCGATGATAACCCAATCATCACGAGTTTGGGTATATAGAGTAGCGATGATCCTTGAATGTGATAATTTTTAAGGTTTCTTCCTTAGAATCCAGTGTCTCTTGGCCCCTAAGGTCTTTTCCTATCCTGTATGCTTAGATTTGACATTTCTTTGATTGATTGTCTTAATTAATTTGTAAAATTTGTCCCATTGGCTTTGAAGTGAAATCTGACTGAATTCTAGGGTTTCTAGTCATTGGTCATTGCTTGCGGCTTGTTGGTCTCATTGGGATGATGGTCTTTCTGATTAATTGAGTGTTGTTTTATGTTCAATTCATTGAAAACATCGTTTTGAATTTTTTTTAGCTAGTATTTCGAAATTTACTTTTCATGAAAATGCATTAGATTAGTTGCATTGAAAAGTTATTTTTTGAGATTCATCATTGAAAATAGATCACATTTTTCAGTGATTGAAAGCTAAAAACTATATTAGGTGCGTCAAAACATTCAAAATGAAAATAAAATCATAATTCATATAAGTGAATCTCAGTAAAGTTCAAATCATTTTTCTTTCAAAAAGTTGCATTTAGGATAGTGAAAAGTGAAAATCTTTTTTACTTTTCGAATTGCATTTGGAAGATGAAAGTGAAAGTTAGTGGAAGGCATTTTGCATGATGCATTTTGTTTGATGCATTATTGATTGAAATTTCTTCCCTTGATTAGTCTAGCTCTCTTTGAAATGAAAAGTTTCTATTTTCATCATTTCGTTGCATCATAGGTGTTCAAGTGACATCGTTTCAAGCATTAAAACCGAAACTTAATTGAAGATAAACATTAAAATTTACCTCAATTAACCTAAGGAGCATTTGGAACCTAATGCAAATATCTAGAGTTCTAGGCTAGAGACGTGTTACAGCATCTTTAAACATAGCAGTTGTCATTAACTACCTACATTATATCCCAGGGGGTGAAATCTCGTTCTAGTATGGAAGTATATCGAAGTTTCTCCAATACTTTCGAGTATATCGGAGGCACTTCAGTATGGCAAGTATATGGGAACAATCTCACTAAACAGTTATGCATTAGACAGTGCTAACAAGGACTTGTGCTCCCCGTACTGTCGAGTATATATTGGGAGACCCCATTAGTTTGCTATCTTTTAGCCATCGGTAACCGAGTCAGTCGCCTTGTAAACGTGATACACCGAACACAACATTCAGGGAGATTGGCCATCGTACATTAAGTCTTTGGTTTCGACTACGGTGTATATAGCGGTTCATAGATACTTGGTAAACCCTTTTGCCTAGATTAACCCTTTTTGATTTATTTTTTTTAATGTTCTAAAATCAATTAATTGATCACGGAACAAAATCCTTCCTGTAGAAATACTCCATGGTAGATCTTAGGTTGATACTGATGGAAACATTCCCTAAGTTTACCAATCAAGGAAACCCCTCTGACGAGAATCCTGGTTCCTTTCCTTCTTTTGGAAATACTGGTGCTCCTTATATGGCAATGTTGGCCCTTCCGAGATTGACCATTGGTCTAGCATTTTGGTTATTTTCAACCTCAGAGATTCTGAGTGTCCAAACTTCTTTTCAACCAAGTTCTCCTCCACCTAAAAAACATCAACCTCATGTTGATCCCACAGTTGACCCCTTGCCTTCTTCACCTATTTCTTCACCCCGTTCTTCCTCTTCACCTGGTGAAAGTCTGGATTCCAGTAACCAGGAAACTAAGAAGAAGAAGAAGGGGATGAAGAAGAAGAAGCAAAATAAGCAAGGGGGAAAACAAAAGACAATTGTTACCGATGCAACTAATGAAGAAAAATCTTCCAACTAGCCTCGGAAAGTAAAGTTCCCTTGCATGTTATGTAAGGGTGACCACCTTCTTCGGAATTGTCCTGGTATTCCCAAGGTCATAGAAGTGTGGTCTGCAGGTTCACATCAACCTTTGTCATCAACCTCTAGAGATCATGCTGGTGATAAACCTTCAACCAGTAAAGTTCATGGGAAAAAGGGAAAATTCAAATTTCCCTGTAAGTTGTGTGAAGGTAATCATCCCATCCACCTTTTTCCTCTTATGGATGAAGCTTCCAAAGATTTGAAAAACCTAACAGCTTCTCAACCTCATCTTCCGGTTCGTTATCGAAAGATTTCCCTTGATCCTTCACGAGTTCATCAAGTGATTGATTGAAATCCATATTTGTTCAACCCTACTCTCTCTGAAAGTGAGTCTCGTGAGTCCATTATTGATCAACTATTGGTTGAGAAAATGGTAGACTTGGCTCCACCTTCAGTTAACTGTACCTTTCCAATAGAGAGTGAACACCATACTGCTCAAGTTCTTCTAGTTTCTTCAGTTTCGAATGAATTGGAGGGAAATCCTCCCATTCCTAAGGTGCACGAGAGTAGTTATCATGTTCCCATCGAGCAAGAGGGAATCTCTCACATTCCTACGACACCCCCTCCGAGTAGTTTAGTCACTTCTTTTGATTAGAGTTGACTGGAAGGATATCGTCTTCCATCTTATGTGCCTTTCCAGATTAAGGTACAGGCTTACCATATGGTCGTACCTAGCACAGTCATAGACGACGGCGCATCTGTTAGCATTCTATCCTCAACTACTTGGCAAGCTTTAGGTTCTCCTCATCTTGTCCCCATCACCCAGAATCTGTTAGCTTTTAACAGAGGAACCAATCAACCAATAGGGATCCTTCCTAAGTTTCCTATTACTTTGGAAGGAAAGACTGTCTATATAGACGTAATGGTTGTCCATGGCCCATTGAATTTTAGTCTACTCCTTAACCGTGACTATTTTTTCGTCATGGGAGCTCTTGTTTCCTCCCTCTTTTGAGTGATTTGCTTCCCCCATGAAGGAAGAATTGTGATCATTGATAAGCTTACATTCATTAGTCTTGAATCAAATCCCACTCAACCATCATCCCTAAATGGTTCTCATATGCAAGCATTATCACCCCTGTCACAGGTTAATTACATGGCCAGTTGTTCCATGCCACCATCTACTAATGATCTAAAAGGTGATGTAGTACACCATGTATTAGGGGAATTGGAGCCTGATTTTTCACTTGGATCCCTGGACATGTATCCCTTCCATAGTTTTGTTCTCCTATACAATGAGAACCTCTTGGAAGCCATGGTCTCTTTCGGTCTATGATCAAGGGTTTGAAGCAGAGTTCCTTGTCTTGTGTCAAGCTCGTTACAAAATTAAACAAGGGCTATGAGGATATTTCTTTTACTATGTCAACCTCATTTAAAAATGAAATAGGTTCCCATGAGGATAGTTCTTTTACTATGTCAACCTCATTAAAAATGAAATAGGTCTTCATCAGGACTTATTTTACTTGTGTCAACCTCGTTAAAAAATGAAACAAGATGTCATGAGCATGGTTCTCTTCTTGTGTCAAGCTCATCCCCTTCAAATTCGATTCTTTGATTAGATCTCGTAAAATCCCAGTCAAGTGTTTCACATGATCTCATAAGTAAACCTTTATTCCATCCACCTGTTAGTAACCAGTAGTCTACTTAGGTGAACGAAATGAAGCTTGAGGGGGGCATGTACCTAGAATTAAGTCATTATGTTGGGGGCATGCAAACTCATCTCAAGCATCATTTATCTTTGTTTCAATATTGTGTAAAAATGAAACCAAACTCAAGCATAGTTTGTTTTCATTTCAAGTTTGTGTAAAAATGAAACCAAATCCAAGCATAGTTTTTTCCCGTGTTTCAAGCTTGTGAAAAAATGAAACCATCCTCAAAGTATACTCAAGCATAGTTTCCCATGTTTCATGCGTGTGTACAAAACAAACCTTTCCCACTTTAAATCTCATGATTGTCGTTTTTATCGGCTGATTTTTGCCAGATAAGCCTTGTTTTTCCCATTCCATCGTCACCATCTCTTTGGTTGATCATACACTTTCACTTGGTTGTTTTACCCTTGCCTAAGGAACATCTACATTGAGTGGTGTTATTAGCCAACCTCTTGACCTTTACATGTTTTGAGCAGTTCCATCATCACCGGAACCAGTTGCTATCCTTTTATACCACTCTTTCTTCCAGGCAGAGTCATCTTTCAGCTCTTTTCTAACTCTCAAAAAATGAAAAGATTGCCGAGTACTTGCCGTTTCAAACTCATAAAATTAAATGAAATGACATCTAATCAATATAATTTTAATCCCTTTTTCGGACTAAGATAGACTATTTACGAAAAAGGAACACCTTAGTCGAACATGGCTAGGAGGTTCTCTCGAATATTGTTTTCTAGCTTTTCGGATTCAAGAGACAAATTACGAGAAGGTATATGATGGAGTTTTCCTTTTAATCTATTTTTCAAACTCTCTAAATATGAAAAAGATATTGAGTTATCCTTCCTAGGACTTGTAAAACTTACTAGGATGGATTCATCCAAAGGGTGAACTTATAGGAAAAGCATATGGTATCCTCTTCAAGCTTGTGTAAAAATAAAGAGGTACTCACTAGAAATAGTGGGGAAAAAATGAAAGTGAAACATCTCTTGTATAGGCAGCATGTCGCTCTTAACAATGACACTCATCTTTTTCACGTGTCGGGTTTGGGATATCGTCACTCAGTTACTTGTCCTCCTGGGTTTGGGTGATCCATTTTGCCTCTCATCTGACTATTCCACTTCGTCATTATGACCCTTGGTCCTATGTTGAGTCAAATGCTACCACACTTCGGAGTCGTGTCGCCAATGTTCAAGAAAAGTCCTATCTGTGGTCTATTACCCATACAGTGTCTGACCCTTTGTTACAGTCTTGGATCTTATTCATTTCATTCCACTTTATTCCTTGTTTTGTGTCAATGATGGAGGACTCATCATGGTCTTCCTTCGATGGGTCACTTCCTATCGACTCCAGCTCATTATCTAGGAAGATGACTTAGAGACTCCCTTTCAGTACCTTAGAACTTGAATTCCTTAATGGAAAGTTCTTCGCATCCGACGATAGGTTTTCATCATTAGCCTTCGATCAGGTGATTCCACGAGTAATCGACTTCAGCTTCATTTTCACATTCACGGATTGTACTATCATACCTTGAGAGCCATTGTTATTATTGGCGGTTTCTCTCGTGCTTGTTAATGGTCCACATCATTGGCCGGTAATAAAGTGTTTTTCTAGCATGTTCGACATTGAAACATTCATTCACATGTTAGAATCCGTACTTCGATTGGGTTGGGATGGAGTACAACACCCTGAGTCTTGTCTTATATGACTTAGGCTACATGGAGTTATGTATTATTCATGATTGTACACATGTTTCTACTATATGGATAGTTGTGACCATACCGTGGGACTTTCCATTTATGACAATCATTCTATATTAGGTGGCTATGTCCATAGCTTGGATCTTAGATTTACAGATGATCCTTCTCATTCAGATGGTTGCACCCATACTGTAGATCCTTTTCATAGTCCTTATTATCTGGATGGCTGCGTCCATACCATGGATTCATGTTTGATATCAGATATGTATATGTATATGTGTCCTTGATTTGCAGGTCTCCTGACAGTGTTTGTTCTCATCCTTGCAAAAGCTCGTAAAGCATCTCATCCATCACTCCCTATTCTGCCTTCATGCTTTAGGGGGCATCTGTTACACATTATTTTGTCACATTTCCTACACTTCCCTATGACATACCCTGAAGTGCCTGAAACATGACTATCATGTAGTGTACTCATTCAAATATGCAGCTCAAATCCTCCCTAAAAAACTGATTGGAAAATGCCTTCAGCTTCCCTTGAAGGAAATGACTCTAAAACCCTAATTATAGAATCATTGCTCTTATGATATTGAAAATCGTGATGGTCTCTAGTTGCACTATACTATCCCCATGATGCCATCACTCTTTTTTCTTGTATACCTGTGATGATCCTTAAAAGGAAATTTTCCAAAAGAGGATGAGAAACTTCATGATCTAGAAGCTTCCAGAGCGACAAGCTGGAGGTTGTTCGACGTGGATGAGGTTGAGTTCTCTCAACTTGGCCTTTTTTTCTTATCCCTATGAGCTACCTCCTTGAGATGAGGGCCTTTTCCTATCTTTGGAGAGATCCTAACTCCTTTTCCCCACCTATATATTCATCTTTTCCCATTCCCAAATGGTTTGTCTTTGTCTATTTGCACCCTTCTACTAAGATTGTGCCTATATGCTACTCATTTGGCTTGGAAAAGGAGTGCTTGGAGAGATTAGCTTGGACTTGGACATTCATTCAAGGAGAGCCTATTGAGATCAAGGCTTGGTTGTATGCTTCCTCCTTTATTCTATTTATATACAATTGTTGGTTCATTTTCGCTAAATGTGTATGCTCACGTATCATTTAGCTTAACACTCCTTGATCTGTTAAGTAGGTTACTTTTGAATATGCTATTTTTATTTGCATGCCTTGTTGTGTCTTAATCTCTTATGCAGGTGTATAAACATTGTCAGCAACAGGAACGATCCTGTGATGCAAGTGATTTAAAGTCTTCAACAAAGGACGACGTGATAGCATCAAAACAAGGTAGGCCATCTTCTTCGTCTCTCTTTTCAATTGTAACTTAGGAAAGTGTCTAATAGATTTTCATGTAGGTTTCTAGTCCCACTCATTGGGCTAGAGGGATCGTCTCTATCCGCAGAGAGGATTTACCTAGACAACACCCACCAACAGTGCATGTGGTAGGAACTTTATCTGACCTACTTCTGGGTAAACAAGCACCGATTAAATATGAAGATCTAGGGAATCATGTAGTAACCATTCAAATACAAGGTTGCACCCTTCCAAACACACTAGTAGATCTTGGAGAATCCATTAATATTCTGAATACTGAAACCTGCAGGGTTTTAGGCATTACAGCTTTGGAACCCACCTCAACCTTATTAGAACTTGCCAACAGATTAGTAGTTAGACCTAAAGGAACCCTACAAGATGTGTCTATTTCTGTCAATTCCTGGGAATATCCTGTGGACTTTCTAGTCATCAACCCAAGAAGTAGGCTAGATGGACATCCTTTGATATTGGGTTGGACTTGGTTAGAAACAACATATGCTTATATAGGATGTCGTGCAGGTAACATGACTATTACATAAGGAAATGTTGTAAAGAATCTTGTTATGTATCCCCCAGCTAAACCAATTCTACCTGTTGTAAATACTCAGCTACACCCACCTAGATACCTGGAAGAAAACATATGCTCTCCTCCCACACTGGAAGAAGCTCTTGAATTTAAGAATCAAATGAAGGACGATGTGATTAAAAACTTCATTAATAGACCAGTTTCCATGAGTAATCCAACATGCCAAATATTAAAAGCTATCCTCGATAATGAAGCACAATGTGATCCCTCGAGGGACGCAGAGGATCAGCATATATGCAGGTCAATTGAGATTGAACCTAGCAGGCCAATTGAGATTGAACCAGGTAAAATGCTTAACATTAACGGTAACTTGGATAGCCATCAACAACAAAGGCTTATTCAAGTAATTCGAAAATATAAAAATAATTTTCCTGGGAATACTCAGACATGGAAGGTATAGATCCCCAATTGTGTACCCATCATATCTACATTGAAAAGGATGCTCACACCATTCGGCAACCCCAGAGAAGGTTGAATCCTCACCTTAGAGATATTGTGAAAGAGGAATTTCAAAAGTTGTTGGATGTAAATTTTATTTATCCTATCTTAGATAGTTAGTGGGTCTCCCCTTTGGTAGTTTTTCCCAAGAAAAATGGGAAATGGTGAATCTACATGGACTACAGAGAACTGAATCAAGCCACCCAGAAGGACCATTTACCTCTTTCATTCATTGATCAAGTTCTTGACACCTTAGTAGGGAAACAATTTTTTTCCTTCCTCGATGGCTTCAGCAGCTATAATCAAATCCAGACCGCCCCTAAAGACTAGAAAAAAAAACACGTTTACCTGCCCTTGGGGTAAGTTTGCATACAGATTTTTACCCTTTGGTTTATGCAATGCCCCGGCCACATTTCAGAGAGAAATATTGAGCTTTTTTTCTGATCTGAGCAACCAAGGACTTCAAATTTATATGGACAATTTCACCTCCTATTGAAGTGATTTTGAGCAGGGCTTGTGAAATCTGGAAAAGGTACTTGAACGATGCATTGCCACCAGGTTATGCTTAAGCAATGTAAAGTGTCACATGATGATGACCGAAGGTGTGGTTTTAGGACACTACATCTCTGAGGCGGGAATACAAGTAGATCCAGTGAAAATAGAGGTAATTCTTGCACTACCCACACCTAGCACCCAGATCGAGGTATGTAGTTTCATTAGATATGCAAGGTACTGCCGCAGATTTTGAGAGCTTTTAAAAAATTGCTGCACCTTTATATGTCTTAGCTCGTAATGTCGAATTTAATTGGTCTAACAAATGTGATGTTTCCTTTGTAGATCTGAAGAAGTTGATTTCAACTGCACTAGTATTACGAGGACCAAACTGGGAGTTACATTTCCATATATCTACAGATGCATCAGACACAGCTATAGGCATTATACTTGGACAAGAAGAGGACAGGAAGCCCTACACTATCTATTATATTAGCAAAAACCTTACCCCTGCTGAGTTAAATTACACAGTAACAGAAAAATAATTTTTGGTTGTTATACATGTTATCAATAAGTTTAGACATTATATAACAGGCTATTTAGTCTTTATTTATACTGACAACTCTACCATCAGGTACTTAGCCAACAAGCCAATCACTAATGGGAAAGTAACTCGATGGTTGTTGTTACTATAGGAGTTTGATATCACCATAACGGATCAACCAAGAAAATAAAACCTTGTTGCAGACTTCATCTCTCGGGTACTGTTGTGGTATTCAACAACCCCCCATTTGTTAAAAGATAGTATTTAACATTACATTAACTAAATGGGGACCCTTTAAAAAATTTCATTCAAAAAGCAAAACTTAGCGTTTAGTCATTTCTTTTATTTTTTGAATAAAGCAAAGATAACAATCAAAAACCTTTTTGGGAACTACTAAAGACTTACCTTTTCATATATAGCATGTCTAAAACCCACTAAAGGACCTTTCTAGAAAACCTCCAAAATCAAGCAAAGTGTTTAAAATAAGGGCTCCATGGTCTAAATTAACATAAAATCCGATGAAAATGGAAGTACTTAAGCTTTTTAGGCTTAAGTCGCGCAATGCATATCATGACCCATAAAGAGATCTCTCTTAAAGACGATATAGCAAGATTTGTGACTTGTGAAACCGTGATGGCGCTTTGACTTTTATCGCATCCCATTTCGGGTATTCAAGCAAACACCTTGCACTTACCATAAGCTGATATTGCGAAATGCGATTCGTGCCCGGACCCACACCTTAGAGTATTAAAAGAAACTATTTCGAGTCTGTAAAGTCTATTTCATAGGATGAACCTAGAAATTAACCATATGTGAAACAGGTAATGGACGGCTCGCATCTTGCATCTCGCAGACACACAACAAGAGGTAAGAATGCTAAAAGGCACATCTTACAATATTGCTTCGCAAATCACACAATCGCTATCATCGTAGTATAATGGCTCACCACTTTAGAAGCTTTCATCCCAGTTTTTGACGCAAACATTTATGAGCAATAAAGCTAAGGGATAACGAATCATTTGTGGGCATTAGTGGGAAATAACTGCATTTATTTGTGAAAATCCACTTAGCTTGATACGATATCTTGTTACGTGTGTTTGAATAATGCTTCTTTTACCACCTTTACAAGCTATCTGCGTTATTTCATTTTTACGTTCATCTTTGAGTGTCTGATAGTTGTTGTTCTTCATTTCAGGAAAAACCCGCAGAGCATAGCATTGAGAACAATGGGGAAGAAAGGCAAGGTTGTAGCCTCTGAGAAGACAGAGATGACTCCCCTGTTCACAGACACCACATGCAGTAGAGAGGGAGGAACCTCAACATGGGATACTATGTGCAACATACTGGAGGAGGAACAACTGAGGATTATGGAAACAAATGTTACATTTGACAGACAAAATTCCTGAGACACTTCCATGTTAGAGATGGCTTGCTCGCTTTTTTCACCGCATAGCTGCTCAGCTGAAGATAATCCCTTATACCGACATGGTAAAATGGGTTATCGATGAAGCAGATATCTCAGACAGGGAATTCAACATGAGAATCCAAGGGGTCATCGGATCTTTTACCCCGAACAATTTACTGCTTATGTACCACCTGTCAGAGCCATAGGTCATCTACAACAGGAAATTCGTAGAAAATTTTGCTAAAGAGAACAACGACTAAGCAGATTGCACCCGCGCCTGGTCGAATAATGAAGAGAAAATCAAGAAAGACAAAAATGGTATGTACACTACTGCATCTATTTGTCCCCCTTATAGTTTTGTTGCGGCTATGTTGTGTAGACTATTTGGTAGACCTGATAGTACCAAGTTCTCCCTAGAGTGGTTGTTATTAATAGACACAGTCGTTAACGCAACTATTATGAATTGGGCCCAAATCTTGTCAGACAATTTAGAAAAAATAATTATCGAGAATAGAAGGAGAAGAAGTATTGCTTGGAGGGTTTACCCTCCATTTTTTATGAGCACCTATGTTATGGACACTATTTGTTTTAGTTCAAAGTTCCCCATCATGGGATGGAAATGGACTATTCGAAATCCACTCCCCATTCACATGTACCACAAGGTTATGTGGGAATCCAATTTTCAACCACATGTTTTCAGGATTTGCCATGGATTGATGCTCCCTATTCATAAGCAGCTTTATAATCGAGATGCCCTCAAGTTTTCCTAAGAATTTGATGTTGACATCATCCCAATGACCAGATGGTTTGAGGAGGAAACATTTACATATATCAGAGTTTTTGGTAGCATCACCTCCCCCCACATCCTCCCATACTACGTTCTAGATAAATTGATGGCTAGGGAGATAGCCTATCAAACAGCTAGTGAGGGAGGAAAGAACCATACACTGAAAGAGTCAAAGAAGGCCATTTGGCCTACATTCCTTGTACAGTGTGGAGAATTTGCACTACATGACCTGGGACATGCATTCAAAGAAGTAGAGAACATGCTATCTCTGCAATTACCAAAATTCCCTAGACGACAGTATGACCTATTTGGCACTGTCAAGAATTTCACCACTTTAGTGAAAATAAAAGTATTCACCAATGAGGAGGATGGTTTTGATGATATCTTTTTGCATAAAAACACCTTTGCAGAGGTGAAGCATATGGCACAACTAATTTTTGACCAAGAAGATCTAGAAAAGTTTTATAGTTACAGAGAAAGAAGGTTGGCAATGGTCCCATTGGATTAATTGTTAATTGAACCAATAAGGGAACCTACTCCCAGTGTGACTATAGAAGGTGACTCCAAATAAAACTCCAAATGCGATTCTAGAGCAGAGTCTCAAGAAAAATCTATCGGGGAATCATGACATTCATCACAAATTGGAAAAGCAGGAGCATCGAGGATACAACCCAATCTACACAAAAGATAGTTGAAGAAGCTTCAATAGCAAGCAGTTTGAAATCCCTACTACCTCTACGCAATCAATAAAACCCATAGTAATTGAGTTAGAGGAAGAGTGGGATAATTTTAATAAAAGTATCAATATAGAGGAACAAGTGCCAGAGTTACAAACACTACAACAGAAGACAGCTCTAGAAATTACAGTGGAAGAAATTGCAAATGAACCAGAAGTAGAGCATATCCCTGTTACCCCCACCTCCGAGATAATTTTGAAGATTGAAAAAATACCCCCTTTGGATGTATTCTATAGCCCACAGCATAAGGCCGTGGTGAAAAGGCAAAGAAAGAAAAGAAAATTGGACTCTATAGCTGCTACTTTCCCTGAAAATGAATTAATGGATGTATTACGGAAGGACTCGCCTGTCGATCCATCCGCCAACTTAACTAGACTCTCGTAGTTTGTGGGTGCTTATGCTACAATGACCATAGACAAAGCAACAGAAGTCCAAATGTTGCTTAGAGAAAAGGAAAATAAAATAACGTCGCTCGAGCAACAATTACAGCAAGTCAAATCCGACCAGCAGGCAGAGATACAGTTGGCCAAGTTTCAACAGGAATTTGAACAGATGCAAATAGAACATCGAATCATCTTAGTTGAGAAGGAAGCACAGTTGTAGGCAATAAATGATTTACATAAAGACAATCCAAAAATTGATCATTTTATTACCAAAGCACTCGGACTTAATTCCCAGTTGACACATCAGAAAGAATTACTGTGCTAGAAGATTTCACACTGGAAATCTTATTGCGAATCAAGTGATAAATTGACAAGTCAAGTCATAGAAATGTGACTTGAATATGATGAGATCTTTAAAAAGGTCTCTGATCACATCGCCTGGCAAAATACAAAGGAGGGGAGAAAATCTGACCTGCCCAAGCTAGAAGAATCACATAACGAAATTATGTTTGCAAATTGGGATTCTCAGCTTAAAGAAGTAGAAAAGGCAATAGCGGATGCAGTGGCAGCAGCAAACATTATCATAGAAAATATCAATGAGAATTTACATGGTGCCAATCTAGTTGCAGAGTCCATTCCAGGATTCCTTTCAGATGCAAAATAACTCGAACAACAATGGAAACAGGCAATGGAGGAAAAAGCAGAAGTGATAAGGCAAACAACCAGGCTAGACTAGGAGGCATATTGGCAACATTTGGTCAAGCCTCACAGCCAATGGATGACCCTACGATGCCTAACCACTTCTACCAAGAAAATGGTGCCAGCACTGACCAAACTGTATTCGATGGACAGTTGAAAGTTGAATCTGGTCAGCCTACACAACTGAAGACTATGGTGGATATTTGCGATCTGAAGGATCGAATAAAACATAGTTAGTCACCCTCTTTACTTTAATTTTGATTTTATTTTTGCATAAATTGAGTCAGGTCGTTTAAACCTCCTCAACTATTTTTGTAATAATCTATTTTTAGTTTTATAGTTTTAGTATTTAAACCCCTCTCATGCATTTAGAGAGGGGTCCAGAATTTTATCAGAAACTCTCTTCAAAACATGCATTTATGTCCCTTTGAGGAATTTCTAGTGAAATATATGGAACACGATTTATTTTTATCTGATTTAGCATCTTCTACTGAAATTGCACTTATGTACTCTTAGATGATGTTGAATGGATTGAAGATAGATCAATATTGCTGAAACACATGAGTAGGAGGTATTATAAATGGTACTTTTATCTCATAATCCTTTTTAAGTATATGTTAAGCAATCATTTATTTTTCGAATTATTTATGTATGAAAGTCTGAATTTCAATTATCATTATTGCATTTCTGTATGATGATGATCTTTATTTTAAGCTAAATATATGAATAACTCTTTATGCGATATAGTTCTCACAATTGTTTCCACTAACTTTTTATACGAAACGATTATTGTTAAAATGGATTCACTTCTAATCATAATTGAATGATCTTTATTGCCAATTGCTTTTATAAATTATTGTATATCACAAACATCAAGTTTATCCTGGGTATATTATGATTATATAGCTTTTAGAAATTAGAAGTTAAGTGCATTTTTGATTGATTAGTTTAGACTAGAATACCGTTAGCTTAAAACGTTGCTCTAAACACATCACACATCACCCCATTTAGCACAAGCATTAAACAAATTGGGAAATTGGTCCCATTATCCCCAATCAAAACCACTACTCCAAACGGAAAAGGAGCTGCCAATCAAGGTCCAGACCGGGTGGTTTTCCCCCATGTTGAGGCAACAATTTTTTAGGTTTCAACATTTTGGTGCTAGAAGGAGAGCATGAACTGTGAATGGCAAGTAAATCCAAATTAACAGGCCATTCTAAGAGTAAAACTCCCTCACCCTCTCCTCTAACTTCTCGAAAGTCTTCTAAATCCCCTAACCCCAAGCGAGAAGTTGCATAGGATATTATACAACCCGTTGCTGAAAACCCAATTGATCCAGAGCTCTCTTCTCTTGCCAAAGCCCCTGAAGTTAAATCTTTGATTCACAAATTACAGGAGATTTCACTATCACAAGAAGGATCTGAGATATCTTAGGATATTGTTACTTCTCAGTTCACTCCATCTCGGCTGTTAACTAGAGCAGGGAGCATAAAGTTCGGAATACCTTTGTTCAAATTTCCTCTTCCAAGACGGAAGAAAGCTAAGAAGACACTATCCGAATCTCACAGCAAGGTTTTATCATCATCTTCATCCATCCCATCTATACCCTCACAAGATCAATCATCCATCTCACTACTCCTTATCATGATTCACACATGTACAAGAGTTATATCTTCCTCTACCCACATACCAGCAATGGCACAGAATCCCCCACAAAATCCTCCAAGGCCATGGACAAACCCAGGGGCTATTAGGATGGTTTCTCCTTTACATCAATTACCAGCACATCTAGAAAAATGGCTTCCCAAATTCAATCTTGATAATAGCCCATTGGCCGAAGAACATATAAATAATTTTATGTTTTCCATTAACTTGAATCAAGTGGAAGAGGAAGGTGCAGTTGTAAGACTATTCCCATATACTTTGCAGGGAGTAGCAAGATCATGGTACTTTTCGTTACCATCAGGTTCTATTAACAGTTGGGATGATTTTCAAGAGCAATTTTTAACAAAGCTTGGAGATGATAGGTCTATGGCTACCTTAATTAATGATCTCTCCAATTTGAAAGCTGAGCCAAGAGAACCTATCAAGGACTTCAACTCTCGCTTCAATAAACTATTGAATAAAATACCAGCGGCATCTAAGCCTAGTGATGAAGTCCAAAATGAGTGGTACATCTCTGCTCTATCGTCAAACACAGCTATCTTTGTTGATAGAGCTGACAAACCAACCTTGGAAGAAAATATGAAAGAGGCAATAACTGTAGAAAAACGCATCCTAACTGTCGAAAAAAGAAATGCATTAGAAGAACGGAAATCTAAGAAAGTAACCTTCAGAGATGAGTCTAAGAAGAAACCACCGAAATATCCTTTTGATCTTGAAGGATTATAGAAAGTCCTCAAAACCATGTCTAATGAAATGGTTGATATTAAGAAACAGGTAGCAGAGACTTCATCTAAAAATCATTTCAGACCATTCAAAAGGAATTCTCTTGCTAATCCTAAGCCTCCAAATTCCATATCAAATGCCGAGTCAGATGAGGACAAAGTTTCACCTAGTGAAGAACAAACGGACGAGGAGGAAGTAGCAGAGTTACAAGGGATGTGGGATTTTATACTTCCCTATGAAACTCAAGACGCCTTATCTGTCGCTACCTAAAGTAAAAATCATGTCGAATTGTCACAAACAAATCTGAAACAGAAGGCTTCAATGCCACCCGCTAGGGATAAAGAAATAGGTAAGAAATCTGTACCAAAATCCACTCAGACAACACCTACTCAATTGGATCCTTCTCCTTCATCTAAAACTTTGATAGTTTCTGATGAAATGGAATATAATATCATTGATGATATGAAGAAAACTAAGGCAAACATTACATTTCATGAGCTTAGAAAATTGAAACATCAGCAGAAGTTACTTCTGAAATAACTTAAAGCAATACCTACTGCACCACTTCATGTTGTTGTAAACTCGCAAGATGCCCAAGAAATGGGAAGACCCCCTAGTGTTTCTTTGAATAAAATAGATCCAACTAATATATCTTTAATTATAGGAAGGTCAAAATTACATGCTCCACCTTTTCTTCTTACTTTTGAAGTCTTTAACAAAAAATTACACAACTATCTGGTTGCTTCCGGAGCTTCATCTAACATATTGCCCAAAATAGTTTGTGAGAAGTTGAATGTTCAACCTCAGAAATATGTTGTACGAATAGTTCAGTTAGATCACTCTCAAGTCGAAGTCATCAGGGAACTTAATCAAGTAACCATCATACTTTCATCAAACCCCAAAGTTTTCCAAGTCATCGACATACTTGTAGCTGACATTCCTGAGTTCTATGGTTTAATCCTTAGTAGAGACTAGTCAAAAAAACTTCATGGTTATTTTGCAACTGACTGGTCTCACCTATGGCTTCCCTATAACAGTAAACCAAATCAAATAAGGGTTGATTGCGAGAAACATTAGAAGTTCATAGTGACAGAATTAGAAGGAGAAAACGAACCAGTTGCATATAGCAACAATATCATCGGAAATTATTTTGTAGAATCGTTTCTAGGGAATTTCAATGCTCATGCTTCACCTTTTGTAGAAAAATCTGTTGTCTCTCAAATTGAAAATTTTTCCCAAACAGACACTTCTAAATGTGTAAATTTTGTAGATAAACCTGTAGTTAAATCTTTATTTTGGAAATTATTTTTTGATGGATCTAAATCCAATGATGGAGCAGAAGCAGGTTGCATCTTAGTTAGCTCAGAGGGGGAGAAAACTATGCTATCATGTAGACTTGAATTTGATTGCACCAACAATAGTGTTGAATATGAGGCACTAGTTCAAGGTCTGTATAAGGCAATTCGCCTTAACGTAAAATACCTCCAAGTGTTCAGGGATTCAGAAATTGTCATAAAACAGGTAAGAAACACTATACATTGTTTATCAGGACACTTGAAACATTATCAATCGTTAGTTCAAGATCTAACTCTCCACTTTACTGCGTTTAATATTTCCCCTATCCCAAGACTCCATAATGCTAATGCCGATCTTCTAGCTAATGTCGCTTCTAAGCTTATCCCTCTAGAATATTATAGCCCAGATCTATTCTCCATCGAATTAATTTTTAGGCTTTCCATCCCTGATAATATCACCAACTGGAGAGTCTTTAATAACAATCTAGATATCATAAGCTTCCTAACCTCAGAAGGCTCATACGACAACCAGATAGTTGATGAAGATCAGCCTGATAACCAACTTAAACAAGAAATGGTCATTAATTCTATACCAAATTTCGTAGTTAAGTTGGAATATTTATATGACCTTAAAGACAGATTTAAACGATCTACTAATTCAAAACTACAAATTTCAACTCTGAGATTTGAATTGATCAATCTTGGGACTGATTTAAAGCCTCAAAACATTAACTTAGGTCTAGGTCTTGCGTCAGACAAAAAAGCAGCTTTTATAAGTTTGTTGAAAAGATATAAGAGTATCTTTGCATGGAACTATGAAGATCTCAAAGCATATGACACCTCTTTTATCCAACACACAATTCCTATGATATCTGACCAAAGACCTATTCAACAGAAATTGAGGAAAATCCATCCTAATTTAGAAAGTCAAATTAAATTTGAGTTAAATAAATTGCTGAAAGCCAAAATTATTTTTCATGTCAGACACTCCCGATGGGTTTCCAATATTCGAATATGTATAGATTTCCGCAGCCTCAATAAAGCTTGCCAAAAGGACAATTTCCCATTACCTCCTATGGAGCAAATTTTGTAATCAATAGCAGGCTCTGAACTAATGTCCTTCCTGGATGGATTCTAGGGCTATAACCAAATTTTAGTACATCCGAATGACCAGCTGGAACTACATTCAGGACAAAATTGGGCACTTATGCTTATCAGAAGATGTCATTTGGACTGATCAATGCTGGTGCTACTTTCCAGAGAGCCATGGATATAGCCTTCAAAGGTTTGGTAAATAAATCAGTAGTGATCTACTTAGATGATATAACAATATACTCCAAAAAGCACAGTAATCATCTAAGAGACTTGAAACAAATCTTTGAACGTTGCCAAAGGTATGGAATTTCTCTGAACCCCAAAAAGTCTTTTTTCGCATTAAGTGAAGGAAAGCTCCTTGGATTCATTGTTTCCAAGGCAGGAATTCATATTGACCCTAACAGAATTAGAGAAATTTTTGAAATACCTTTACCACATAACAAGAAATCAATGCAATCTTTCCTAGGTCAAATAAATTTTGTTAAAATATTTGTCCCTGACTTCTCAAGAATTGTTTTACCTCTTCAATCCATGATAAAGAAAAATTCTTTGTTTAAATGGGGACATTCAGAACATGAAGCTTTTGGCTTGATAAAACAAGCAATTATTAATGCCCCACCTCCAGTCATTTCATTTTTTATACTTTCGCTTTCGAGAAATCATGTGCGGCCATATTAACACAAGCAAATAAGGATAAGGTTGAAGCTCCAATCTCTTTCTTTAGCTCCAATTTACAAGGAGTTGAATTAAATCACTCAGATGTTGAAAAATAGGCTTTTGTTGTTTTCAAATCTATAAAACACTTCAGACCTTTTCTCCTCAAGACCCACACTAAAGTCATAGTATCCTTCTCAGCAATAATAAATCTTTTAATACAAAGGGGTGTAGGAGAAAAGAGAGAAAGCTGGGTCACTGCCCTGCAAGAATATGACATAGAAATTAAACCACCTAAAATTGTATAAGGTCAAGGTTTTTGTAGGATGTTGGCGGGTGCTACAAATATATCAAAGTTGCAGCATCCAGGTGACGATGTACAAATCTATGAGGTAAGACTCAATGACACATAATCAAGGTATGATGATATCATAGTTTACTTGAAAAATGGATATGCACCAACCCAATTGAATTACACAAAGAAAAGAGCCTTGATATTAAAAGCAAGGCAATATCAGATTGTCAACGATGTACTTTTCAGAAGAAATTATGATTCTGTTTTACTTAGATGTCTTGAAAAACTTGAGGCAGAAAAGTTGTTGCAGGAACTTCATGATGGACCGCTGGTGGTCACTTTGGCGGCGACACTACAAAACATAAAATCCAGCATGTCGATTATTACTGGCCAACTCTATTCAAAGATGCACACAATTATGTAAGAAGATGTAAGGTTTGTCAAATTGCTGCTGGAAGATAGAGAAGACCTGCACTACCATTACAACCCATCAACATCGACCACCCATTTGAACAATGCGGATTGGATGTAATAGGTGATATCGTTCCTTGTTCTTCTAAACAACATAGATACATTCTTACAGCCACTGATTATTTCACCAAATGGGTAGAGGCAATCCCACTGAAGGTAGAGAATTCAAAAAATATTATTGAGAATAATAATAATAATAATAATAGGTTTGATATGTATAACTAACTATTAAAATTTTAAAAAGTGATTCATTTTATATAATTTAATTCATTTTAATTTTTTCAACATATTTAAAATTATTAATTTTGATTTACTTATTATCAATTTTAATTTTAAAAGAAAATATTTTTAATAATAATATTATTATTATTAATTTCCCTTTATCTCAGTCAAACTAACCATTATCATTTTATAGTTGTTATTTTTTAGCCGTTGAGTCATGGATTCTCTGCCCTGTCTATTTAATGTGCTAAATGAGATCTGCTCATTCAACTTGTCCTGATGATGAACCGCACTGGAAGGTTCGAAACGCGTCGACATAAGTTTTTCTATGTGATTTTCGCCGAAGATTCTTCATAAAAATTGATATGGATCACAGAAGTCTCAATTCAATAATTATTGAATTTATAGATCAATTTATCATCACCAGATTTGGCTTACCATCCGCTTTAATGTTTGATAATGCATCTTATTTTTCAGGCAATGTTATGACAGAATTTGCTCTTAAAAGAGGTTTTAAGCTTAAGTATTTGGAAAATTACTATCCGTGAGGAAATGGACTAGCTGAATCCACAAACAAAAATCTCATCAAGATCATTAAACGTACTGTTGACCAAGGCCAAAAGAACTAGCATAAGTCTTTAGTGTTTTCTCTATGGGAAGATCGAATAACTCAAAAAGCCTCCAACGGCACTTCTCCTTTTAATTTGGTCTATGGGAAAAAAGTAGTCTTACCAACAAACGTAGCCATTCCCTCCTTAGCCTTAGTTCAATTCATTGGAGAAACCCCTTCCTTATCTATGCATGTTAGACAATTACAAATTCTTAAGCTTGAAGAGGAAAGGGAAAAATCCAGGACCACACATGCACATCATCAGTTGTTAGTCAAAGCCTCCTTTGATTCAAATTTTGTAGCTTCGAAATCTTTCCAACTCGGAGAGCTAGTATTAAAATGGGATAAAGCCCATGAAGAGAAAGGTAAGCATACCAAGTTCCAACAAATGTGGCTTGGCCCATTTTAGATTGTGGAATAGTTAGGCCCATCAACTTTTCTGCTACAGGATTTATCAGGTAAGAGAGAATCTCTAATTGTTAATGGATAGGTCCTAAAGAAATACTTCCCATAGAAGATGATCTCTTCTATTCACTGTATATTATTTCCCATAGTTAAAAAATAAATAAAAAATAAAAAATAAAAATAAAAATAAATCTTTAGAAATAATAATACCAATTGAAAATCATTCACTTTTGGTTTTACAATGGATAGTCTATTTTCAATTTTGACTTTTTAAAGATTTTTATGAAAGTAATCTTCACATATGAAATGTATGGTTAAGTTTGATTTCTTTTAAATTGACTATCTTCCTCCTTAATTATCTGATTTTGATTATGCTTAACTTTAAAAGAGAAACTACTCCTTTATATCAGTCTAGAAAAGTATCTATACAAAGCAAAGTCTCTCTCCAGAAAGGCATCTCTAAAAACTCTACAACTGTCATCCAAAAGCTCTTAAGGGGCCAATGATCCTCCCCACTTAGTCAGTTTTCATTTTTAGATTGTAATTATAAAATATACCTAAACTTAAAGGATAAGAGGTCTCATCAAGAGTCTGCTTACCATGATCATAATATTATAACTGAACTGACATTACCAAAACTACATATTAAAACAGGGTAATGCCTTATGATTATAATAATCAAAAGACAAGGGGTCTCATCATGAGCCAGCCTGTTCAGTTAAGTTATGAATCAAGTGAATGGCATTGTCAATGTTGGTCACCAAACCAAGACATTGTCCTTTAGGAATTACAGATGAAAAGTTGAAGCAACAAATGAATTACTTCAAAAAATAAAGAAAGCAATAAGTATACTTACGAGCTTACATTTAAAATTGCATTTTTATTTAAGTGGAATACTAGGTCATTGCTAGTTAAAAGGTAACCCTGTCGAGGCTATGAACGCCTGTTGGCAACAGAGGCTCTACCTACGACAATGGAGTAAACCAAAAACCAATCTAGGGAGAGACTCATGGCTTTTATCTTTAAAAAACCAAGTAAAGACTGATGTAGACAATGTTACTTTTTATAAGAAAATAATAGTCAAAAGAATGGTAGTTAGGCAGATGATTGTTTTATTACGAAAGCAATATTTCTTACCTTATATTCCATATAATATGTTTTATTTTCAAAACTATCTTTATTTTGGAAGTTTTAGAAATTTCAAAAAACTCTCAGAGATAATTGGTTCTTCCAAGTGAATCGCCAATTGTTGTGGCATTCAACAACCCCCCATTTGTTAAAAGATAGTATTTAACGTTACATTAACTAAATGGGGACCCTTTAAAAATTTTCATTCAAAAAACAAAACTTAGTGTTTAGTCATTTCTTTTATTTTTTGAATAAAGCAAAGATAACAATCAAAAACCTTTTTGGGAACTACTAAAGACTTACCTTTTCATATATAGCATGTCTAAAACCCACTAAAGGACCTTTCTAAAAAACCTCCAAAATCAAGCAAAGTGTTTAAAATAAGGGCTCCATGGTCTAAATTATCATAAAATTTGACAAAAACGGAAGTCCTTAAGCTTTTTAGGCTTAAGTCTCGCATCGCATATCATGACCCATAAAGAGCTCTCTCTTAAATATGATATAGCAAGATTTGTGAGTTGCAAAACCGCGATGGCGCTTTGACTTTTATCACATCGCATTTCGGGTATTCAAGCAAACACTTTGCACTTACCATAAGCCAATATTGCGAAATGTGATTCACGCCCGGACCCACACCTTAGAGTATTAAAAGCAAATATTTCGAGTTCGTCAAGTCTATTGCATAGGATGAACCTAGCAATTAACCATACATGAAACAGCTAATAGATGGCTCGCATCTCGCATCTCGCAGACACACAGCAGGAGGTAAGAATGCTAAAAGGCACATCTTGCGATATTGCGATCTGCGATATTGCTTCGCAAATCACACAATTGCTATCATCACAGTATAATGGCTTACCACCCTAGAAGCTTTCATACCATTTTTTGATGCAAACATTTATGAGCAATAAAGCTAAGGGATAACGAATCATTAGTAGGCATTAGTGGGAAATAACTACATTTATGTGTGAAAAGCCACTTAGCTTGATACGATATCTTGTTACGTGTGTTCGAATAATGCTTCTTTTACCACCTTTACAATCTATCTGCATTATTTCATTTTTACGTTCATCTTTGTGTCTGATAGATGTTGTTTTTCATTTCAAGAAAAACCCATAGAGCACAGCATTGAGAACAATGGGGAAGAAATGCAAGGTTGTAGCCTCTAAGAAGACAGTGATGACTCCCCTATTCACAGACACCACATTCAGTAGAGAGGGAGGAACTCAACATGGGAGACTATGTACAACATACTGGAGGAGGAACAGCCGAGGGTTATGGAAACAAATGTTACAGCTGACAGATGAGATTCCTCATATGCTTCCATGTTAGAGACAGATTGCTCGTTTTTTGCACCGCATAGCCGCTTGGTCGAAGATAATTCCTTATAACGACACGGTAAAATGGGTTATCGATGAAGCAGACATCTCAGACAGGGAATTCAAGACGAGAAGCCAATGGATCATCAGATATTTTACCCCAAACAATTTATAGCTTATGTACCACCTACCAAAGCCACAGGTCATCTACAACAGGCAATTCATAGAAAAGTTTGCTAAAGAGAACAGCGACCCAACGGATTGCACCCATGCCTGGTCTGATCCAGGTGGATTTTGGTGGCCACCCACCTATCCCATTTGGACCCCCACAACTGTCTCTTTCAGTTTTTTTTTAGTTTCCTAAATTGTAGCACAGTTTACTATTTTTAGCAGTTTTTCAGGTCCCGAACTTCCGGAGCCGTTTTGAGGCCCTAAACGACGTTTTTTGGGAAATCTGGGGGCAACATGTATCCATCAACCAATGTTTATCTTCCCAAAGTGGTAGTGCTTGGATAGATCTTTCGAACAAGCTATTGTACGCGTCAAACGGAGATCGTATGCCAAAGTTACGACCCCGGGAAATTGATGTACCAATTTACCCAAACGGGGCCCACAATTTGGCGTTTCATCTTCTAAGGTTAGGTTTTGGGATGTGAAGGGTTTTCCATTGTTTCTCAACAATAAATAGGCCTTCGAGCCTCATTTTAACACAGTTCAGAGGCATGTAGCTGCCACATCTCTTCTCAAAGATAAGCCACCATCGCCCTAGCTGGTTTATTTCCATTTCTGTTTGTAAGCATATTTCAGTATTTTACATTAATGAAATGAAGTATTATTTCCGCTGCATATCTGTGTTTATGGTTATCTCTGTAATTTGTTGCATTCCTGTTTAAGCCCGAAGCGGCCACCCACCTATCCCATTTGGATCATGGTCGAATAATGGAGAGAAAATCAAGAAAGACAAAAATGGTATGTACACTACTACATCTATTTGTCCCCCTTATAGTTTTGTTGCGGTTATGTTGTGTAGATTATTTGGCATACCTAATACTACCAAGTTCTCCCTGGAGTGGTTGCCATTAATAGACGTAGTCATTAACCCAACTATTATGAATTGGGCCTAAATCTTGTCAGACAATTTAGCAAAAATAATTATCGAGTATAGAAGGAGAAGAAGTATTACTTCAAGGGTTTACCCTCTATTTTTATGAGCGCCTATGTTATGGATGTTATTTGTTTTAGTTCAAAGTTCCCCATCTTGGGATGGAAATGGACTGTTCAAAATCCACTCCCCATTCACATGTACCACAAGGTCATGTGGGAATCCAATTTTCAACCACATTTTTTCAAGATTTGCCATGGAATTATGCTCCCTATTCATAACCATCTTTATAATCGATATACCCCAAGGTTTTCCCAAGAAGCTGAAGTTGACGTCCTCCCAGTTGCCAGATGGTTCGGGGAGGAAACATTTACATATATCAGAGTTTTTGGCAACATCACCTCCCCCCACATCCTCTCATACTATGTTCCAGATAAATTGATGGCTAGGGAGTATCCTATCAAACAGCTAGTGAGGAAGGAATGAGCCATACACTGAAAGAGTCAAAGAAGGCCATTTGGCCTGCATTCCCTGTACAGTGCGGAGCATTTGCACTACACGACGTAGGACACGCATTCAAAGAAGTAGAGAACATGTTATCTCTACAATTACCCAAATTCCCTAGACGACAGTATGACCCATTTGGCACTGTCAAGAATTTCACCACTTTGGTGAAAATAAAAGTATTCACCAATGAGGAGGATGTTTTTGATGATATATTTTTGCAGAAAAACACCTTTGCAGAGGTGAAGCATATGGAATAACTACTTTTTGACCAATAAGATCTGGAAAAGTTTTACAGTTACAGAGAAAAAACGCTTGCAATGGTCCCATTGGACCAATTGTTAATTGAACCAATAAGGGAGCCTACCCCCAGTGGGACTATAGAAGGTGACTCCAAAGAAAACTCCAAAACCGATTCTGGAGCAGAGCCTCAAGAAAAATCTATCAGGGAATCACGACATTCATCACAGAATGGCAAAAGCAGGAGCATCGAGGATACAGCCCAATCTAAACAAAAGATAGTTGAAGAAGCTTCAGCTAGTAAGCAGATTGAAATCCCTACTACCTCTGCACAACCAATAAAAACCACGGTAATTGACTTAGAGGAAGAGTGGGATAATCTTAATAAAAGTCTCAATATAGAGGAACAAGTGCCAGAGTTACAAACGCTACAACAGAAGACAGCTCTGGAAATTACAGTGAAAGAAACTGTAAATGAACCAGAAGTAGAGCATATCCATGTAACCCCTACCTCCAAGATAATTCTGAAGATTGAAGAAATACCCCCTCTGGATGTATTCTATAGCCCATAGCATAAGGCCATTATAAAAAGGCAAAGAAAGAAAATAAAATTGGACTCTACAACTGCTACTACCCCTGAAAATGAATTAATGAATGTTCTATGGAAGGACTCACCTGTCGATCCATCCGCCAAATTAACTAGACTCTCGCAGTTTGCAGGCACTTATGCTACAGCAACCATAGACAAAGAAACAAAAGTTCAAATGTTGCTTAGAGAAAAGGAAAATAAAATAACATCACTCGAGCAACAATTATAACAAGTCAAATCCGACCAGCATGCAGCGATATAGTTGTCCAAGCTTCAATAGCAATTTGAACAAATGCAAATAGAACATTGAATCAGCTTAGACGAGAAGGAAGCACAGGTGCAAGAAATAACTAATCTACATAAATACGATCAAAAAATTGATCAGTTTATTACTGAAGCACTCGGACTTAATTCTTAGTTGACACATCAGAAAGAATTACTGTGCCACAAGATTTCACACTAGAAATCTTATAATGAAACAAGTGATAAACTGACAAGTCAAGTCGTAGAAATGCGACTTGAATATGGTGAGATATTTAAAAAGGTCTCTGATGACATCACCTGGAAAAATACAGAGGAGGGGAGAAAATTTGACCTGCCAAAGCTAGAAGAATCACATAAGGAATTTATGTTTGCAAGTTGGGATTCTTAGCTTAAAGAAGCAGAAAAGGCAACAGCGAATGTGGCTGCAGCAGCAAACATTATCATAGAAAATATCAATGAGAATTTTCATGGTGCCAATGTAATTGCAGAGTCCATTCCAAGATTCCTTCTAGATGTGAAACAACTCGAACAACAATGGAAACAGGCAGCAGAGGAAAAGTGGAAGTGATAAGGCAAACGACCAGGCTGGACTAGGAGGCATATTGGCAACATTTGGTCAAGCCTCACTGCCAATGGATGACCCTGCGATGCCTAACCACTTTTGTCGAGAAAATGGCACTAGCACTGACCGATGTCATATTCGATGGACAGTTGAAAGCTGAAGTCGATCGACCTACATAGCTGAAGGATGGAATACAACATAGTTAGTCACCCTCTTTACTTTAATTTTGATTTTATTTTTGCATAAATTGAGGCAGGTCATTTAAGCCTCCTCAACTATTTTTGTAATAAATTATTTTTGTAATAAACTATTTTTAGTTTTATATTTTTAGTATTTAAACCCCTCTCATGCATTTAGAGAGGGGTCCATAATTTTATCAGAAACTCTCTTCAAAACATGCACTTATGTCCCTTTGAGGAAGTTCTGGTGAAATATATGGAACATGATTTATTTTTATCTAATTTAGCATCTTCTACTGAAATTGCACTTTTGTACTCTTAGATGATGTTGAATGGATTGAATATAGATCAATATTACTGAAACACATGAGTAGGACGTATTATAAATGGTACTTTTATCTCGTAATCCTTTTTACTTATGTATTAAGAAATCATTTCTTTTTCAAATTATTTATGTATGAAACTTTGAATTTCAATTATCATTATTGCACTTTTGTATGATGATGATCTTTATTTTATGCTGAATATATGAATAAATCTTTATGTGATATATTTCTCACAATCGTTTCAACTAACTTTTTATACGAAACTATTATTGTTAAAACGGATTCACTTCTAATCGTAATCGAATGATCTTTATTACCAATTTCTTTTAGAAATTATTGTAGATCGCATACATCAAGTTTATCCCAGGTATATTATGATTAGATAACTTTTAGAAATCAAAAGTTAAATGCATTTGTGATTGATTAGTTTATACTAGATTACCATTAGCTTAAAACATTACTCTAAACACAACACACATCACCCCATTTAGCACAAGCATTAAGCAGATTGGGAAACTGGTCCCATTATCCCCAGTTGGAGCCACTACTCCAAAAAAAAAAGGAGCTACCAATCAAGGTCCAGACCGGATGGTTTTCCCCCATGTTGAGGCAACGATTTTTGAGGCTTCAACAGGTACCTAAGATGAATGATCATTTATCGTTATATGATCAGTTTCTAAATGAGCAGATGTTCGCTATAACGATTAAATAACCTTGGTATGCGGATGTAGTGAATTATTTATCAGTCGGGAAGTTACTATCCCATCTGTTACCCAAGGAAAGGAAGTTGATTGTCCAACATAGTGCCTGATTTTCATGGATTGGTGGGTATCTTTTCTACACTAGATCCGATTTACAGATTCGAAGATGCATTCGAGAAGATGAGGTCTATGACATCCTGAAAGCGTGTCACGATGAGCTTTGTGGCGGACATTTTGCAGACTGCAGAACCGGACATAAAATCCTTCGAATGGTCTATTACTAGCCCACCATATTCAAAGATGCCAAGAAATATGTTCAAGCTTGTGACAGCTACTAGAGGATGGGTCGTCTTGGCCATGCTGATGAAATGCCACTACAGTTGTAGTCGGTGGCAAAACCCTTTGAAATGTGGGCGCTTGAATTTATTGGGCCCTTTAATTCGCCATCAAATCGAAAGGTCTATATACTAGTTACCACGGACTATGTAACTAAATGGGTAGAAACAGTAGCCTTGCTATGGGCCATAGAAGAAACAATGATTATTTCCTTATTGAATTGTTTGTACGAAATGGCTTACCAAGGGAGGTGATAACCAATGGAGGATTGCAGTTTTCAAGACATAAAATTTTAGCAACCCTGCGAAATCATCACATCAAACATCGAATTACCTCTTTGTATCACCCAAAGGAAAATGGACAGATAGAGAGAATCAACAAAGTCATAGAAGAAATCTTGACTAAAACAGTCTTTTCAAATCAACAGAACTGGGTTGCTAAACTTCCAGAAGCCTTGTGGGCCCTATTGCACAACATAGCACAATACTACTAGATACTCTCCCTACCAACTTGTTTTCGTAAAATAACCAATCTTCCCAATAGATTTTGAGATAAAGACTCTTAGTACATCCTAGGAGGTTGGACTAGATTTTACAGAAGCCCAAACACAACGACTTCAGCAATTAAACGAGCTAGATGAAGCATGCTTACTTACCCTGCAGTGTACAACAATTGTTCAATAGCAGAGGGCCAAGTGGCATGATAGGCCTGTTAAAAAAAATCATTTCAGAAAGGTGATAAGGTGCTCCCCTATGACTCCATATTTCAGGAATTCCCATGGAAGCTATAGACAAGGTGGCTCGAGCCTTATGAGATTCAAGAAGTGCATAACAATGGCACCATAACTTTAATCACCATTGACGGGTCTGGTGTTCCATTTCTAGTGAATGGACATTGGTTACGACTTTATCACCATCCGCTCACAAAGGAATCTTTCTATCGATCGTTTTTACTTAAAAGGATAGTTGTTGTTCCCTTCTCGAAGAAACAATTGTTGTTCCCTTTCCAATGAAACAGTTGTTGTCCCCTTCTCCAAGAAACTGTTCTTGTTCATTTCTTGAAGGAATAATTGTTGTTCCCTTTCCAAAGAAACAATTGTTGTTCCCTTCTCAAAGAAACATATGTTGTTCCCTTCTCGAAGAAACAGTTGATGTTCCCTTCTCGAAGAAACAGTTGTTGTTCCCTTCTCGAAGAAATAGTTGTTGTTCCCTTCTCGAAGAAATAGTTGTTGTTCCCTTTTCCAAAGAGCAATTGTTGTCCCCTCTACGAATGAAACATTTGGTGTCCCCTTTAACGAAAAAGAACAAATTGTTGATCCATCGCCATGAATGATTGTTGTTCTCATTACTATCATCCCATGCCAATTATTCCTTTTGGTTATGAGTTCAATCTAAATCTTTAAAAGCAGTAATCTCTAAATCATCATGATTCTTAGCCTTTTTGGTGTATATATATATATATATATATATATATATATATATATATATATATATATATATTAATCTGACATGCTCTATCTATGAATATTCCTACTTATGTCTATTTTTCGGATACATTATAAACTATTCATGATCTATCCCCACCATACTAGTTTTTCTTTTATTACACATTCAAATGGTGGTTTCCTCAATAAATATGATGGAGAATCTAAGGCATATTTATCCTTGGCATTTTTTTTACTTCTTACACCATCTCAGACTCTTAAGGAGTTGATGAGCCTCCCCTAACTTCTAAACAAAAAAAAAGAGAAGAAACACAACAATAAAAAATTAAGCTAAAGGGATAGGGGGTCTCATCACGAGCCAACCTACCATGATCATAGGAAAGTAACATAAGTGACATTCCCATTATGGCTACCACACCAGGGTAATGGCCTTGTGACACTAAAATGTCCAAGGACAAGAGGTCTCATCACGAGCCGACCTGTTCACTTTGTTATGATCTGGTGAGTGGCATTCTTACTATCTGGTCATCACGCTAGAACAATGTCCTTTTTAAAAGGGAAATCATTTTTTTAAGTTCAAGATACTGGCTCATTTATGGGTTAAAAGGAAACCTTGTTGAGGCTACAAACACCTCTTGGCAGCAGTGGCTCTACCTATGGTATTGAAGTATACTTTCAAGTTGCCAAACTTTTATTATGTCCTTAGTTCTTCTTTACTAAATAAAAAGGGAGAAAACACCTTTGATTTGTGATTACATCTTTAATAACTAGTATGGGTGGCATATGTATATTACATGAACCACGTCAACATTATTCGATCATCTGATGTTAGCAGTCATAAATTTAAAACAATGCCTCATCAGATTTCATCGCACATACTCCAAAAAGTAAATCTCTTTCCATGATGTAAATTTTGTACGCTTTATTTCTCATGATCCTCTCTGACCAATCGAATGGTTGTGCATTTATTGCATTCAATTCTGACTACCTAACTGTTCTAACCACTTTTTGTTGTAATAATGATGTCGCATGCTCTCTTTCCCATCCACATGCTTCACAGGTCATGGTTGCCCTTTTTTTCATTAAAGGGGGGTGGTCATACATTATTACGACATGAAGGTGCACGATTAACGAACAGTTGCCATACATGTCAATATGATAGGATATTATTACCGAGAATCTGTACTTAGTTTCTATTCTTTATACTCCTGCATGAAGTTTATGTTGTTTCATTACGAGATTTGTGGGATCCAATAGTGCATGCAGGTTTGCAGATTGTCCTCAGGAAATAGCAGATATGGGTGGCACCTCTGTTTGCAGTGAGCCTACGCTGTTACAAATCACCACGCAAGCCTGAGATATCTTAGAACGTGCAGGATGGGCACAATATCTTACTCAGCTACAAGGGTTTAATGATGACATTGCTCTGGAATTCCTGCAGAATTTACAGAATGAGAGCACAATTGTCAAAGGCAGGACCATAGCAGTAACTGAAGCCATTCTGGCAGAGGTCACAGGCCTCCCCATAGAAGGCATAAATTGGGTCGAAAAGCACATGGTATTTCATGAAGTTGTAGAATTGTTCAAAGATCCTAGCGAGGAGTTAGTGCGGAAAGGAAAAGGTATCTGTCCTACATCCCTGAGCAAACCATGGTGTGAATTGGCAAAAGTCATTCAAAAATATATCACATGCGATGGTCACCATGATGTGGTAAGACCTCGGCACCTTAAATTGTTAGCCGCATTAAAGTAGAAAATAGTAATTAATTTTCCATTTTTCCTAAATATGTTATTACATGAAGTTGCTAGTAGAGTAAGGAAGTCCAGGAACCCGCAAGCCACAGTCAATCATCATGGTCTAATTAAATTAGTGGTCATCAAGGAATTAACTCAATTACAGTTAAACTGGGACAACTTTATAAGCTCTGATGCACTACCCCTAGAAGGAATTCCTGAAAACACCCAGCCTGAGGAAGAACGTCAGACCATGGAGATACAAGCCCCAAAAAGGGGACGAAAAAGGAAATCCCCTGTTTTGACATCTATTCCTATTAAACAAAGATGGTTTGAGTGAAATACCCAGTGGAGAAGCATTATTTTAGCCATAGATGAGGTGGGACCATCCCATGGATCCCCTGATAACCAACAAGTTGCTTTTCCCCAGGATTATGAAGAAGAGGCGGCTCGAGTCTTAGAAAATTTGGGAACTCTCTTTGAGGAGTTGGGCCAATTTGAGAATTTACAATAACATACTCCTATCCCTTCCACTTCTCCTCATATTTCTCACCATACAGAGACATTACCCTCTTCCGAAAATGATAGAGAAATGCAAGAATTAGAAGGGCAAGATTTTTCTACAGCTAAAACCCAAGAGCTTGAGGCTAATTCAAGGGATATAGCCTCACTTGAGAAAAACCCTGATAACGTTGAGGAGCCTGGAGTTAATTCAGGGGATACAACCCCACTCAAACAAAACCTTGATAATGATGAGGAGCCAAAAGCTAATTCTGGAGATACGACCTTACTTGAACCAAACCCTGACAATGCTGATGAGTCAAAAGCCAATTCAGGAGACAAAGTCTTACTCGAACGTGAGCCTAACAATTTTGAAATTTCCCCTATTTTTTAGAATGTTTGTTGGCCCTTCTTCCCCAGTAAAGAAACCTAATGTAAGAGTAAAGAGGAGAGATGATCATAGGTTGGAATTGATGGATAAAGAAAATAAGAAGTTGAAAATAAAAATTAAGAAGCTTAGAAAATGGCTAAGAGACTCTAAGAAAATTCATAGGAAAGAAATGGAGTTGAAATTAATAGGGACCCATAGTGGGAATTCTCTTAATTCCACTAGGATTCAAACGGATAACATCAGTACCTGTCCAATAGGGACTCAAACTGAGGATGTCTGTACTAGTTTCATAGAAACTCAAACAGATTTATGTTCTTCTATGAAATTGATAAAAACAACCACTCAGACAGATTTGCAGACAAATCTTTGTTTCCCTATGTTAACAATAGAAGAAGTTGTTCAAATAGACCTTTGTGTCCCTGTGGTAACAACAAAAGTAGCCATTCAAATAGAGTCAATAGAAACTGGTAGTAAGACTACTCAAACTGAGGATGTACCTCCTTATACCCCCTTGGTAGTAGAGGCTATTATTTAAAAATTGAGGATAGAACTGGTAGAATTATAGCAAGTACTACTGCAACATCAATAGGAAGTTGTGCCTTTGAATAAATATCAGGAGTTATTGAAAAAATTTAATGACTTGACCACAATAGAGGATGAAACCTATGCCAGCCTTAGAGAAAAATGAAAGAAAGTGGAGGAACTACAAGGATAGTATCAGAAAGTTGTGGAACAAATCAAAATTATTTGTTATGTTTATTCAGATGCACTAGCCTATAGGTCATGTGCTACGAACTATGCAATTTTCTGCTCAAGTGATATTTAGTGTTAAAAGTTAAGGCCATTAGAGCTAGTCATCCCTTTGAGTTTAAATCTACTCCTGATTTTATTAAATGTTGTCAAACACAGACTGAGGATGTAAAATGTTTCTTATGTGAATTATATTTGCACAAATTTTTCTTGGAAGATGACAGGTATGTCAATCTGAGCCCTTTCCTCGGGGATGTCTAGTTACAGGGCTCTTCTCTCCTTCACTAACAACCAGATCAAATGGGCTAAGGCTCATGATACTTTCCATAGGAGAGAAAGTGGACTGGATCTTTGGGTAAGAGGTGAACCTACACTTCCCCTGCAGCTCTGGGTACAACATAAGAGATTTTTGGAAAAAGGAGTTGTTTCCACCTTGGGACCCATCCACACAAACACTATCAAGTCGGGTTTGGAATATTTTGAAGACATTAGAGAAGCAGCTCTCGTGGATGCAAAGAAAATATGGAAAGCCTCTCTAAATAATGTCAGAAATCAAGAACCTTTTGGTTACAGGAATTTCACGGTAGCAGAAGCTAGACTCGCCCATTATGGTAACCTTTTCCTAAGTGAGGGTCCTACTTGGATTGGATTCCACTACAGAATTCCTATCATTTGGTATCCTCCTGATGGGTATCAGTGTAATTATGAACTATTAGAACATCAGGAAGTCCAAGCCTTCACATTACTTAAAATAAAAAATAGTTTTCAGGTCTATAAGGAAGAAACATATCCTTTCTATCCTCTGCCTCAGTTGCATCTTAACTATCTTATTGCATGAGGACATGCAAAAAGGTAAGCTGGGGAGTATGTTGGGTTGTGAAAAAGGTATGTTTTTCCTCCTCATTTTCTTAATTAATCATATGGTTTTCCATGAATTTACTCTCGTCTTGAGCACATTCTCGAAGAAAGACCATGAAAAGCAAATAGAAAGTAGTGTTGGACAAATTACATGTTTTTAGTATCAAAAGCCTAAGTTTCTGCTTGTTTATGCACAGGTTGATTGGATTGGACAATTGTTGTTCCTTTCGGATAAGACGACAGTGCCAAGAAAGGGATATGCCGTTGATTACAGTTGTGCAAACCACACTAAAGGCGGAGGAAAAATATGGGATTGATATGGAAATATGATTGTTCGGGATAAGCTCTGATTTTGCTAGCAGTTCATAGAATATATAATGCTAGTAAATCAAAACGAACAAAAACCTTGTAACTTTTTAATTTGTAAAATTCCAGCAAGACTGCGAATGCATATTGAACTTTAAAGAGTTGAAGTGATTTTGTAATTCTTTTGACAGTTAATGAAAGACTTGAAGTTTTCCATTAAATCTGTGTATTGAGTTTCGATAGCAGTTTTCTTCTAGAGGCTTTGGGCCCGATCACTGGAAGATCCACTGCTCCTTGTATTATGTTATTTATGTTTTACTGTCAAGATTTACGTTGTTTTTTCTTCTCTAGGTTGAGTTAGAGTAAATCATATAGCTCAGTTAATATCGTTTTTATTTACAGAAAGTAAGTTTGTATATGATTGTTGTTCCCTCTTAGTATATGCTTTTTGCAATTACTTCTAGCTTTGAATATTCTTTGTAATTAGTATGATTTGAATAGTCTCCTTTAATGCACATGGATTTGATTATTCATGTTGATTTCCTCTCTTGTATTAGGACATTGGATTAAGATCTTTGTTTGAAAGTAGTTTGCAAGTGATTTATCTTTTCTATTTCAAATTATAGAATAATTTTTGTTCTGCAATTCTAAGAGTTAATGAGTTGTTAAGTGATTTTCTATTTCTACAACGATTATTTAGGATTAATTACTTGCATTTCAATCTCTGATTGTTATCGCACAGACAGTGCGTACAATCTTGAAATAGACATGCGAATCCTAGGTTGACATATTAATGTAGGATTAAGATTGATTTATAAGGTCATCTTAGTGCACCAACACCAATGAGGCTCAAAGACCTATTTATTATTTAGAAACAATAGAAAACCCTAAACATCCAAAAACCTAACCCTAGGAGATGAAGCGCCAAAACTATGGGCCCTGTTTGCGTAAATTGGTACAACAATTTCCCGGGATCATAACTTTGGCATACGATCTCTGTTTGATGACCACAATACCTCATTAGAAATATATATTCAAGGACTATAAATTTCAAATGCAAACATCAAAGAAAGAATCATGTTTTCTCGTTTTTCCCAAAAAACGTTGTTTAGGGCCTCAAAATGGCTATGAAAGTTCAAGACCTAAAAAACTTCCAAAAATAGCAAATTGTACTATAATTAAGGAAACTGAAAAAATGAAAGAGAAAGTGGTGGGGGTCCAAGTGGAATAGGTGGGTGGCCACCAATATATACCTATATCAGTCCTCCCCCCTTCGGAAGAAATGGTCCCCATTGCGTTGAGTACCTCCATGATATGAGGAAACTTCCGCTGAACTTGGTCCTTGGTGAGCCACTTGCCTTGGTGCAGGAGTTGGCCAGCTTTGAAAACCCAATATAGTTGGACCTTCTGCTAGAAAGTGTTCTTGATTTGTGTCTCCATGATCTAATCAGTGGTGTCTTATTCCATGCAAGTTGGGTTTAACTATGTTGGTGTGATCTATTCTGCAATGTCTAATGTGTCCAACAATGGTGGAAAGTATGGTCGAAGGCGGTCCACATTGAACACTGGGTGCAGGCCAGGGAATGGGGGAATGTTGAGCTCAAAATAATTATCTCCCACAACCTTGGTAATGGTGTAAGGCCCATATTAGAGTTGTTTGAGCTTCTGATGGGATCTGATAAGGCATTCTTTCTGAAAATGCAACCAAACTTTGTCCCCCACCTAAAACTTGTGTGGCACCCAATGTTGATCATGTCATTGCTTTTACTTGGAATTTGACTTCTCCAAAATTTCGTGAACCTACTGGTGGATGTGTTGGATGTGTTCAATAAATCCGGTTGCTTTATCATCCTTTGACAATACATGTGTGGATTATGTCTGTGTAGTCTCGTGAGGCATGGCAACATCAACTAGACACAATGGTTGAAATCCTAGACCCACTTGAACGGGACTGCGACAAGCCGAGCTATGGAGAGCTCTATTATAATTTTCTTTCACATGGGGAAGGCCCTCATCCTAGTTTCGTGGATGTTTAGAGTTGTACACGTGAAGTATGTGCACTATCATCCTATTGACAACCTCCGTTCGGACATCAATTTGGGGATGGAATGCAGGGGACTTGGTGAGCTTGGTGTCCAATAGTGTCTAGAGGCTTGACCAAAATGCACTCAGGAACCTACTATCCTGATTTGATATAATGGTTTGGGGGATTCCAAAATTTACCCACACTTGTTCAAAGAAGAGTTTGGTAGTGTCCTTTGTTGTGATACTCTTCTTGCAGACTGCCAATATAGCCATCTTAAAAAATTTGTCGATGACCACAAATACATAGTCATTACCATGCTTAGTAGAAGGGAGGCCAGACATATATTCCATGGATATGGATTCCCAAGGTTGGTTGAGAGTAGGCAAAGGAGTGTACAGGCCTTGCTTCTTGATGGTTGGATTGGCGACGACACAGTCAGTGTAGGATCTGATATATTTCCCAACATCTAGTCGGAGTTTTGGCCAATAAAAGTGTTTTTGTAGTACAGCCATAGTTTTCTCCACACCAAAGTGTCTTGCGACCCAACTGTAGTGTGCCTGCCAAATCAGCTTGGCACACTCACTTGATGGAACACAAAGGTGGCCCAGGTAGCATAATAATGTGTCCTAGAGATGGAAATCAAGAACTTTCTTGCCATATACTAGAATCTAGTATATGGAGGCGAACTCTGGATCATTTTTGTATATTTGTGGCCATCCATAGGTCTCACGGCCACAAGAGTTGAGAAAAATAGTCAGTGTTGCAACTGGGGGCTGGCTGAGGTAGTTTGCAACATGATTGGTTCTTCCTTTTTTGTATTTTATGTTCAAGTGGAATTGTTGCAGATATGTAGACCACTTTTGATGGCAATCATTCTACAACTTCCCTTGTGTTTTTATAAGCTAAAGAGGTTAGTGATCAGTGTCGATGACCATCTCCTTCCCCAGAATGTAATGCTTCCATTTTCGACAAGCTTGCATGATGGAATAATTCTCTTCATCATAGGTGGGGTACTTTTGAATTGTATCGGAAAGCGTCTCACTATGATAGGCCATTGGATTCCTATGCTGGGTGAGGACTGCACCAAAAGCATAGTCAGAGGCATCTGTCTCAATTTCAAATGGTTATCACAGGTCTGGAAATTTGAGTACCATTGTAGAGAATAGGCGACACTTCAACTCAACGAACGCCTTTTGTTGGGAATCGAACTAGGAAAACTTTTCTTTCACTCTGCCCTTGGTAATATGATTCAAAGGCCAAGTGATATGGGAGAATCCCAACACGAACCTTCGATAAAAATTTGCAAGGCCCAAAAAGTTGTGAAGCTTTGTTAGAGTGGTTAGGGTTGGTCAATCACGAATGACTTGGATCTTAGTCAGATCCACATGCATGCCACGATCATCTATGATGTAACCTAGATATTGGATCTGGCTCATGCCAAAGGTGAATTTCTCCATGTTGGCACATAGTTTGTGCTACCGAAGGGTTTGAAGGACCTACCGAATGGGTTGCAGTTGTTCTTCCCAACTCTTCCTGAAGATAAGGATGTCATCCAGATAAGCAACCACGAATGGGTTGGTGAAGGGTCACAAGATGTCATCCATTAGCCTCATAAAAGTAGCAGGCGAATTTTTCAACCCGAAGGATATAACCAATCATTCAAAAGGGCCTTTCTTAGATTTGAAGGTGGTCTTCCATACACATGTGGGCTCTATTGGAACTTGGCGATAGCTAGAATTCATATCAATCTTACTGAAATACTTGGCCCCCTTGAATTGGTCCAGAAGGTCATCAATCCATAAAACTGGATACTTGTTCCTGACAATGATTTTGTTTAGTGCCTGATAATCAATGTAGAGACTCCAGGTCCCATCCTTATTTTGTACAAGTACAATCGGGCTCCCACAAGGTGAGGAACTTGGTCAGATGTGCCCTTTTTGCAGAAACTCCTAGATTTGCTACTTGATCTCTTCATTTTCGAGAATGGAGTGCCAATATGTCAGCCCATTGGGTAGAGGTGCTTCAGGAGTCAGATCGATCGAATGCTTGATGTGACAGTGCAAGGGTACCCTTGTGGGTGAGGAGAATATGTCCATGTATTCTTCCATGACCATATCCACCTACTTCTACTACGTGGAGGAACCCTTTCCGGGGGCCATGGATATGGCTATGATCTTCCCCTTACTTTGAGAGTGAATCAGAAAGAAAACAAATTTTCCAGTCTAGAGACTGGGATATGATCTTATTGCATTTCTTAGCAAATATCAAAGAGATGGCAGTAGGCAGGGCTACCTCTAGTGTCCTGTATAATTTATTACCCAAATAAATAATAATAGTGTGAGGCCTCGACTCATATACAGCATGACACTTCCACAAGTATGGTTGGCCTAATAATACATCACAAACTTCAAGTGGACAAACATCCCACAATACCTCATCCTTGAAGGGCTTGATGTTGTATTTAAGGCGACACTACTAGATAACGTGAAGATCTCATCCTTGTTGAAGCCACCTGATGGTGTACGACTATGAATGTGTTGTGGTCAATAGGCCCAATTTCTTCACAACCTCTGTTGAAATGAGTTTCTTTTGGATCTTGTTGTCGACAATGAATGGTAGTGGTGAACCATTCACCCACATCTATGACTAGAAGAGACGCCCCCCCTCCTCTAGATCTTCAGGCTCAATCTTCTTGATCTTGGTGGTGGCAATAGTGGTGTTGGCTTCGCATCAATAATATTCTTCCCTTTGTAATTCCCCTTGTAAATATCTAACTTAGAGTTAGAAAATGCATATGATTGTGAAGCCTTTAGCTCGGTCACCAGTGACTACTTGGCTCAATACTCACTTATATTGTGAGCGGGGCTCTTATGGAACTCACACCACTTCGTTGTGTCCTTCTTCATCTTCATAGTGCTGTTCTTTTCTTGTGTCTTCGACGAGTTGTCCTAGGTCACCCCACCTTGGATTTTTCCTTTGTTCTGTGGTTTGAGGGAACCTTTCCCTTGCTTTATATTCGCAGATCCAAAGTCTCGCTTCTTTTGTTTTAACTTCTGCTCGATCTTGACAACGTATCAGTAGGCAACACCAAGCAAGGAGATGTCTAATAAATCCATCCCTTCTTGGATGTATTTATGCAAACAACCATGATACTTGAGCACCATATGCTGCTCAAAATCCTTTACACCCAACTTCGTGCAAAGGGTATGAAAAATATTTGTGAACTTTGGCACGTCTTGGTCCCTTCCTTGTCGTAGTGTGGTCCACTTTATGTACTTATCTTCATAGCTCCCGACAAGGTAACACTGCTCCTTGATGGCGTCTTGGAAAGAGTTCTGAGTGGGTGCGGCTGAAAATAGTGAGGGTTCTGTCTTGTGCTTCTTCTCACGGTAGGTTTCCCACTAGTCCTTGACGTGGGGGTCGGCTTTAAGGAGTGCCAAATTAATCTCTTTCCCACTAGAAAAATCATGAACTGAAAAATACCCTTCTAGTAAATTTAACCATCTATCTACGACGTCTTTGTCTATCTAGCCTTCAAATATGGGAATATAAAAGTTGACTTGTACCTTGAAGGGAGTAGTACCTCCAGAGTGGTTTCCGGATGAAGATGTGTCACTTGTGGGAATCTGCCAAAGGATCTGGGAAAATTTTTCCATCATCATGTTCCTATGTTGCTCGAGGTCTTCCTTGAAAAATATTTTGAAGGGATCTCCTGCTCCCTTGTCTTTATTTTCTTCTGCCATGGGAGGCCGTCAGGGTTTGCGAGGTTGTTCTTGCAAAGGTTCAACAAGTTCAAGCCCTAACTCCTTATACCCTGACCTCGTTGGGGACATGCAAAGAAAAACTGAGAAAGAGAAGATCGCTTTGATACCACTGATCTAGACTTATGCAGACATGCAATATAATATAGATATAAACATAAACATAGAGGTGTTGCAGGAATAAATTTTCATTTCATTAATATCAAAGAACTGAAATATGCTTACATATAGAATGAAAATAAACTAGCTCAAGCGATGGTAGCTTATCTCTAAGAAGAGATGTGGTGGCTACATGCCTCTTAATTTTTTTCCAATGAGGCTCTAAGGCCTATTCATTATTTAGAAACAATGGAAAACCTTAAACATTCAAAAACCTAACCCTAGGAAATGAAGCACCAAAACTATGGGTTGTGTTTGGGTAAATTAGTAAATTAACTTCTCGGGGTCGTAACTTTGGCATATGATCTATGTTTGATGTGCACAATACCTCATTAAAAAGATCTATCTGAGGACTAAAAATTTCGAATGAAAACTTCAATCAAATATTAATGTTTTCCCATTTTTCCCAAAAAAAATCGTCATTTAGGGCCTCAACACGGATTCAAAAGTTTAGGACTCGAAAAACTGCGAAAAATAGTAAATTGTACTATAATTAAGGAAACTAAAAAATTGAAAGAGATAGTGGTGGGGGTCCAAGTGGAATAGGTGGGTGGCCACCAACATCCACCTGGATCAAATACAAACAAAATCTCAAGAAATCTTAAAGCTCTTAAAGGTTGCAAATAGAGTTCATGATCTAATAAAGGAGTGGGGTGTCAAATACCTAGATGTTCCAGAGTGGTTAGTCAAGAAGGAAAAAATTGTTGCTAAGATGGATAGAGTATAGATGAGGCTTCATATTCAAAACTATACCCATATTAACGATCAAGCGACCAACACTATAGTTGCTTATGGTCAACTACATAGTGGTTTGGAGTCTTTACTACAGAAACATGGAATACCTTTTGTATGGGAATTAGGAGAAATTAGAGGTAAGGATGTCATTATGCAGGAGATAAAGTAGTACATTGATAAAATTGGGCAAGCAATTAGTTAGGAAGGCTTGGACATCACCAAGGAATTTATCCTATAGCATGCAATTGCACCGACTAAAGTTAATATGAAGTTATCATGGCTATGGAATAGTTTACAATATGGCTCCAAATCCATCAGCAACATACAAAATTGTTGTTGAGATGGATAGAGTACAGTTGAGGCTTCATATTCAAAACTATACCCATATTAACAATCAAGCAACCAACACTATAGCTACTTATGGTAAACTGTGTAGTGGTTTGGAGTCTCTACTACAGAAACATGGAATACCTTTTATAGGGGAATTAGGAGAAATCAGAGGTAAGGATGTCATTATGCAGGAGATCAAGTATTACATTAAGAAAATTGGGCAAGAAATTGGTTAGGAAGGCTTGGACATCACCAAGGAATTTATCTTATAGCATGCAATTGCACCAACTGAAGTTCATATGAAGTTATCATGGCTATGGAATAGTTTACAATATCAGTATCACAATGTGCCAAGATATGATACATTGTGGAGTTGCATGTCTGAGTCAAAGTCATTGTAGTAGAGTTCAAATCTTGGCACTCATTTATTTCAAATGGACTTCATATTGAAGTGATTGATTTGTCTCTTTATTCCATGTGAAGATATATTGTCCTGTTATAGTTTTTGCCTTATGTAGCCACCGTCTTATATGTAATTTGTCTTTTGTAAACAATAAGTCCAACGTAATAAAGTACAAGAGACACATGTGGAATACGAAGAGACACATGTGGAATACAAAAATTCATAAGTAGAATGTGAAAGGCTATATGGATAAGTCATAGAAGTTGAAGAGTCATGAGAAAACTCAAGATTCATTGTCTTTTGTTATATATAAGTCCTCACAACTCATGAAAAGGGCTTATATTTTTAGATATTTGACCTTGGCTTTTCTTGTTTTGCATAAGGGAGAAAATCATGCTTTGGAGAAGCAAGTTGTACCTTCATGTTTCGTTGTTGGAGCTATTTTTCCACTTATGTACTAGTGTACTTGGAATATTTCATTAATTATCAGAAGCTCCTTGAGCCATCACTCTTTCATGCATGTATTGTGGATGTAGTAAAAGTATTCTTTTTATGTTTTTAGTATATGTTGATGTAGTACATGCTAAAGATAATAAACTATTTCGTTGCTTTGGATATGCATCCTGTTGAATGAGTGTTTTTTATGATTTCATGATTGTTTTTCATATTGTAAACTAATTTGCAGGTTGATCAAAAAATTATCCTTCTTCACTCGCATGCCTCTCTTAACACAACACTATTGTTTCCCTATTAGAGGCTCACCTTTCTCTTGTTCATGGAGGTTCCCTTTAAATTCTATATATGGTGTCACACAAAGCTTACAACATTGCTACCCTAAAAGGCATGTTTATGATCTCGTGTGTGTGTATTTCATCCAAGACACACTCCTAAATCACTTGTAATGGTGTTTGAACCATATAACCAAATGGGACTCATATACCAAACGGTGTGAGGTCTAATTGGGAATTCATATCGGGGAGATCCCCTGTATTTTGGCGGTATCCAACACTGTCAATATCTCCTTGAAAACAACTTCGGCCAAATTTCGAATCACATAGACTCCATAGCCAAAGGGTAAGGCACTAATGCAACCAAAATTGGTGATCACTTTACACTCAAGACTTATCTTTCTTTTCAACTTCTATTTTTTTGTCCCTTTAAGGATAGGGAGGCTTCCCTAGGGCTTGGTGCAAAATATTTTGGAGGACATTTTGAATCTTGTCCTTATACTATTTTTCCCATCCCTTGACATCCCTCCCTTTGCATTTGATCTCTCTCCAAGTTTCTCCTCCTCTTAGTTAGAATGCACTGTCAATGTGCACAGTCTCATAGAGGCATAGATGGTCATGATGGTTCAGGAGGTGTGCAGGCCCGAGTCTGAGCGTGTGTAGCCACAAAACTCTATAGGGAGTGCATTTCATTAGTGGCACAACAAGATATTGATGACATTGAATAGGAAGTGGTTGAGGAAAGATAATACTACTCTGATATTGAAGTGTGTGAAGCCATGGTTGATTGGGTACCACACCTGAGCACTGAGAGGGGGAGGCCCAACCAATTTCTCCTCCCAATGGAGTTGTAGTAGATAATTAAGGAATTGTTAGGGAAAGTGTTGTTTTAAATGAACATTAATCAAGATGAACTTCTCCTTAGGATGGAGGAGCAACACTTACTCTATGAGATCCTAGATCAACGACTACAACACATCGAATAACTACTCCATCCATCTCATGTACATTTTTCAAATGATCATGCTCCTCCAACATAGGGCATCTAATGACTCAGGTCTGCTTAATTACATAATTCATAATATAACACTTGGTCAATCTGGTTTAATCCAATCTGTAGGCTTCACTATTCAGTTTCCTATTAAGTTAGCTCATGGAGAAAAGCAACCAAAACCTTGGTTTGGTTTTACTAAATTTTCTATGAATCTTTTGATAATTTTGACAGACTCACCTTCTAGTATCATTTTATTCCACTTGTTTGGTTTCCAGTCTAACAAGCCACAACAATCTTACTGGCATGTTATGCATTGTATATTTGTAGATATTTAAATAGAATACTAAATCTTACAAAAAATAAGAATAAGTTATTGATGAGAAAATTAATTAAAATTATTTTACTTCATTGCATACATCTTTAGAATTAAATGATACATTCTTAGATTTAAATAATTACTTAAAAGTATTCTAAGTTTAATTTTTAATATTTTTAAGAATAAATTAAAATGTGATATTAAACTTTGGGGATAGAGTATGTATATATCCATTGATTTTAACAATAAAATCATTGGAAAGAAATTTCAAATAATAAGATATCATACCCCAATTTAATATTTAACTTATCATATTATTAAAAATAAATAATTATTATAATAGTAATATCACATCAAAATCATCTTATGGGAATATGTGTGTGTGAGAGAGAGAGAGAATAAAGATTTTATAAAAAGTTCCTGGAGTTGGGGTGATAAGGATGGGACGACTGGGGAATGCATGGCCATTTACCATCCAAGAATTATAGCTAGAAGGTGTGGCACAGGCCCCCCGCCTTTACTTAATATTACCACACTTAATCATAATGATGGTGCTCATTTCTATGGGGATTTTTATGATTCGTTATGTTGTTTATTGTGTGGATGGTTGGCCATCACCTCAAAGCCAAATAGAGAAGGGAAGAGTTGGGAGGCATCCTGCTATAAGACCATTCAAGATTATTGCACCGCAAGGAAAGTACACCATGCACGCACAGATATGAAGAGATTATTAACAGGCAAGCCATTAGACAATCTATGAGGAAATTGCAATAAAAAATATTGCATAAAACTACGTAGATGACAACTCATGGCCTCTAATTCTCGCTTACATATTTCTTGGTTAAAGAGGGTAGGATTTCCTATTAAATTCCATACCCCATCGTAGGCATGCATTAGGTCTAGCTATTTCTATTGTTGGCATCTCAAGCTTTTAGTTCTCTTGTCGTTTCTCTTGCATTAAATCCCCCCCCCCCCCAAACTTCACAGTTTCCCTATTGTCTCCCTCTTATTCCCTCTCCACCTCTTCTCTTATTCAATTCCAAATTCCATTTGGTGTTTCTTTACGCTCAAAGGTTCCCCTTCCTCTCCTAGTTTTTGGAGAGGTTTCATCTTAAGGTTTTATCTAGGATAGAGGCTATCCTATCACCTTTCCTCCTCTCTTTTGTCTCCACCACCCTCGCTCTGACAATCACTCTTCCCAGAAGTTGTAATTTGAATATCACAATGCCTTGAAAATGGGCTAAGGTCAAACATGGAAAAGTGTATTATAAAGAAATGGGAAATACTCATCCACAACAATGAGCTCAAATTTCAATGAGAAGGTGTAGGAAAAATACATCGGTGTTGATATAGGAGGAAATTGCACAGGATAAGAGAGAAATTTCTAGTGAGAGAGGCTACTTAATGGACATGGAGGTTGTTGGCGAATTTGTTGATTGGATTCCCAACGTGGGTCATATGCATGGGCGGTTCAACAACTACATGGATGCAATTGACATATACTGACATCTTAAGATGCTCACTAGACATGTTCTTGTGCATAGAAACACAATAAGGGAAGATATGCTACTCATACTGGACGAGATTTAGCTCACTACTCGGGGACTGGACCAGAGAATGAAATGTATAGAGGTAGAGCAATGCCCCATATCTAGGTTGCTCATCAAGAAGTAGCAAAGAACCAATAGTAGTTGAAATGTTAGACTCTCCCAAGACTGGAAGATGCACTTAATACTCTATAATTTTGATACTATGTCTATTTGGTCTTTTAGATACAAGTCTATAGTTATTTTGGTGGCATAAGGCCACACTATAATAGTTTGTATGTTTTTTTCTTTTCTTTTTACTTTCTATGACATTAGAGTTTTTTAAGGCACTAGCACTATTATAGTTTCCCTAGTAATAGACTAGACCATATTGTAATATATATTTTTGTATAGCTACAATGAAATGATACACATTTTCTTATATATATATATATATATATAAAGAAAGAAAATAATTAAACCAACAATGGGTGACCCTATAAATAGAGTTGATAATTCTCTATCCAAAACTATTCATAAAATAAATTTTATATGACTAAATTCAAATAATGGAATTCAAATAAATGTGTTTTTAATGCTTATTTTTAAATTTTAAATTATTTATTTTTTTCAAAGGAACAGGGAGTATTTTGTATTATAAAATTGATTTGGAGACTAGGCCAGAACCCTTGCATTCTGTGTCATGTGCAAAAATACTACTACATTCTATGGCCCACCAAATAGAACTTTGGTGCTTGTTACAAAATTTGCCCAATATTCTGAAATATAGCCTACTATAAACTTGCAAAAGACTCCTAATAATCTTATATATCTATAAAACATGAAAAAACTTTCAAATATGTAGGAAACCTATTTTTTCCATACTGCTACATCGCCATTCTCGTCTTGTGCTTCAGATTCTTCGGTCAATTCTGGGCATTTTCTGTGATTGATCCTCATTGGCTCTGGCTATGTTAATGTGAGACTTTTCTCCTCCTACTAACATTGATTTCAAATTTTGCCCTCTTGAGAGACATAATAGCCATTTTTTTTACATCTTTGATTGAAACTTCTCAAGCTTGCTTTGCAACAATTTGTATTTGGTTATCATCAACAATTAAAAGGTCAACCTCTCCTTTCCCTCCATAGCTTCCCTGTGCATCAGATTTTGCATCAAACCTTCCACCGATTCCAACAACTTTTCCAGTAAAGAATTTAACTTGGTGAGCTTACCTTCATGAGATGATTCCCCTAGATCCTCCATGTGTAGACTTGTGGTGAAGTAAAATTATAAGTGCGGACACGAACAAATTCCTCTAGGCTGATGATGAGTCTAGCCACACCAGATACATTCTATGGAAGATTTCCTTAGGTTAGAACCAAATAAGAGGGCCTACCTCTTAGTCCACTTATCTTGTTTGATAATTTCCTTGCTTTCTCGCTCCAGATATCTCTTGCTTTCTTCTTCAAGCACCTGAAACAAGTAAACAACAGCAAACAACAAACGTGACAATAGACAAATTGCAATTCAACCTACTTAAAAAGTCAAGAAACATTAAACCATGAATCTATAATGTAACAAAACATGTAGGAAATCAATCGATAGTTACATATATTAATATCAAAGAGAGATTACAACCATTTGTGTTGACGTTGCAGTCCTCCTCTAACAAGACCAGGTTTCTACACACTTCTGCTAGCATTCCATGATAACCTCAAGAAACAATACTTTTAAGGCTCTTCCCTTTAGGATTCACTCCAAACCAAATCACACTTCTCCCTCACACAACTAGATAGCTACAACTAGTAATAGCTTGTTGTCTACTCCAAACCAAAATAGCATAAGCACACCAACATCAACACTAGCTTGTGCTTGGGAAGAAGGGAGGTTTATATAGGAAAAATGGATGGGAGATGGATCCTCTTCTCATGGGAGAAGGGCTTATCCCTTGAGGTAGTTCCATCATTATAGGGGAAAGGAGCCCAAACTGACATCCTCGACCCCATCCAGCCAAACCATTTACCAGACTTCCATTACGAAGCTTCTAGAGCTGGAAGCTTCAGCTCCAAATTTAAAAAACTTTCCAAAATAGGACCGGTGCGACTAGAACACAGCTCAGTCACATCGGTTGACGTGAGGTATAGTGCTAATCTCTGCACATCAGTGCAGGGAAGACAAAGGCCATTAGTTTCGGTCTTGTAAACTGGGAAAAATAGAAGTTTCAAGGGAAATGGTGTAGAAGGGAATTGATTTGCTCATGAAGAGGGACACAATGGGAGTTTCTTCATGAAGGAAAAGAATGTGGGGTTCACTGTAGAGGTCCTCTAGGATCAAGGAACGGGGAGTACAAGGATAGGGACAAAATTCTATGTAACAGATGACCCCTAAAGCGTGAAGGCCGAGCTAGAGTGAGGGATGAAATTCTTTATGAATCAGTGCGGGGAACTGGTCTACTGTCGGAAAATCTGCAAGAAAGTATAGATAAATATACATAAACTAAGATCTCCATCAAATGATACATGAATCATGGCATGGATGCAACCATCCAGAGAATGATCATGTAAAGGATCCAGGTATGGGAGCAGCCATCCATCTAAAGCGATCATAATGAAACCAAGGTATGGTTGCAACCATCCAATAATGAGAAGCATCACATATGATAACTCATGGTCTGGTCACATCCAGCCATCTGATAGATACATGCATATCATCATAACCATGTCACATTATTTCGCAACCTGTAATTTTGTGATCTGAGTCCAGCGTCTTGCGCTCCAACACGACCTGATCAAAGTATAGATTCTAACATGTGAATAGATGTGTTGATGTCGAACATGATAGAAAGTTGCTTGATTACCAGTCAATGATGTAAACAATTAACAAGCATGAGAGAAACCACCAATAATGACAATGGTCCTCAAGGTACTATTAGCACAATCCACGGAATGTGAATAGAAAAACTGAAGTCGAACACTCGTGAAATCACTCGATCTAAAGCCAATGATGTGAACTCATCGTCAAGTGCAAAGAACTTGCTATTAGGGCATGCAAGCTCTAAGGTACTTGAAGGGATTCTCTCGATCGACTTCCCGGATAAAGAGTTGAAGTCGACGAAAAGCGACCATGTCGAAGGAGGGCCATAATGAATCCCACATCATCGATGCAAGACAAGAGGATGCAAAATGATTTTGTATGATATAGAGAATCAAAGGTAAGTGTAACTGCAGAAGGACAACTCTTAAACATATCGACGACACAACTGGAAGTTTGGCAGCTTTTGGATCCATAGGATCGGTGGTCATGATGGCGTGGCAGAGATAAAATGGAAGGAAAAAATGAATGGCCGAACCCAGGAAGGTCAACAATACAAAGGAGGATGTCCCAACCCAACACGAAGCAGAGAGTGTCATGTTCAAGAGTGAGCTACCGACACAACTGATAGATTTCCAAATTTTCCCCCACCATTTCTGGCAAGTACCCTAATTATTTTTTAATCACAAGCTTGAAGGGGATAGCATATGCTTTCACTGTAAATTCATCCTTCAGATGAATCCGACCTAGTAAGTTTAACGAGCCCTAGGAAGGAGAAACTCATGATCGTCATGGTGACGAATCCGATGTCGTTTAATAGTTTAACAAGTCTGACAAAGGTGTAACTCGGTATCTTTTTCATGTATAGAGAGTTTGAAAAAGACACGTAAAAGAAAACTCCACATGGTCCCTTTTCATACGTTTGTGTCTCTCGAGCCTGAAAAGGTAGAAAAAAATACTCAAAATAATCGCTTGACCATTTCAGTCAAGGAGTACCTTTTTCATAAATAGTGCCTCCTAGCCTGAGAAAGGGGTAAAATTATACTGGGCACACAACGTTTCACATCTGTTAATGAGTTTGAAACAACAAGGGCTCGGCCATATTTTCATTTTTAAAGGGTCGGAAAAGAGCTGAAAGCAGACCCCCCATTTTTATTCTCTTTAACGAGTTAAAAAGGGAAAAATACTCGTCAATCTTTTCATATGAGTTTAACGAGTAGAGAAAAGAGCTGAAACATGACTCATCATCATCGTCAAACATCCATCACCTGACGTTGCACAAGTAAGGTAAAGTGTATTATCGAGTCCTGGGGGCAAAATAGGTCGAAATATTTACAAAACCTGATATTTTCATGAAAAAATGAATAAAAAGGGGAAACGTAAATATATTTTTACCATTTACCATTTTACCTTTGTTGTGAAGACTTTTTACTCACTTTTCCCTAATTGTTCCGGAGCAGATTATGAGAGATTCGGGAGGTCAATCGAGGAGCTTCCAATTCCAGGAATAGCCAAAGCCCTGAGCTCCATTTTTATGCTTTCTATTTCTGCTTTTATCCATTTTTTAGATTTTTTGAGGAGGTTTTTGAAAATATTTTTTGCCCTCGGTCGGCACTATTTCTAGGCACAGAATCACGCCAATTGGCGCAAATGTTTTTAAAACAGATGCGCTAGCTCTATGGATAGGGAAAAACCCTATTTCCTTAAAAACTAACTGTTTAAACTTGAATTCTATGTGCCAAGGATGATTATTGACTCAAAGTAATGGCTTTTGCAGGAGAGAATCATTGAAAATGGTGGACTGGAAAGAACGAGAACATGATGATGTTAACATCCAGGCAATGAATGACCCAAATTTCCTGGAGGCTTTGAGGGCTTGCGGGCTCCTAAAATTCTTTCTTACGCCAGGGATGCGAGCCCAGCCCGAGTTACTTCAGTACCTAATTAGTCTTTGGGACATTAATTAAGAGATCTTTGTCATTGGGGCCCAAGAGTTGGAGTTGGAAACTTCAGATATATACTTCATCACTGGACTATCCTATAGAGGGGAACCAATGAACTTGTATGGTTCACATCCGATTGGGGCAAGCATATCTTCCTTGCTTGTTGAACACTACCCTGAGGCCTTAAAATCCAGGAGTGGGAAGATAGAGATTTCTAGTGGTCAGGATCTGACACTGAGAGTGCTTCTATTGACTATCAACAGAGTGGCAGGGTCCTAGGTAGAACATGAGACTAACAAGTCGAAGTTCCTTTATGCTATTGACTGCACAGCTCCTATGATCTTCAACTGGGCAGAGGCCATGAATATCAACATAAAGCGCTAGCTGACGAAAGATAAGGTGGGGAATCTGAAGCAATTTGGCTTCGGATCAATGCTTGTGACCTTCTTCCTGGAATGAGTACCATTGTTCTAGTATCAGCGCACTGAGGTGGATCCTCCTATGCCACGCGATCAACAGATGGCCCGCTGGAGCTGTTTGATGCCCAGGATCATTGGGGGTCAGCACATGTCATACCGACCTGCATTCTTTTCATGGTTATGATGACAAAAGATCATCGTGGAGGATTGGCCATACAACAACACTGGTTTCTGAGGAGATCCAGACATGCCCTTACAAGATGGAGATGACTTCGATGATGAAGGTAAAAAACCAAAATTTTTAATTTTGAGGTTTTTAATTGTTTTTGGTATATATGTTCTTATAACATTTCTCTTGTTAATGCAGACGTTAGACCAGAGCAGCCTACTGGGATGTCCCCAATAGCTGGGCGCATCCCTCGTCCTATCGATGTTGTCACTCCTTATCAGGAGGGGAGTGACAACGAGGAGGACATCGCGAGGAACCTTGAGGCATTGACTCATGGTATCCTAGAGTATGCTCAGGTAGGAGACATTCCTCGTCAGTACCAGAGACACACTATGGGAGTTTCAGAGTGGATCTGCCGATTGCTGACTCGTGTTATTTTAGACACACATATTATTTTTTAGGGTTCTAATGTATCAAACATTATCACCATATATATATATATATATATATATATATATATATATATATGTATTTTACTATCTACTATGGTAAAAATGGTTTGTTTTGTCTTTTACATGTTTCGTAAATGTCTGTCCAACACATGATTAGCTAATGCATCTGTTAATGTATTCATGCGTCTAGGAATATGATGATATGTAATGTAATCAAAATTCCTTTCCAATAGATGAATACAGAGATACATTCTCAATATTTGAGGGTTTCTAACAAAATATTGCCCGTTGATTTGAAGAACGACAAGTTGTGAATCCAAGTTGACAACCAGTTCTCTGATTCCCAAAGTGATGGCTTCTGATAACAATTCGATGAACACATTGTATTCAACAATGTTGTTGGTTGTGCGACCTAGGCAGATACCTTGAAGGTCAGTCAACTCACCGTTAGGGTCATAAATAGCCCATGTCACGAATGATAGGTTCCAGGTAGCACGGCAAGCACCATCAGCAAAACCAACGTGAGGAGTCACAAACATCTACAAAGAAAGAAAAGCATAGTAAACAGGAAAGTTGTTTGAAAACTAACCACGTTCACAAAAATGAATCACACACTAATGTACATGAGTAACCATGCAAGATTTCCTAAGCATAGTACTTCTTGAGGTAAAGCCCATTTCGGGGCTTATTGAGAGGATTTCCTTCATAATCAATAAGCTCAGAGGCTCCTTTCTGCAAAATGTGTTTCATGATGTAGGGCCTATCCACATAGGTTCGAACTTGCCTACCCCCATCTTATCATTAGCTTGGTCGTATAGCAAGACCAAATCACCCTCAGAGAATGCGCGATGGGAGACCGACTGATCGAAATGGGATTTGACTCGTTTCTTTTGTGCTTCGATGACCAAGGTAGTGAGACGGTGAGTCTCGTCTAGTCGTTCTAAATATAAGAGGCGTTCCTCTTAAGGTGATGTTTCAGGGAGGAGTACAACAGCTAACTTGAGTGAAGGAATCTCGCATTCGATCGGCAGTGTTGCTTCCAAACCATAGACCAGTTGGAATGGTGTGAAACCAGTTACATCTTTGGTTGAGGTTCGGTAGGCCCACAGAGCTGAAAAGGCATGAGATGCCAATTTGACTTGTGCATCCCAATAGTATGCTGAAGCATTGTGACCAAGACTTTGTTCAAGACTTCAACTTGGCCATTGGCTAGAGGGTAATATGGGGTCGAGCCATCTTCTCAATGCAGATGTCAGCTCAGCGATCATCTAATCTCTGAAATGAGAGCCATGGTCTGTGAAAATGGCTTGGGGTACGCCGAACCTGGAAATAACATGGTTGAAAAGGAATTGAGTCGTCATCTTACCATCTGCAAAATATGTAGGCATCGCTTCGGCCCATTTGGTGAAACAATCCACAGCGATGATAATATAGCCATGCCCCCTGGCCAAACGAGGGTTACATGTCATATAATCAATGCCCCATTTGGCAAAGGGACCAACGGTAATGATGGGGTGTAGGTGAGTGGGTGGGGCACACATCTTGCGTTGGTAAATTTGGCATTTATGGTGTTAGTTCCAGTCTTTGCAGCCTTCCTCCAGTGATCAAACATGCTCTTACAAAGTGATTTTAAGGTGTCAAGGTCAAATTTTGTCATTTCAGTGAGTCTTCAAGTAAAATTTAGTCACTAGCTATTAGGTCTAGGGTTTGCAGCACACTTTGGGATCCATGTGGCAATTTGTCTTGGTACAGTGTTTTCCTTTGTAATTGTGAATTTATTTATGTGATTGTATGCCATTATCTCTCTTATTTCTTCTCAACTAAATCAAACAAGAGTGTAAGTAGAATCCATTGAAATTGCAGTGCTCTACTTGAGGTTTGCTTTAGTCTTTGATGTTTTCAGCTGTTTGGAGAGGATCCATGAGTTTTCTTGCCCTCTTCAGCTCCTCACCTATCTAATCCTTCCATCTCATTCAATTTGAAGTGCCAAAAACAATTGCCTACCTTTCCCCATTGAGATCTCTGCAAGACTAAGCCTCATTCCCCGCACCCAAAATCTGCCTTTCCATTTGAGCCAAAAAATCATCATTTTATTCAGTGAAACTCTTGCACACATATACCTAGCCTAAGATCAGTAGTAAAATCAGTCATCTCAAGCCTTTAGTGATTATAATTTGTTGAGAATGACCCAGAGAGAGCCCTCTCCTGACCTGGTAGGGCTAGCTACCAGGCTGAGCGTGGTTTGATGTTGGCCCTGGATCCTACCTTTTCAGCCTGAGGTAAATCTAGGCACTAACACGTGGCACTTGAAAACAACAAGAATGCAGTCCTTGAAGATAAATGGCCAGAAATAACCAGTGTGAAGGATTTTTTGACTTGTAGCATAACCAGACATATGACCACCACATGCCCCAGAGTGGCAATCATTGAGAACCCTTTCAGCTTCCTCGATCTTAAGACATCGGTGAAGAACTGAATCGACACCGACACAGTATAAAGTATCACTAATAATATGGTAGGGTTGGGAGTGATGCCGAATCCTTCAGCGATCATCCTTGGTCAACGCGGACCGGAACGTGGACATCTAGAGATACACAATGATATCACCGTACCATGGATCGAGGGTGCTAATCAGGAAAAGGGTCTCATCTAGAAGTTGTTCATCTGTACTAGCGGGGAGAGCCTTAGAGGGAAGGGAACAAATCAACTCAACGAAAACAAGTGGCTTCTTAGATTTGGCTGTAGTGAAGACCAAATTGAATTCTTGCAGGATTATGATCCATTTAGAATACTTTCCCCCCAGAAACTGACGAGTTAGGATATAGGTCATAGAGTTGCATTCAGAAATCACTATAGTCGTGCGTAATAGGATATAGTGCCAAAATCGTTGAACAGCCTGAACGACAGCCAAAGCCAACTTCTCGACATGTGCATAACGTGTTTTAGTGTCGAGGAGATTCTGACTAAGGTAGTAGATTACATGTTTGTTGCCTTCGTCGTCGTCTTGGACCAAAACTATAGCAATGGTGCTAGGGCCGTGACTAGGTAAAGTGATCTCGATAATATTCGGGCGGGTGCAATAGAGGATCATTTATGAGGATGGCCTTGATATCGTCAAAGGATTTTTGGGCCACCTCGTCCCATACAAAGGGCATTCCTTGTTTGACCAATCAAGTAAATCCTGTGGCTAGCCCAACATAGTTGGGTATAAAGCAACACAGAAATTTGGCCTTTCCTTGCAGAGTCTGGAGTTGGTGCAGTGAGGATGGAGGGGGTAAATTTACAATGGCCTCAACTTTTAGCGGATCTAGGAGAATACCATCCTTGGAAATGATGAAGCCAAGGAATCGTCCTAACTCTATGCAGAAAACACATTTGTGCGAGTTTAACCGAATGTTATAGTGTCTGCGGTGCAAAAAAATCTGTCGAAGATGGTCGGGGTGATCTTGGCGCTTACGAGAATGAGCGAGAAGGTCATCCAAGTAAGGCTAGACAATGTTGCGAATATCATGAAACGCATAGGACATTTCTAGTTGAAACATGGCTCCAATATTTTTGAGGCTGAAAAGGAGCTACTTATACGTGAACGTACCCCAAGGTTAGATAAAGGTTGTCTTTTCTTGATCGGACAGTGTGATGTTGATCTGGTTGTAACCAGAAAAACCATCCATAAAGGAAAAGATCTCACTCCTAGCACATTCATCAATGATTTGATCAATGAAGGGAGTAGGATAGTTGTTTTTAGGACAGGCACAATTGAGATCTCGATAATCCATGCAAACGTGGATCATGCCCTGTTTTTTAGTCATTGGGACAATATTGGACACCCAGTCTGTAAGGGGGACGGGATAGATAAACCCAGCTTTGAGAAGCTTTTCCACTTCACCCTTAATAGCGGCGTCCTTCTTAGGGTGCACCGGGTGAAGCCGTTGGTGAATGGGTTTTGTGTGCGGATACGTTGGTATTTTGTGTACCACAATGTTAGGGTCAATGCCGAGCATTTTTTCATAGGACCACGCAAACACATCATGGAATTCCTGAAATAGATGAGTATATGTCTTGATCTCATGCGGAGAATAAGATACCCCAATATGAACGTGTTCAACAATACCGGGTTTGATAGAGATGTCAATCCGCATCGTTTGGGTAATATTACCTAGATTTCCTTCAAACCATACTTCATGAGTAACAATCGGTGGAAGAAATGGAGAAGAGGACCTTTCGAAAGCGATAGACATGACCGCCGGGCAAGGCAGGAATGAGGAATGAGTATCGATCCATGGGGGTTTCTCGAGAGACATGAATTCCATGAGACCTTCACCAGTAAGGAAGGTCTCAGCTAAGGGATCAAGCGATTCCAGAGTGCCAAACCACGAGGATTGAGAGTACGTATCGAAAGAGGTCTTCGACATAAAATAATCAGAGGATGCAGAGTTCGAAGCCGAAACAATTTCCATGTAATTGACTTCGGCAAGACTAAGAGGCATAACCTCGCCCCAGGTATAAACAAGATCCGATGCAGGTATGACCCAAGGATCAGATTTGATCAAGATCATGTTGATAGAGGCAACATGAGGAGGTGGGAGTGGAAAAATTCCCATTAAGGCAGAATCTTTGAAGAGACCTGCCCCCACACTCTCATAGGGAGCACTAGAGTGCTTGACGTACGGAACATTGCCATATGAGGAGGAAGAGGCAAAGAAAGAAAGCTGGTCGACAGTGAAAATCTTCCCTTGATGGGGAAAATGAATCACATGAAATAAAGAGGAGGCCACGGCATGCATGGCATGAGTCCAACTTCAGCCGAGTAGAAGATTATAATTGAGATAAGAGTCAACAAGTTCTACTTTGACTTGCACTATCTTTCCTTCCAGGGTGATGGCAAGGTTAGGTAAGACACTGAAGGGTCTCGAATCGCTCCCATCGAAAGCTTCCAAAGTGTTCATAGATTAGTTCAGTGCAGGAGAACCAATAGCCTTCCAACACGCAGTTGATATGATGCAGGTGGAAGCACCTTCATTGATGATAGTTTGGTGGATGGTCTTCTCATTGATGATTACCTGAACAAGAAAGGCAATCTGATGAGGGAGTCGTGGAACATGGTTCTCTAGATCAAAACATATCAAATTGGAATCAGTGGGATCGATGCCCCTGATAGCTAACAGCAAAGATTTCCGCTATGATGGGCAGCGTTGGAGTACCTCAAGAGCCGACATGGATGACGGCGCCTGAGCCAAATCCTCAACAATATTGTAATGCTAAGCAACTCAGGCATTGGGATTATATGAGGATTTCTGCAGTACACCTCGAGAGGGTGGCCGCATGGCAGAATTAAGGTTAGGACACTCAATATGCAGAGGGCCAAAACTCGGGGTAGAAGAAGAAGGTGCAGCTTCTTTATCTTTCCCAACTGCTGGAGTAGGAGTTTGATAGTCTTTCGACCTAGTAGCCACATTAATAGGTGTACTCATCATGAACACTTGAGATCTGGAGGAAGCAGATTGGGGTTGGTCTACCATTTGGGTCTGCTGAGACAGAAACGACTCTTTGAGGACAGCAGGGGTCCCTTTGAGCAGGCAACTAACTTTGGATCATCGGGGAAAATCCTTAGTGTAGTGATCTTCCTCACAAATGAGGCAAGGATACTTAGGTTTCTGTTGTGAAGATTCGCCAGCAGACAATTTGGGAGGACCCTGTTTCAGGGCATCGGCTTTAGCTTTGCCTTTGCCTTTCTTCTTTCCTTTCGAGGATTTATCTGCTGGGTAGACTGGAAAATGTGGACCTGTGAGGCTTTACTAGGGCCAAGTGGATTCTGAGATGAACTAATAGGAACAGTGTTTGAGATCGACTTCCGTTTGGAAGAATTTTTAGCAGGGGTCTGGGATACTGAACCAATAACTCCATCGACGAGAGGAGTAGCTAATGACTATGATGATCTTGTCTTTGAGGTTTCTGCGAGTTTCATTATTGTTCAGATTATCTTCCAAATACATCGCATAAGGATTCTTTTTCATCGACGTTTCGAACCAGCAACGGTGGTTCATCTTCAGGATGTGAGAGAATATTGAAAGACTGGTCTTATTTTTCCACTTATATATATGGAGATGCTTAGCCGACATATATAATTGATTTAATTATTCTTTTTCCTTTAGGTTTATGGTTAATTATATTTGTTTTAATTATCTAATTATATAATTCTTTTTTAATTTAATTTTGATTAATTATTTTTATTTTAATTAATTTAATTTACTTTTAATTAATTATTGATAATTAGTTTTAATTATTTATTTTAATTAATATTTTCTAATTATCTAATTATATAATTATTTTAATTTAATTTTGATTATTTTTATTTTAATTAATTTAATTTACTTTTAATTAATTATTTCTATTTTAATTATTGTAATTATGATTCTTTTAATTATTAATTTCAATTTCAATTGTTATAATTATATTTAATTACTGATAATTAGTTTTAATTATTTATTTATTTTAATTAATCTTATATTTATATGATTTTTTAATTATATTTACTTATTTATTTTTATTTATTTTAATTATTTATTTATTTTAATTATTTAATTATTTTAATTATTTAATTTTAATTATTATGTTGATAATTATTTTAATTATTAATTTTAATTGTTGTAGTTATATTGATTATATAATTGTTTTTAATTGTATATATTTTAATTATTTGTTTATTTTAATTATTATTTTAATTAATTATTAATTATTAATTTTTAATTGTTTTAATTGTATTTATTTTAATTATTATTTTTAATTTTTAATTGTTATAATTATATTTATTTCAATTTATTTATCAATTTTAATTTTAATGGTTATGATTATATTTATATCAATTTATTTATTAATTAGTTATTTTTATTTTGTATTTGTATTGGTTTTAATTATATGTCGCGATTATTTATTAAGGCTCCCTACATATTATCCTATGTTGAGGAGTTTATTATAGTTAAGATATAGGTCATAGTGTGTTATTAAATTAAAATGGATTAGAACTTTTATGTTTTTTCTAGGTTAATTAGGGGAGGATTATAGTTAGGGGTAGATTTGGATGATAGGATTGGAACCCAGTTTTTGCTTATGGTCCATCCATCGTCTCTGTTTAGGTTATTAGGGTGTTTGCTAATTTCTATGGCTTCTCTGAATTTCCTTATGAAGTAGTGCTCACTCCTAGCTAAGATATGGGTATCTTCTATGCATATTTGGTGCTTAGTTTTATCAGAATGTTCAGCTAGAGCTAAGGATTTGGATCGATTATGTTTTATGTCTGTTGAGTGTTCCTCGATTTTTGTGTTAAAGGATCTCCCAGTCTCACCTACATAGGGTTTGCCACATGAGCAAAGAATTAAGTAGACACCTTTATGGCATTTAGGGTCAATTTTGTCTTTCACTGGATTAAGGCAGTTACGGATAGTGTTTAAGGGTTTGAAAGTGGTTAGAATTCCATTGTTTTTCAGGATGCGGGAGATTTTGTCTGTAGACCTTTGTATGTAAAGGAGGTTGACTTTACCTTTTATATTATCAAAGTTTTTATTTTTGTTAGGTCGCTTTTTTGCCTTATTTATGGCTTTGATAGCTTGATGTTTATTGTATCCATTTTTAAGGAAAACTTCAATAAGGTGTTCTGTTTCTTTTTCTAGGTGTTCCTTGTCAGAGATTCTAAGGGCTCTAGTTGCTAATGTGTTGAGGACTCCTAGTTTGTGGGTAGGGTGATGATGTGAGAAGGCATGTAAATATTGTTCGGTGTGAGTCTTTTTTCTATATACCTGGTGGGATATAGAGCCATCCTCATTCCTAGTGATGAGGATATCTAGGAAAGGGAGGCTTTTGTTGACCTCAACTTCCATAGTGAATTTTATGGAAGGGGATAAACTATTTAGGTGTTGCTTGAAGGTTTCTAGGGTTTCTCTTCCATGAGGCCATATGATGAATGTGTCATCCACATATCTTTTCCACTATTTAGGTTTTAGGGGTGCTATCCTAAGGGCTTTGTTTTCAAAGTCCTCCATAAATAAATTGGCAATAATAGGGGATAGGGGCGACCCATGGAGACTCCACAAGTTTGTTCATAAATATCTTCCATGAAGCTGAAAAAGGTTGATCTCAGGCAAATTTCTATGAGCTTTGATGTGTCTGGGTCTGTTAGTTTGCAGATAACCTCCATGGCATCATTAATGGGGATATTGGTATACAGTGCAGTGACATCAAAACTAACTAAAATGTCATCTTGATCAAGTTTGATGTTCTTGATTTCTTCAATGAATTGGGTTGAGTCTTTGACAAAAGAGTCTGTGTTTCCCACTAGTGGTTTTAGTTTCTTGGCTAGGTATTTTGCTAGATGGTATGTAGGTCCATTAATCATGTTTACTATTGGTCTCAGAGGGATGTCCTCCTTATGAATCTTTGGGGCTCCATATATTCTTGGTGTGTATGGATTGTTCACTATGATATTTTTGTTATCTTGTATCTTACTAGTTTTTATTAGGTTTCAAACTTTTTTGGAGATATTGTTTAATGGGTTTTTGTTGAGTTTTCTATAGCAGCCACTGTTATTTAGATGATCTAGCATTTTTGCTTTGTAGTCATTTTTGTTCATGATAATGGTGGCTCCTCCTTTGTCTTCTTTCAACACTACAATATCAGGGTTGGAGTTCAAGGTTTTGAGAGCTAGATACTCTTGTTTGCTGACATTGCTTTTGGGGGGTTTTGCTTTCCTAAGGGTGATTGAACAGTCTTGTCTGATTTGTTCTTTTATGTTGTCAGGAAGGTTCTTGATGCCATATTCAATATTGCACAGAATGTCTTCAACAGGGATTTTGCGAGGTGTGATGGAGAAATTTAATCCTTTACTTAATAAGTTTAGGATGTGTTCATTTAGTTGTATGTTAGATAAATTTATGACCAAATTGTCTTTTTTATTATTGGGTTTATTATTGTTATTGTTCTGTGATATAGGTTTACTATCATTGTATTGTTCCTGGTCTTTGTGTGTTGCTGCAGGTTGGGACAGCGCTGGTTGGAGAGGATGCGTGGGTGAGCCTGACAGCTCTGGTTGGGATTGCACGGGCTGTGGTAGGGTTAAGTTATTGTGGGGGGTATTTTGCTGCGTGGTATTAATTTGGGGCTGCGTGGGAGCTGTTAAGACCATGTGTTGCTGATTGTTGTGTTGCGTGGTATTAATTTGGGGCTGCGTGGGATATAACACTGCATAGGGAACTGTTGCGTAGGAGACTGTGCTGAAAACTGCATAGGAGGGTGCTGATGATGGCATAGGGGACTGCTTGGGTTGGGGCTGTTTGCATAGGAGACCGAAGACTGCATAAGACTGCGTGGGATGGGGTGGGGTGTATGAGACAGCGTGGGAGAGTGGAGCATATGGTGTGTGTGTTGATTGGAGTTAAACAACGCAGGCTGGGCTTTAAGGGGTGTGCATTGAGTGGAATGTGAGGGGGCTGGGTTGTGTTTTGATTGCGTGGTCAGTTTATGAGGCTGCGAGGGGGCTGGGTTGCATTTGTTGAAGGGTGTATTCTGAACGGAGGTAGAGGTTAAGCTGTTATGTGTTGGGTTTGCTGTTAGGTCTAGGTTTCCAGTATTATTATTATTATTAACAGAAATATTATGACTGATAAGGGATTTTAATGAGGAAATTTGTGAAGCATTGATTCTAGAATGAGTGTGGAGAGCTGCTTTTTTGTCCAAGAGTTTGGAGAATTTTTTAGTTTGTTTAGTGATTGTAAGTTGTTCCAGTCTAATAGCTTTTAGTGCAGAAGCTGAGTCAATGAACACCCATAACTCTGGTTTGATTGAATTAGCTAAATTTTTATGAAGATTATAAGTTTTTTGGGATAAAGTGCTAAGTTCATACCTGGTTTTCTTGATTTTGCTTCGAATAAGAGAAATGCTGGCTTTGATGAATATTTGATCATTGCGCTGGCTTCTTAGAGAATGATTGATTTTGGCAAAGGTAGGAATAATTGATGAGTCTCTGCATCTCTTCAGAAATGTAAGGTCAGTCTTCTTTTTCGTTAAGAGCCATCTGTGTCATTCAAATCTGCGAACTTCTTTCATAATCTCCCTTCCATATTGGGTGAGTATCTTGTCTTTGAGGTTTCTACGAGTTTCATTATTGTTCAGATTATCTTCCAGATACATCACATAAGGATTCTTTTTCATTGACGTTTCGAACCAGCAATGGTGGTTCATCTTCAAGATGTGAGAGAATATTGAAAGACTAGTCTTATTTTTCCACTTATATATATGGAGATGCTTAGCCGACATATATAATTGATTTAATTATTCTTTTTCCTTTAGGTTTATGGTTAATTATATTTGTTTTAATTATCTAATTATATAATTCTTTTTTAATTTAATTTTGATTAATTATTTTTATTTTAACTAATTTAATTTACTTTTAATTAATTATCTCTATTTTAATTATTCTAATTATAATTCTTTTAATTATTAATTTTAATTTCAATTGTTGTAATTATATTTAATTATTGATAGTTAGTTTTAATTATTTATTTTAATTAATCTTATATTTATTTGATTTTCTAATTATCTAATTATATAATTATTTTAATTTAATTTTGATTATTTTTATTTTAATTAATTTAATTTTATTTACTTTTAATTAATTATTTCTATTTTAATTATTCTAATTATGATTCTTTTATTTATTAATTTCAATTTCAATTGTTGTAATTATATTTAATTACTGATAATTAGTTTTAATTATTTATTTATTTTAATTAATCTTATATTTATATGATTTTTTAATTATATTTATTTATTTATTTTTTTTATTTTAATTAATTATTTAATTTTAATTATTAAGTTTATAATTATTTTAATTATTAATTTTAATTGTTGTAATTATATTGATTATATAATTGTTTTTAATTGTATATATTTTAATTATTTGTTTATTTTAATTATTATTTCAATTAATGATTAATTTTAATTTTAATTGTATTTATTTTAATTATTATTTTTAATTTTTAATTGTTATAATTATTTATTTCAATTTATTTATCAATTTTAATTTTAATTGTTATGATTATATTTATATCAATTTATTTATTAAATTATTTATTAATTAGTTATTTTTGCTTTGTATTTGTATTGGTTTTAATTATATGTCACGATTATTTATTCAGGCTCCCTACATATTATCCTATGTTGAGGAGTTTATTATAGTTAAGATATAGGTCATAGTGTGTTATTAAATTAAAATGGATGAGAACTTTTATGTTTCTTCTAGTTTAATTAGGGGACGATTATAGTTAGGGGTAGATTTGGATGATAGGAATGGAACCCAGTTTTTGCTTATGGTCCATCCATCGTCTCTGTTTAGGTTATTAGGGTGTTTGCTAGTATCCATGGCTTCTCTGAATTTCCTTATGAAGTATTGATCACTCCTAGCTAAGATATAGGTATCTTCTATGCATATTTGGTGCTTAGTTTTATCATAATGTTCAACTAGAGCTGAGGACTTGGATCGATTATGTTTTATGTCTGCTGAGTGTTCCTCGATTCTTGTGTTAAAGGATCTCCCAGTCTCACCTACATAGGGTTTGCCACATGAGCAAAGAATTAAGTAGACACCTTTATGGCATTTAGGGTCAATTTTGTCTTTCACTGGATTAAGGCAGTTACGGATAGTGTTTAAGGGTTTGAAAGTGGTTAGAATTCCATTGTTTTTCAGGATGCAGGAGATTTTGTCTGTAGACCCTTGTATGTAAGGGAGGTTGACTTTACCTTTTATATTATCAAAGTTTTTATTTTTGTTAGGTCACGTTTTTGCCTTATTTATGGCTTTGATAGCTTGATGTTTATTGTATCCATTTTTTAGGAAAACTTCAATAAGGTGTTCTGTTTCTTTTTCTAGGTGTTCCTTGTCAGAGATTCTAAGGGCTCTGGTTGCTAATGTGTTGAGGACTCCTAGTTTGTGGGTAGGGTGATGATGTGAGGAGGCATGTAAATATTGTTCAGTGTGAGTCTTTTTTCTATATACCTGGTGGGATATAGAGCCATCCTCATTCCTAGTGATGAGGATATCTAGGAAAGGGAGGCTTTTGTTGACCTCGACTTCCATAGTGAATTTTATGGAAGGGGATAAACTATTTAGGTGTTGCTTGAAGGTTTCTAGGGTTTCTCTTCATGCAGGATTGGATGATAGTCGCGAAGCATTAGGTAATAACTCGTACAAAGTGCCAGACTTGGAGTAAACTAGATCCAAGTACTGGGCACGAGCGATGGCTTGCTCTTTAGTGACGCATCCACCTATAGCTTTATCGCAAGCAATTGGGGCTACGAATGATTTGGTAAACCATTTAGTGAGCAACTGATCAGAAATCTCAAACTTGATCAGGCAACATCTACGTCTCCATTCATGGATATGATCAGAGATGTGTGTCGTAGTATCTTGCTTAAGCGATGTGAACAAATAGGTGTCAATTTCATAGCAAACCAACAGCTGAAAAAGCATGAGGAAAGCCATGGCTAAAGAGTTAAAGTCATGGTAAGTACTTTGAGGTAGCTCAATGTACCACTTCGTTGCAACAATCGTGAGGGTTCATTGGAAAAGACGGAGATGAATGGAATCGTACACGTACGAGTTCGACGAGCACCAAAGGTGATATGTCAGCACATGGGCCTGAGGATCTTCTTTAGCTTTCCCATCGAACTTTGGGCAATCACTTGGTATCTTGGACAACACCGAAGGCCAGTACGGCGAATGAAGGATCGGATCATTCGTAAGGCGAGATACATCTGGCAACTCGGGTCTAGCCAAGAAAGGCAATTGGGTGTTAAAAGGCATGGGAGGTCGATAAGCGGCCCCATAGGGAGGAGCCCATCCCTACTAGTAAGGATTTTGGCCCCACAGTGGGGGGTTCTAGCCATATGGCATCTGAGGCTGCCCCCATTGCGTATTACCTTGACCATAGGGAGGATTTTGACCTTGAATACCTTGGAATTGTCTAGCCATAGGTTGTTGATAAGCAACATACGATTTAAATGGTTGTTGAGCCTGTTGTCCTTGGACATATGGATATGGGACCTGTTGTCCTTGAACATACGGCTGATGAACCTGTTGTCCTTGAAAAAGAGGGTTTTGGACCTGTAATCCTTAGGCATAAGGTTGATACACTTATTGCCCTTGGACATAGGGATTATGTACCTGATGCCCTTGACTAGCAAGATTCTGAACCTGTTGACCTAGGACATGAGGATTTTGAGCCTGTTGCTACAGGACTTGACCTTGACCCTACCCCTGCAAGGCTTGACCTTATTGATATGTATACAATGGTTGTTGTTTCTCTAGCTGGTTTTGTTGTTGCAAGGGTTGACCTTGCGGTTGCAAAATTTGTCCCTGGGGTTGCAGAGGTTGGCCCCGCAAGGACATGGGTCAAGAGGTGTGCAGAGCATATTTCATCTATTTTTGGGCATCCTGTTGCAAGTGTTGTAAGGGTTGACCTTGTGGTTGTTGCAGTTGACCTTACTGTGGGATCATTTGCCCTTGATGTTGCGCAGAGAGCCCTCGCTGCAACAAAGGTTGCCCTTGCGATAACAAAGGCTGCCCTTGTTGTTGTATAGGTTGTCCTTTCTGCTGCAAGGGTACTTGAACAGTGCCCGGGAAATTACCGAATTGAATCTGGCCATAGCCAGGTTGGATGTACTGCCCATATTGGAGGGTGTAAGGTTGATTCACTACTCCTTGAGAACCATATGGAACGTAAGGATTTTAGTATTGGACCTGAGCCCCATAGGGCTACTGATACTGAACATTACTCGATCCAAATGGACCAATGGGATTTTGAAGTTGTTGGTACTATACATTGCTTGACCCAGTAGGATCAACAGGGTTATAAATAATACTAGAAGAAGGCTGGTTTATACCAAGCATGTGAGCTTGTGAGCCTCTCACATTAGTGGCACCTGACACCATAGAAACATTCAGGTTCTTCCCCCAGGCGGCGGCACAACCTGGCCACTAACTAGCGGGATGGAGGAACTGACAGAGACAATATTTGAAACTGCAAGTTGTGCCTGACGGGTAACTAGGATTGATGATACAAGGGTATTAGGAATGGTGGGTTGCACCGGGACTAAAGTAACAACCTGTTGGGAAGTCGTGTTCGTAACAAATGGACCTAACGTAGGCTTGGCGCCTGACGTCCATACAGGATTATGGTAAAGTGATGAGGCACTAGGTGTACCTGAAACCAACTGTGCCAAAGACACATAGTTGGGTGGAAAACTGGCAGGAATACCTTTTGAAAAAGGGAAACCCTCGAGAGGAAACTGCAATTGAAATTCTTCCCCCTCAACAGTGTGTGGAGTAGAAACTTTGGACTCATCCAGAGATGTGACTGGAGCATCGCCTTTGGGTTCCATGTTTGAAAACAAACGACGACAAATAGCCAAACAAGTACGAGGGGATAGTTCCAAAGGAATACCCGGATGGTCGTATGGACAGTAAGGACACTGTGGTGATATCACAACAAGGTCAAACAGAGTGTTCGGAGGGTATATAACCGGTCCAAGCTAACCGTCAGTGGTCAACGAGTTCTCTAGAGTTTGAACGGGATTGTCCGGAGATTCTGGGCCAAGATCAGTAGATGACTCAATATCAAAAGTAGGTAGAGGATAAGATGACAAAGGTTGAATGCTCAAAACAATTGTGAGTTCAACATCTTGGTCCTCAAGTGACTCTGGTAACTGAGGAAATGGCTCCTCAGACAATCTTTTAGATGGAGGAGAGGAAGAGGAACTGGGTGAACCAGATGGTTCAACCACGATGGCCTTGTCTTAGTCGACAAAACAATTAACTTCAAGGCTTTAAAATGTTATTTTAAGGAAAACTCATGATTTGGTCTCAGAAAAATACTAACAGGGTGTTTCGGATAGTGGGCAAATCAATTATTAAGACGCATAAAAGATTGGTGCTCTTTCATTTTTTAAGAGTCGAGAAATAAACAAAGATGACTCTATCACTTTCGATTGGAAATGAGCTCGAAAGGACAAGTGCTCAAATGATCTTTTAAGTTTAATGAGTCAAAAAGATCAAATGACTGCTCTAGATGATCTAGGTAAACAGGATTACCAAGCAACCGTGAAATGCATAATACCTCCCGGTGAACCAAGAAGTACGAGCAGGTAATCTCCCCAAATGTTGTGTTCAGTGTATCACGTTTGCAAGGTATCCGACTCAGCTTCCTAAGGATAAAAAGATTTCATCCTAGTGGGGTCTCCTGATATATACTCGATGGTATGGGGAGCACAAATCCGTAGTAGCGTTGTCTAATGTCAAAGCTAACGAAAGTTGCTAGGTTTAAAGATGTCGAAACACGTCTCTAGCCTAGACCTTCTAGATGTGATCGTTAATTTCAAATGTGCCTTAGGTTAATTGAATTCATTTTAAAGTTGATCTTGAGTTATTTTTCAGTTTTTAGGTCTTAGCGATGCAACTCGAAAAACCTTAAATGCAACTAACTGAGACAAGACCCTTTCAATTCGATGAAAAGCCTACACTAGATAGGGTAGAAACTACTCAATCAAATGCAAACAATCAAGCAACTAAAAACAAAATGATATTTCACTACCTTACTTTTTCAAAAAATAAACTAATGAAAAATGCATTCCAATTCCTAATTTCTTGATAAGCACTTATCTATTAGTCCTTTCAAAAGCAAACAAGTTCTCTTTCTTTTTCAAATGTTGATGCAATTCTAGTATTTTAACGATGCAAGTTATCGTAACATAATGATGCAACAAGCTAGAATTTCATACTTTTTCATGAGACAACGAAACAAACTTTTCGCATACAATCTTTCAGTGAAAAAGTTTCTGATACAATGAGCTCTTCAAGCAAATGAACACATGAAAAGAGGAACTCATTCAAACTAATGAAACACCAACTTTACCAATCACAAGACAAATAATGTAATCCATGCCGGAAAATAAATTTTTAGGCAAGTAAACGAAAACTTTTCAAACTTATGTAAAAGAGGTCAAATTCGTAAAAGGACCAAAAACAAAATGCAAAGAGTAAGTACACCTACAACCCAACTTATTGAGTTTGCAAACTGATGAATGGACAACTAACTAGATGCCCTAGTGTCACTGGCCACTCAATGACTCAATCAATCAATCAAAAAGATGATAAGCCAACAAGCAAACAAAACCAAATGAAAAGTAGCTTTCTAATAAGGGAGAAAACGGTCCAAAAGGCTTACGGGGTCAAAACTACAAGAGCAGAACACACTAGCCAAGATTGGGGTCAACCCCTAATCTTCACTTACAGGCATCGGCGTGACTGTCTAACCGACAATAAGCGCTAGAGGCTAGTCGGCGCGACTGTTTCTCAGCAACTCACATTGGTCATCACGACTATCAGTGAATTAAGTGTGCTGATCAAGGGAGCTAAGGAAAAAATAAAAAATAAAATTGAAACAGGGACTAGATTTGCTACTATGAATTTTAGACTAATACCAGTAAGTGGGAGAAAAGAAACAGAACCAAAGGGAAAAAGTGGAACTAGAAAAGTTCTCACAAAATCATGAAATCCAAGACAAACAAAAGGATTGGGATCCCCAGCAGAGTCACCAATTTGTGGTGAAGTAAAATTATAAGTGCGGACACGAACAAATTCCTCTAGCCTGATGATGGGTCTAGCCACAACAAATACATTCTATGGAAGATTTCCTTAGGTTAGAACCAAATAAAAGGGCCTACCTCTTAGTCCGCTTATCCTATTTGATGATGTCCTTGCTTGCTCGCTCCAACTATCTCTCGCTTCCTTCTTCAAGCACCTGAAACAAGTAAACAACAGCAAACAACAAACATGACAATAGACAAATTGCAATTCAACCTTGTTGGGTCCCTATAATACTAGTGATTACCCAATTAATATTGTAGTTGTACCCCTTATTAATATTTTTGTGCCCCTATTTTCCCCATATTGTTATTACTGTGCCCCATAGAATCCCTCTATTGTTATTTTTGTGGCTTTATATTATTATTGTTAGGTTGGCTGGGTTATATTGTGACTCCTTAGACTCCTATATATAGAAAGGAGGTTTTGTCATTTGAATCATCCAAGAATTGTTCATTTATGTAATGTAAAGGAGGTTTCCCCCTCGAAGAGGCTGAATTCTAAGGCGTTGATCTATCTTTTCTATCTTTTCTTGAGCTAGTTTCATAACATTTGGTATCAGAGCTTTGGATTCTAGGGTTTCGCTGCTCCAAACAGGTCATCGTGGCATTTTCGCTATAACTTTTTTTTTTTGCGACATTTCAGAAGCTAAAAAAAAAACCCATTTGAGAAGACATAGCGCTAAATCTCGGGTCCGCATTTCAGAGTTTTTCGCACTATATTTGCAGAGATATGATCTAAGGAAGTTGGTCTTTTTGCAGACTCCTGAATTACATTCCAAATAGGTGACCTAAAGAAAATCATCATAACTTTCTCTTTGAGCATCATATTGAAATTTTGTAAGAAGGTACAGAAAGAGGACAGACTGTAGTTTCTTGTATATATTGTTCAGAGCCAAAGGTCAAAACAGGGACACATGGCACGTCGTACAAGTTCACTCTACTGAATTAGTCTATAATCAGGTCACTGTGGGAGATTTGGCATAACTCTTCATTGGAGAATCCAATTGGGGTCAGACTGGTGGCATTGGAAAGAGGACACAGAGGGCTACCGCAGGTCACAATTTCAGAACTGGATGATCTGAAATTACAGAGATACATCAGAGGCAATATCGAGCTCCTACAAAGTGAAAAAAGGTGTGTAGATTTTTTAAATTTTTGCTTAAGCTTGGTTTGAAAAATTATTTTGAAGGAATTCAAAGGGCATAGTAGAGCATTAGTATCGGTAACTAATGCCCTGAGGAAAGAAAATGCAAACACCTAGTAAGCAATCTGAAAGCTCTAGCATGACTCATGAAGAAGAGGAAGAAATGCTACATGATATATCAAAATTACAAGACCAAGTGCAACAAATTTCACTCTCACAAAAGCTAACAGAAGCTAAGATAAATGGCGTGGAATCTAAGATAAAGGGCATGGAAGCCAAGATTGATGATTTGAAGATAGATTTGAAGGCAGATTTGACAAATTTTCTATAAGAAATACTTACTAATGGTGAAAGGGGAGTAAAGGAAACTCATGATGCAAACAAAGGAAATGTTAATCATGATTTCATAGACTCTAATGTTGGATCGAAGACGCACCATATTCCAAAAATCGATATGAGGAAGTTTGATGGCAAGGAACCTGCAACATGGATATTACAGATGGAGCAATTTTTCGATCTCAATAATGTGCAAAACACACAAAAGGTACATATTGCAACTTTATATTTGGAACCAAATCAGTTTGTATGGTATCAATGGCTTTGCTCTCGTAAACAATTTATCACTTGGGCAATTTTTACGGAAGAATTGATAGCACATTATGAGGATACAAAAAGCAACACTTTTTTTGGCCAATTGATAAGTCTCAAACAAAAGGGTTCAATAATGGAGCACATTGAGGAGTTCCAAAAATTGAACATAAGGGTAAAAAAATATTCCAGAGGAGCATAGGATTGATGTGTTCATAGGGTCTTTAAAGGATAATATCCAACATGATGTTCGCCTTTGGGAACCTGATTCATTAGAGAAGGCATTCAGGTTGGCAAGAAAAATGGAAAGAAAAATTATGGCAACCAGGAGCATACCACTCACAACTATAAAGATGGAAGTGTTGTTGCCGCTAGTCTTCCACAACCTATAAGGTTGACACCACAACAATTGGAAGAAAAAAAAGAAAAAGGGCTTTGTTACAGTTGTGATAGCAAATACACTAAAGTTCATAAGTGCGTTGAGAAGAAATTATTCTACATAGATTGTGAAGAGGAAGAAGAAAAGGAGCAAGAAAGGTCAAAAGAAGAGGATATACTCCAGGAACAAAGCCTAGATGAAGAACAAATGAATCCGACCATATCTTGTAATGCATTGGCGGGAATTACCACTCCTCAAACCATCAAGATAGAAGGACAAATCAAGAAGAAAAAGGTAATAGTGTTGATTGATTCAGGAAGTACCCACAATTTTATTCATTGTAAGGTAGCAAAAGAATTGAATTGATTCTTATATCCAGCACCAGAGTGTCAAGTGATGGTTGCAAATGGAGGAACAATAAATTGCTCTGGAAAGTGCCATAATATCAAGCTATCCATGGGAGAATATGTATTGACTAGCCCAATGCTTTCCATTCCAATGGGAGGTGTTGATGTTGTATTAGGAGTCCAATGGCTACAATCCTTGGGTACAATAGCTTTTAATTTTCAAGAACTTTTCATGAAATTTTCTGTGGAAGGAAAGGAAGTTGAATTAAGGGGTATTGCAGGGAAACCGGGAAAGATAACCAGCTCTAACGGTATGACAAAGCTTCTAAAAAAGGAACAAAAAGGTGTAATTGCACAATTATGTTTGCTAGATGTTTCCACATTGGAATCATCTATTTCTCCAAATCTCCAAAAAGTCTTGGACAATCATTCCAAGGTATTTGAGACTCCCAAAGGTCTCCCACCTATTCGTGATCATGACCATGCTATTCATCTGATTCCAGGAAGTGTTCCTCCAAACATCAAGCCGTACAGATATCCCTATGCCCAAAAGAGTGAAATTGAACGTATGGTTGCAGAAATGCTAGAGGTTGGTATAATTCAACCGAGTCAAAGTTCTTTCTCTGCTCCAGTAGTATTGGTGCACAAGAAGGATGGATCATGGTGCATGTGTCTGGATTATAGGGAGCTCAACAAGCTCACTATTAAAGATAAGTTTCCCATTCCTGCCATTGATGAATTATTGGATGAATTGCATGGATCAATTTACTTCACCAAGTTGGATCTTCGTTCGGGATATCATCAAATCAAAATGAAGACTGAAGACATTCCGAAAACAGCATTTAGAACTCATGAGGGTCATTATGAATTTTTGGTCATGCCTTTTTGCCTTACCAATGCACCCTCAACATTTCAAGGTTTGATGAATTCAATTTTCAAACCATTCCTTAGAAAATTTGTGTTAGTATTTTTTGATGATATATTAATCTACAGCAAGTCTTGGAAGGATCATGTTGAACATGTTGACAGGGTGCTACAACTATTAGAGGAGAAACAATTATATGAAAAAAGATCCAAATGTTTCTTTGGAGTACAAGAGGTGGAATATCTGGGTCATATTGTATCTCATGAAGGAGTTAAGGTAGACCCTAGCAAAATTAAAGCCATTAAGGAATGGAAAATCCCCACATCCATAAAGCATCTGCGAGGATTTCTCGGGTTGACAGGGTATTATCGCAAGTTTGTTAAGAATTATGGGAGAATAGCAGCACCTCTAACAAAACTATTGAAGAAAGATGCATTTTCATGGACTCCAGAAGCAACAAAGGCCTTCGAACATCTTAAAGAGGCAATGTGCCAAGCACCTGTCTTAGCTACACCGGACTTCACAAAAACCTTTATTGTGGAATGTGATGCTTCAGGAAATGGAATTGGTGTTTTTTTAATGCAAGATGAAAGACCCATTGATTTTGAAAGTCGTCCAATCAAGGGAAAGTTTTTACACAAAGCTATTTATGAGAAGGAAATGTTGGCAATACTCCATGCACTTAAGAAATGGCGATCCTACCTAATGGGAAGACACTTCAAGGTAAAAACGGATCATGATAGCCTTAAATACTTTTTAGAACAAAGATTATCCACTGAAGAGCAACAAAAGTGGGTCACCAAGATGTTGGGTTATGACTTTGAAATCATCTACAAAAAAGGGAAGCAAAATGTGGTGGCAGATGCACTCTCAAGAAAGGATGAGGATGTGGAAGCATTGTTGTGCGCCATTTCTATTATCCAAAAAGATTGGATAAACGAAGCAAGGGAGGAATGGAAGAATGACGAAGAAGTGTGGGCACTTATTCGAAAGTTACAACAAGATTCCAGTACGTCGGATACATTTAGCTGGCAAAATGATTCGTTATGGTACAAAGATCGCTTATACCTCTATAAGAATTCCCAGCTAAAACAAAATATTCTTATGGAATTGCACACTTCTCCCGTAGGAGGGCACTCGAGATTTTTAAAAACTTACCACAGGGTTAAGAAGGAATTCTGTTGGGATGGCCTTAAATCAGATATTCAAAAGTTTGTGGCAGAATGTTTGGTTTGCCAACAAAATAAAGTTGAAACAACTAAGACACCAGCATTGGGAGGAGGTTTCAATGGATTTTATCACAGGTTTACGCAAGTTTGAGGGAAAGAGTGTCATCATGGTGGTAGTTGACAGACTTACCAAGTATGCACACTTTTGTGCATTATCATATCCATTTAAAGCCAGTACAGTTTCTATTGCATTTATTGAAACAATTCAAAAGCTACATGGAAACCCAAAGATTATTGTAAGTGACATAGATCCCATTTTCACTGGAAATTTTTGGATAGAATTATTTTCTTGTCTTGGTACTCAGTTAGCTCATAGCTCATATTATCATCCTCAATCTGGTGGGCAAACTGAGATAGTAAACAAATGTTTGGAAGGATATATTCGTTGCTTTGTATCTGATAAACAGACACAATGGGTCAAATGGTTACCTCTGGCTGAATGGTGGTATAACACTTCCTTCCATACAGCAACAAAAATGACCCCATTTATGGCACTTTATGGGTATCAACCACCATCCATCACATCATATTTAAGAGAAAATTCTAAGGTTCAAGCAGTGGAACATCACATCGAACATCAACAACAAGTCCTCCAACTCTTAAAGGATAACCTCGTGTTGGCACATAATAGAATGAAACAACAGGCAGATCAACATCGCAGCAAAAGAAGTTTTGATGTAGGTGATTGGGTATTCCTACGACTACAACCATATAAGCAAATGTCCCTCAAGCAAGCTAAGAAGGATAATAAATTATCACCAAAGTATTATGGTCCATACAAGGTGTTGCAAAAGATTGGTACTATGGCATACAAATTGGAGCTTCCTGCCGCTTCTCGATTGCACCCAGTTTTCCATGTTTCATGTTTAAAGAAGGTTATAGGTGATAAGCTCCCAGTTCAAAAAATATTACCAGAACTTGACGAGGAAGGAAAAATTATATTGGAACCAGAAGCAGTCACAGAAACAAGAACTCGACAGCTACGAAATCGATCAATTTCAGAGTATCTTATCAAGTGGAAGAACTTATCTGTTGAAGATTCCACATGGGAGGATGAGAATTTTATACAGAAGCATCCAGAACTACTCAAGCATTGAGGGCAACACTTTTTTGAAGGAGAGGGGCATGTTGGGTCCCTATAATACTAGTGATTACCCCATTACTATTGTAGTTGTACCCCTTATTAATATTGTTATGCCCCTATTGTCCCCATATTGTTATTACTGTGCCCCATAGAATCCCTCTATTGTTATTTTTGTGGCTTTATATTATTATTTTTAGGTCGGCTGGGTTATATTGTGACTCCTTAGACTCCTATATATAGAAAGGAGGTTTTGTCATTTGAATCATCCAAGAATTGTTCATTTATGTAATGTAAAGGAGGTTGCCCCCTCGAAGAGGCTGAATTCTAAGGCGTTGATCTATCTTTTCTATCTTTTCTTGAGCTGGTTTCATAACAAACCTACTTAAGAAGTCAAGAAAGATTAAGCTATGAATCTATAATGTAACAAAACATGTAGGAAATCAATCGATAGCTGCATATATCAATATCAAAGAGAGATTACAACCATTTGTCTTGACGTTGCAGTCCTCCTCTGACAAGACTAGGTTCCCACAAACTTCTTCTAGCATTCCATGCCAGCCTCAAGCAATAATAGTCTAAGGCTCTTCCCTTTAGGCTTCACTCCAAACCAAATCACACTTCTCCCTCACACAACTAGATAGCTACAACTAGTAATAGCTTGTTGTCTACTCCAAACCAAAATAGCATAAGCACACCAACATCAACACGAGCTTGTGCTTGGGAAGAAGGGAGGTTTATATAGGAAAAATGGATGGGAGATGGATCCTCTTCTCATGGGAGAAGGGCTTATCCCTTGAGGTAGTTTCATCATTATAGGGGAAATGAGTGCAAACTGACATCCTCGACCCCATCCGGCCAAACCATTTACCAGACTTCCATTACAAAGCTTCGGCTCCAAATTTAAAACTTTCCAAAACAGGACCCACGCAACTGAAACACAGCTTAGTCGCACCAGTTGGCGTGAGGGATAGTGCTAATCTCTACACATCAGTGTGGATAAGAAAAAGGTCATTAGCATCGGTCTTGTAAACTGGGAAAAACATAAGTTTCAGAGGAAATGGTGCAAAATGGAATTGATCTACTCATGAAGAGGGATACAATGGGAGTTTCTTCATGAAGGAAAAGCATGCGGGGTTCACTGTAGAGGTCCTCCAGAATCAAGGAATGGGGAGTACAGGGACAGTGACAAAATGTTGTGTAAAAAGACCTCACATCTTCTTGCAATTGAATTCAAGAAGCATAGACTAACTCGAATCTCTGTTATATTTTTTAAACAATGGCACTTAGTGAGGGATAAATAGATTGAATTCACTATGTTTAAATCAAATTCATCCATGGAAATTCCCCCTTGGTGCATTGAATTTCCCAGCCTTCGCTTCCATGATTAGAGTATAGAGAATTCCTTGGAATGTCAGCCTATGAATATGGAGAGGGATAAAAAATAATTCTAATTTATGTAGTTTTAAATGCCAATTCAATGCCAAACCTCTCATCACCTAAGTGAATACCATTATGTCTTGGAGAGCTAAATGCATATGTCACTTGCACCTTGATGAGACATAGATCATCCGCCAAATGGAGGTATCAAAAAAACAAAGGGCCTCCATCCTATTGCTTCCTAGTAAAGGAGTTAATAACGACTCAAATTTCATTCCCAGCCTCAATTTGTTGACCATCATCTAATTGTGGGATGGATTTATATAACCAACTTTGGCCATGGGAGCCAGATCCAATATGCTACGGCTTAATTCAAATTTAATAAGGCTTAAAACAATTATATATCCTTTTCTTTTCATGGAAGATGGGAGATAGTTAATACCCTTTGATTCACTTATAGAGCCCCTTGATCCATAGTAGCTCCTTTGTTTGCCAATAAGTAAGCTTTGGAGTTTAATTGTCTTAAGAGGTGAAAAAAATCAGTTTGTTCAAATTTCCTAGATAGTAAGACTATCCTTTATAAAGTCAGAGGAAGTTTTGAATTTAATGGTTCCTTTGCTTTCCAACTTGAGGAATTGCTAACATTGAGTCCTCAAACATCTAATTTTTGGTGATTTTCCTGTCAATTGCTAGTTCCAATCCTTTCCAAAGGGAAAGATATTTCGCTTGGTTGTTGGATGCTACCCCCATTCCCCAAGCAAATTGCATCTCTATTTGTTCATCGGGGTGAAAGATAATCCCTCTCGCTCCCTCCACCCCCTAAATGTTCGGGATAATTGAACCTTCGATCTCTATTTTACACAATACTTCATTTTCAAGGCAATTGCCAGCTGAGCTACACCCTGAGGACGTAATATTTTCTTTTTTGTGAGGTAAACACCCATGGGGGATTTGAATCTTGAGCCTCACAATTTATAAAAGTGCTTTAATGTCGAGGACTCGACCAATTAAGCTAACCCTTAGGGCAAGCAAATGTGCTTTAATAATGATGACTTGACCAATTGAAAAATGTTGAATTTTATATTTTTAAAATAATAAAATTTTGTTTTTAAAACAGAACGTTTTAAATTTTAATATTTTACTTATGTTTATTTTTGTAAATTAAGAAATTCTATTAATACATCAAACTATTCTATTCTCTGTTGTGGTCTACCACTAGGGAAACCAGACTATCGACAAAATAATAAGTCTTTTGTCCAAAAATAAATATTGAGGATACAAAAGTTGTTACTATGGAGAGTGTTTCCATGAGTACATATATATGCAAAAAAAAAAAAAAAACAAGCTAGCAAAACCAAATGACAAAGACACTCCCAGTGAGCAAGTTGACTTGTGGGAGTGCCAAGCATGGTGGAGAGTCAATGTTTTGCTTGGAAATTCAAGATAATAAAAACTAGAGTGGGAAAATGCAGAAAAAACTTGGAAATTGAGGCAAGAGGAAGCATATGCCTGATAACCAAGGGGAGGTTGTTCAAGTGCCAAAAGCTTTGCACTGTGGACATTGTGAAACTGTGACTATGATTCCTTGTCGAACCAAGACAACCAGCTATGGAAGAGTAACATGTCACAACACAATCAAAGGCAACCCACATCATGAGTAAAGGCTTTACGATATCCTAGTAGTCCCTGTTATCACCCCAAGAAACTCTCCTAGGTTGTATATCAGAGATGCTCGGGAACATTACAAACTCAACAAAAATGTTGGAAAATTGGTGGATGAATGAAAGAAATGCTGCATATTCAAGCCAGATAACCACTTCTACTATGCTTAACCCCAAACATGGGTGAACACCCCCAGACTACAAGGCTTTAGACCACCAATTACTCACAGTTTTAAGGGAAATGTGATGATGGAGAACACTGATCACACCAGCAGATGCATAGGACCCTGTGATGGCCAACTGCAACTAGTTAAAAGGTCTGTAAATTCTATTTCCTAATGCACAGACAGGATGACAGCTCTCTGGCATTAAAACAACAGAAACCTGCATACATATTTGATAATGCTAACTAGATTCTAGCAGAGAGGTGGGATGACAGCCCCTCTACTGCTAAGCATCAAAAGCAAATGAAAAATGCATACAAGCACAACCTGGAACAAAGAAGAAGAAGTGGAAAGTGAGAAAACAACAGCAAAAGAAGCTTGTATTAGCTGGAAATGAAGACCAGAAGCTGCAGGTGTCACAATAGTTGCAGTCTCCAGAAGTTGAACTTTACAATCAGAATAACATTCATCAAACTCATTACATCTTTTTTCTGGGTATATATGGAGGTTGACTACAAAATTGCTCTGCAAACCCATGCGTGGAGGGGTCATAACTGACCACCAACCACATTTACAATCAGATATGGGTCTCTAATACAATTTGATTGCTTTAATGGACAGAATGACCTTTCTACTACTCTGTTGTACTTCACAAATAGGTGAAAAGCCGTGTTTATCTACTCAAGGCTGTCCTTCTCGTCCTTGGCCGTGTTTCCTCTTGAATGCAGTGGATGAAGTATTAACTGCAGAGTGTTGGAGGATGATCACCTTCATCCCTTGGAAGTGCGGGGCAGGCCGAAAACATGAAAATTGCTTTGAAAACGAACAATGAGCTAGGGACGAATGCTAGCCGTCGAATGGGACTGGCAAACGGTTGTGATCTCATGGCGGGAAGCATAGACAACACCGGGACAACATCAACCATCGAATCGTATAATCGGACGGTGGAGATGAGATTATGGAGACTATCGGGCGGGAACGTAAAAAGGAGGATCGTGGGCCGTCCGATCGTGGGATGGACGATCGGACGGCTATCAAGCGGCGGAGGTGAACACGGGTTAACGAGCGGGGAACCGTACCGGAAGGGCGGTAAGTGGTTTCCCCGCACCGCTCTTTGGGAGTAGGCAGTTTACGTACATGAAGGAGCGATCCAATGATAATGCGTCGCGTAGCAAGCAGGTCCGGCGGGAAACCGCCTTCCCCGCAGGCTGTCGTGTGCGTGGCTTGCGGGGAGAGGGCTTGTGAACACCGTTGGATGATGGCGATGGATAATCGGACGGATGTGGGTGAATGCATACGTTTCGAGGTGATGTGACAAGTAAAGCCGCGGTGGGTTATAATTTTCTTTGTATTCACAGCTATAATGTATTAAGACGTCAGTGTTGGGGGATTAAACGAAGAATGGGTTAATACGGGGTTTAAACGAATTATAAACAAAAAGCGCCCAGATGCCGTGAAAAAGGTTTATGCGGGGCTATGGGAGGAAAACAAGGACAAAGGGGTTTAAAGGGTTATCGGGGTTTTATAAAGGTAAACAACAATAATAAAGATAGGGAGAATAAAGAGAATGAAAGGGAAGGAGTAAACGGGGGTAACGGAGTAAAAGGAAGTGAGCGGGAAAATAGGGAGAGGCAAAGATAACCATTATAAACCATCTTTGAGCCAGCAACCAAGGACCAAACTTATTCCTCCTCCTAGAAAATCAGCAGCATGTAGCAGAGCTAACACTGGCTCCTTCTGGGGATGAAATCCTCCTTGTGAGGTCTCAAGAACCTGCAGATCAATGCCTTTCTAGCTGAAAACAAATTAGCCAAAACTCCTAGTGTTCCATTGGGTATGGAGTCTACTGCATCTATACTAAAACTGATAAAAACACAATATTTACAACCCTTAAGCCCAAAGACCTTAAACAACATAAACTTTCAAAAACCACCCATTAACTAGGCCATCAAAAACTGTCTCTCCTCCCATACTTTTCAGTATGAAGGTGTTGTTCCCTTGAACCTGTGAAATGATGAAAGGCCCTGTCCAAAAAGCATCAAATTTCCCATGATTGTCTTTCTTCTCATTTAGTGCATCCCATTTCAAAACCAAGTCACCAATCTGAAAATTATTTGTTTTTGCCTTTTTGTCAAAGGCTTCCTTGATCTTTCTCTAATGTGCTGCAGCCTTTTCAACCAGCTGTTCTCTAATCTGATGTATTTCTGCTAAATCAGTGATCCTTTTTGCCATTTCCTCTTCTTCATTCTACTCTTCTTGAAGGAATTTAGCCACAGGGAGAGTTAATTGAATTGGGAATACAGCCTTAGTGCCATATACCAGCTTGAAAGGAGAATTTCCTGTGGATTTTTTAATGGTCACTCTGTCAGCCCACAGTGCATACTTGAGCTTTGAATCCCAATTCTTTTTATTATCCTCTAACAGTTTTTTAATTATCCTGATCAGACTTTTATTAGAGGATTCGGCCAGACCATTTCCTTGAGGATAATATGAGGTGGAATGAACAAGTTTAATACCCATAGAATCACACATTTCCACAAGTTCTTTTGCCCTAAAAGCTGTTGCATTGTCTGTGATCAATTTGTGTGGACAATCAAATCTGCTGAAGATATTTTCTGTCAAAAACTTCATGACCACATTATGATCAGCCTTCCTAGTAGGGACTGCTTCAATCCACTTGGTGAAATAATCAGTGGCCACTAATATCCACCTGTGCTGGACACTGGAATGTGGATTGATTTCTCCAATGAAATCCAAGCCCCACTGCTGAAAAGGTCCTTTTGCCTGAATTGGTTTTAGGGGCAGGGATTTCAACTGTTGTTTTCCTTCAAATCTTTGGCACCTGTCACAAGATTTAACAAAATAAAACACATCAAAAAATAAAGTGGGCCAATAGTACCCAGCTCTGAGAATTTTATGGGCTGTAGTTTTCTAATAATGGTGCCCTCCACACATGCTGTTATGAAATTGCTGCATAGCTTCTTTTGATTGTTCTTTGTCCAGACACCTTAAAAATATTCCAGATGGATCCCTCCAATAGAGCAGATTTTCATTAATGCAATATTTAGCGGCCCTGAGTTTTAAAGTTCTGGCTTGACTTGTGCTTAAGCCTGAAGGAATTTGTAGCTTCAGCAAAAAATTAATTATTTCAGCATACCAATTACAAGAAGCTAGACTCTCGGCCACTGACTACTTTCCCTTTGTTTCATATGCTTGTTCTTCTTTATCTGTCTGGCCATTTTCTGCAATTGTGCACAAGAATTCAATATCTAAAGACCTGCAATTTTCTTCAACCAACAATTTGGCAAGACCTTGACCTCTAACCAGCTTGGTGGGCTTCAGATCTATATTAAATTCTATCATTTTTGCAATCCATTTTACCCTTCTTCCATCAGCATTAGGTTGTGTTAAGACATCTTTTATTGCAACAGAGGGTACATATGCAATTATCTTTGAATGCAAAATATAAACTCTGAAAGCTTTCAAGGATTTGATAAGAGCATATGCTTGTTTTTTAATAATATCATACATCAGTTCAGCATCCCTCAAATCCTTGCTGAAAAATGCCACTGGATGCTCTGAGCCTTCTTCATCTGCCTGCAATAAAACAGCTGCAATGGTGTCTTCAGAGGCAAAAGAAAATATATGGAACTCCTTGCCGTAATCAGGGCTGCTTAGTGTGGGAGCCTCCATAATAGCTTTTTTAATAGACTCAAAAGATTGTCTTGCTGTATGAGTCCATTTGATTTCTACCCCTTTCTTCAACATGGAGGTAACATGCTACCAGTTCTGCAAAGTTTGGAATAAACCTCCTAACAAAATTAATTTTTGCCCAAAAAGGATTCGATATCTTTCTTTGATTCTGTATTGCTTTGACTCTTTCTGGGTCGATTCGGACACCTGCAGCAAACACAATATGTCCTAATAGCTTACCTTCATTTAAAGCAAATTGAGATTTTTTGGGATTGGCTGAAATTTCAAACCTCCTGCACTCCATAAACACTTTTTTCAAATGTTGCAAATGATTTTAATGGCTGCTGGAGTAAACTGTTATGTCATCAAGATAGATAAGGACAAATTTGTCCTTCTCTCCCACAAATTCTATATCCATAGTTCTCTGAAAGGTGGCTCCAGCATTCATCAATCCAAAAGGCATTTTGGCATACATAAAAGTGCCCTAAGGAGTGGTGAATGCAATGTTTTCTTGATCATCTGGGTGCACAGCAATTTGATTAAACCCTGAAAAGCCATCGAAGAAAGACATTACTTTGGCACCTGAGACTTTTTGCAGCAAATGCTCCATCTTGGGTAGAGGATAGTTGTCTCTCTTGGAGCATTTGTTTAAATTTCTGAAATCAACACACAATCTGATTTCTCCACTCTTCTTCCTCACCACCACTAGATTAGCCACCCATTTTGAATATCTGAGAGGGACAATGATCTTAGCAGCCAGCAATTTTTTAATTTCTTTTTCAATTAGAGGAAGAAGCATGGGATTTATTGGTCTCAACTTCTGTTTGAAAGGAATAGTGTCTTTCTCCAGAGGGATTTTATGCTGAATTATATTCTTATCATATGTTTTCAAATCATTATACTCCTAGGCAAACACATCAGCAAATTGTCTCATTAATTGCAATATTCCGCACTTTGATCAGCTGATAAATGAGTGGAAAAATTTACATATCTAGGCTAACATGGACTTCCTATATCATGCTTACAGACTGCAGTTTGGTCTTCTTTTTGGGCAGCTTTGTAAGGCACATCATTTTGGTCAAACAGTCTTTCAAGAGGAATTAAACCCTTAGGAATATGATTGCTGGGAAGTTGAACAATGCGGTCTTTACCAATTTTATTTCTAAGTTGGGGCTAGTGGCTTTCTTCCAAGGATTCATTTTCTTGGTCAATTTGCATTGCGGAAAACTCATCAATGACTTGCAGAAACCTATTTAACTCATCATCATCATCAAAAACTTACCAATGGTGGACATTATCAGGCAAGGACGGTCTGTATTTCATTTGGACTTCATAAACTAGTCTAGGAGGCATGGGAGGTATAAATAGACTGGCAGAAACAACAAGGGAATCAGCAAGCTGATTTTGGGCTCTAGGAATATATGAAATACAGAAATATTCAAAAGAACCTCTGATTCTCCATACCTCATCTCTGTATGCTTTCAGCCTTGGGTGCTTTGCTTGAAATGTTTTATTTACTTGCTGGATAATCAAATCAGCATCTCCAAATACCTTTATACTCTTGATTCCTCTGTCTTTTGCTGCATTAAGGCCCAATAGCAGAGCTTCATATTCTGCTATGTTATTTTTCACTTGAAAAACCAACTTAAAAGACAGTTGAATGCTTTCTTTCTCTGGAGACACTAGCACCACCCCTGCTCCTGCAGTGTCCCTGGAACATGCTCCATCAAAGAACATCTCCCAACCCTGACTTCCTTACTCTTCCTCGACCTGAACTGCTGGTTTCCTGATCTGCAATGAGGTCTTCTGAGATTCTTCTATTTGGAGAATACATGCTCCAAAATCAGTGTCCACTGCATAAATGGGATGATTTGTAGGATTCTTCTCATCACTGATGATATATGCCAACTGTGCTTCTCTATATAACCTCTTGCTTTCTCCTCCAAAAACTGGGACAGTGGCATAAGAAAGATCATTCTGTAATGTCCCACCTAGTCTCTTAATCCACCCTCTGGACAGCAGCATGCCAAACTTAGGAGGGACATCTGCTACCACAATATCCATCATCATACTCTTCATGGGTAGCTGAGTTAAGGTAATGGCCAGATCTTTAATCAATCCAAGACATTTCACCTTCCTTGAATCAAAAGAGAATAAATCATGATAGGTCTAGTGATATCAAGGCTTAACTCTTCCATGACAGCTTTAGGCATTAAATTGTGGCTGGCCCCTGTGTCTAGCAGGCAATTGTGGAGGATTTTGTCATGAATGGTCAATGAGACATAAAAAGATGGAGAATTATTATCAGCAGGTTCAATCATGGGGCTAAGCACAATGGCAGGCTTGTCATCTTACAAATTAATAGAGTCAGTGGAGGTTTGTTTGGTTTCTAGCTCAAGGGCTTCAAGGATAGGCTTCCTAAATACTTCACTCTTCACCAACTCAACCAGAGGCATAGATATTTTCAATTTCTGAACTTCTGACTCAAAGCTGAAAGAAGAAGATGATTTATCAGAACTTTTTACCTCTTGAACTGGAGCTTTGAGGATGACTGGATCAGCTGCTGGTCTTCTCTGCTTGATATTCTGTGGTTCTGTTTGGACAGCAGCTCTTTGTCCAGGATTTTTTTGGCATTTTTTGCATTGGATCTCAGATTATATCTCTACTGGTCACTAGTTTGTAGAACAACTCCTCTGTCCCATTCTTGATTGTCTTGTTCCTACAGCAATGATTGTTCATACTCATCCAATGTCAAAAATGCAGCGCTGCCTTTATCTTCCATGCAGTGAATTTCATCCTCATCTTCTTCAAATTGTTCTTCTTCCATGACTACATTTTGGAAAGGAGCTTTAACTTTCTGTTCTTCTTTTGATTCTTCACCCCTCTACATAATCTGTAACTGCTCATTTTCTCTTCTAAATGGAATAGGATTTCTTGGAGAAAATGTGTTCTGCTGCCTTGTTTTTGCTGAATTATGCTCAACCTTTAACTTAGAAATTTCAGCAGCCAATGACTCTATCATCTTAGTCATTTTGTCTAATTTAGGCTCTAAAGATGATGCAGAAGAAGTAGAAGCCTGATTTCTCTGTCTCCTCCTGTCAGCTTTACTTTTCAGTTTTTCTACAGCCATGATATTAGACTCCACTTCTAGGGTTGCATCCTACATGTTTGCCAGCGTAGCACATCTTCTTTCCCTCAACAACAGGTAGAAATCAGAGTCAAAAGCATTGGCATAAGTGAGTTTGGCAGAGGTGGGGGTAGGCTTTACCTCAGCTGGTATCTTACTATACATACGATTAAATCTTTTATTAAAATCAGGCAAAGATTCACCATTTTCCCTCTTCAGATTACCAAACTCAGTATGGTAATACAACAAGTCTTTTTTATCTCCCCAGTGCTTCAAAAATGCATCATCTAATGCTTCAATATCAGTTATAGATCTCTGGGGTAATTCTCTGAACCACTTCCTAGCCTCTCCATCAAGGCTCTGGACAAAAACTCTCATCCACACATCATTTTCACTTATATCTAAATTATCAGCATAACTGTAAAAAGCTTCAAGGTGTTCTTCTGCTGTTACTCCCTCTGTGCCAGTGAATTTAGGCATATATTTCTGATATTCCCCCACAGGCATAGGATTTAAAGGGACAGGCAAAACGAGAGGTCCATATCTAGCAGCAACAATTCTTTCTATCTTCGTAGGTGCTTGTTGTCCTGCCATGATTGGGATATGTGGAGGAACACTAGCAGATTGAATGGTAGGAAGTAATGTGATGGATGGCAGAGATAAAGGGATGTTTTGGACTAAATGGGAACCTTTCTTTGGACTGAGATTCAAAGGGGAACTAACTGAATAAGGGGCTGAATTAATCTCTGAAAGAATTTCCTGATTAACAATGTTGGGCTCTAAATCTTCAAACTGTATGTCTTCAGCAATAACTTTATCTTTCAGAGATGAATGAGATTTCTTAGGCTTACCTTATCCTAATGCCCCTTTTTGTGATGCTTTCTTCGATTTGATAGTCTTCTCAGGTTCAGGCACTGATTCAGCAGGTGATTTCTGAGTATTTCTTCGAGTATTTCTCACAAACTGAGCAAGAACTTCAATGTGGAGTCACCAAAGGATGGTCTTCCTCCAATGGAGTCGCAAGATAGATGATTACAACCAGAAACTGTGTTCAAACTTTCTCTATCATCAAAACTTGAAGCTGTGTCGTTCTCCTAGGGAAGCTAAGCTTCAATTCTCCTCTCCCCAGCAACAGCGCCAATTAATGTTATCACCCCAAGAAACTCTCCTAGGTTGTATACCAGAGATGCTTGGAAACATTACAAACTCAACAAAAATGTTGGAAAATTGGTGGATGAATGAAAGAAATGTTGTGTATTCAAGCCAGATAACCACTTCTACTATGCTTAACCCCAGACATGGGTGAACACCCCCAGACTACAAGGCTTTAGACTACCAATTACTCACAGTTTTAAGGGAAATGTGATGATGGAGAACAATGATCACACCAGCAGATGCACAAGACCCTGTGATGGCCAATTGCGACCAGTTAAAAGGTCTGTAAATTCTATTTCCTAATGCACAGATAGGATGACAGCTCTCTGGCATTAAAACAACAGAAACCTGCATACATATTTGATAATGCTAACTAGATTCTAGCAGAGAGGTGGGATGACAGCCGCTCTACTGTTAAGCATCAAAAGCAAATGAAAAATGCATACAAGCATAGCCTAGAACAAAGAAGAAGAAGTGGAAAGTGAGCAAACAACAACAAAAGAAGCTTGTATTAGCTGGAAATGAAGACCAGAAGCTGCAGGTGTCACAATAGTTGCAGTCTCCAGAAGTTGAACTTTACAATCATAATAACATTCATCAAACTCATTACATCTATTTTCTGAGTATATATGGAGGTTGACTACAAAATTGCTCTGCAAACCCATGCGTGGAGGGGTCATAACTGACCACCAACCACATTTACAATCAGATATGTGTCTCTGATACAATTTGATTGCTTTAATGGACAGAATGACCTTTCTGCTACTCTGTTGTACTTCACAAACAGGTGAAAATCCGTGTTTATCTGCTCAAGGTTGTCCTTCTCGTCCTTGGCCATGCTGTCTCTTGAGTGCAGTGGGTGAAGTATTAACTGCAGAGTGCTGGAGGATGATCACTTTCATCCCTTGGAAGCGGGGGGCAGGCCGAAAACATGAAAATTGCTTTGAAAACGAACAATGAGCGAGGGATGAATGCTAGCCGTCGAATGGGACTGGCGAACGGCTGTGATCTCATGGCGGGAGGCATAGACAACACCGGGTCAACATCAGCTGTCAGACCGTATAATCAGACGGTGGAGATGAGATTATGGAGGCTATCGGGCAGGAACGAGAAAAGGAGGATCGTGGGCCGTCCGATCGCGGGATGGACGATCAAATGGCTATCGGGCGGCGGTAGTGAACAAGGGTTAACGAGCGGGGAATCGTACCGGAAGGGCGGTAAGCGGTTTCCCCGCACCGCTCTTCGGGAGTAGGCGGTTTACATACATGAAGGAGCAATCCAATGATAATGCGTCGCGTGGCAGGCAAGTCCGGTGGGAAACTGCCTTCCCCGCGGGCTATCGCGTGCGTGGCTTGCGAGGAGAGGGCTTGTGAACACTGTCGGATGATGGCGATGGATAATCAAATGGCTGCAGGTGAATGCATACGTTTCGGGGTGATGTGACAGGTAAAGCCGCGGCGGGTTATAATTTTCTTTGTATGCGCGGCTATAATGTATTAAGACATTAGTGCCGGAGGATTAAACGAAGAATGGGTTAATACGGGGTTTAAACGAATTATAAACAAAAAGCACCCAGAAGCCGTGAAAAACGTTTATGCGGGGTTATGGGAGGAAAACAAGGACAAAGGGGTTTAAAGGGTTATCGGGTTTTTATAAAGGTAAACGACAATAATGAAGATAGGGAGAATAAAGAGAATGAAAGGGAAGGAGGAAACGGGGGTAACAGAGTAAAAGGAAGTGAGTAGGAAAATAGGGAGAGGCAAAGATAACCATTATAAACTATCTCTGAGCTAGCAACCAAGGACCAAACTTATTCCTCCTCTTGGAAAATCAGCAGCATGTAGCAGAGCTAATAGTCCCTCTCCCCACTGAGATAGACATCCACCACAAGAAAAGAACTCTAGATGACCATAATGACTCCAACCTCACTAGAATAAGGAGCCACCACAAGTTCATACAACAGAGGTTCAAATTCAATATAAAGGATGTCCACATCAAGAGGACATGGACAATCCCTATTAGTGAAAATGGAAACATCAATACTCCATGATAAAAGACAATAGAGGAAGGTGGAGAGTAACTTCACTATGCTTAGAGGATTAAGAAATTAGAACAAAAGAGTCACAATGAACCAAGGATTTGACATAACACTTGCCTTGAGACTTTCCTTAAAGTGTGTAGTGAGAGTACTCACCGTATTAATTGGTATCATGAGTGTGTCTAAGTGGAGAACGAACTAAGCCTACTTCCCCCTTTGATGATTGGGTAACTAAGGGAAAACATTAAAATTGATTATGGAGTAAAATTCTTAACAATAAATTTTATGAATTGCAAAATTACTAAACTATTAATTTTTAAGCGAGATTCTCTCTCTATACAAAATTAGTGTTGTGTGATTATCAGTGCAAGAATTTGAAGATGTGTAATTAAAGTGAATTTATTTCTTAATAAATTAATTAATTAAAATCATTAAAATAATTTTAAAGGTAATTATTTGAAATTATAAAGATGAGATAAATAATTTTTAAACATATTAAATTAAATTTTAGTAATAAATTAAATATAATAATTAAAATAATTTTAAAATTTTATGCACTTAATAATATCTAAAATTTAAATATAACAATTTTTTTTTTAATTTATTATACTAGGTATATTAAAACTTTGATTACTAGTAAATTAATTTGATTTATTGAGCCTGGAGTATACCTTAAACTGTTTTTGTTTGGCTAAGAGTTTGTCTTTTTCTGAGGTAAGGAAACATGTTAATGCCCCCTTACAGATCACCAGCGCGTTATTCCATGTGGCATAGTTTCCCTTGAATAACAGTGAACGTGCATTTTTGGATAATGGCCAAAAAATAATTGTCCTCACTACTAATTTGACAACTAAATTATGATAGATTTTCCCACCCTGTAAAAAAATTAATTTACTTTATTAAAATGATAATGCTAAACTATTTTTAAAATTATTTATAAATCGCCCAATTCTAAAATCTCCAATTTAATAATAATTTATAATTTTTCCCAACTTAAAATTAATTTATATAACTCCACCTCAACATTAAATTTCAAACACTTTTAAGTCCAGTCATCACCTTAAAATAGAGTGGGTCTGTCAACAAGATTCAGTTCGGTCCGTTCATATGGATACGTTTCCTACGGAAATCCAATGCCGTTATTTAAAAAGTAAAAGGCAAAAAGCATAATATTTTAAAATTTGTGGATTGCTTTATAAAAAGTAGCTTTTTTTGGAACTGATTATATTCAATATTTTAAAATTGGATTTTCATTTTATAACAGTTTTTCCCGAACGAACCGAAAACATAAAGCATGTCGTTTGAAGGAATCTAATCTCAGAATGCATGAAAAAGAATCCATTCGACAGTGTGTCAAAAGAAGGTCTTCTACTAGAAACAGGTACCTGGTTCATGAAAGTAATATATGGCGAGAAATCTTTTATTATTCAGGACTTCTCAATCTCTGTCTCTTAACTCACCTTTGATTATCTCCAGGTCTACTCTTCTTCATCTTTTTTGTTTTATCCTCGTATATGTATGATATATGGATGTCCAACAATCTCTGAAATCAAGGTTACATCTCAAAAATCAGCATGTGTTGCATAAAAAACTTGTATCCATTTTTCCCCTTTATGAAGGGACACATCCTTCAGTGTTTGTTTTCAAGTTCAAGATCTTCCAACTTCTAAAAGCTTGATAATGTATTATCTGGAACCTTTATATAATTTCAATATAATACAATTATGCTTTTTCATTTTGAATTTTGCAGTCTAATAAAAACACTAAATTTAAATTTAATCTAAATTTCAATAATTTTAGTTGATTAAAATGATAATAATTTTATCTAAACTTGCATGAAAAAGAATCCGTAAATCTTATTATTATTTTTAACTTTAATAAAAATACTAAATTTAAATTTAATCTGAATTTTAGTAATTTCGACTAAATGTTAAACTTTTATCCAAACATCTTTTTATTTAAAGTAATTCTCTTTTCATTTATTTTAATTAAAATATATTATATTTATTTTTGGAAGCGATTTTAATTTTGTATTAGTTTTTTGCAAAATGCTTCTAAATTTTACATTAATAAACTATTTTTTGTTTTTATATTTTTCAAAAAGCTTTCGACTCTTATATTAATTTTTTTTTAATTTATTTATTTATTTATTTTAGGGTTGGTTAATTAATTGATAATGTTTTTGCATTTTTTTATTCATATTTTTTAATATTTATTTTTCAACCTTGCACTTGGCCTTTAATTCTATCCATTAATGAAATAATAATAACAAAACAAAATTAAATTAAAATTATTAACATAGTATTTTACATTAACAAATAAATAAATATTTAATTATTTAATATATTATTTTTATTTTTGAGCTGAGAGGCTCATTCTACATACCAGTATGATGTGTAACGTTGTTCGTCCATCATCAAAATTGAACTCAAAATTTATTCATGTTCGCCAAAATAAAAATTATGACAAATCTAAAAAAAAAATTAAATAACTATATAAAACATTTAAATAATGCCAACTCATAAAAATATTTACACATGAAGAAATTGGATCCCTCTCAACTCATGTTAGATCCCTATTTAAGATGGATCTATGTTGGTATATATTTTTTTTGCAAGTCAAAAATTCTATTCATTCTTCAAAAAAATGTACATCAAGAGTAGTAGCAAAACCAGGTGGTCTCACCCTAACCAGGTTTGTTGACCACCGCATATAACATATGAGAAAAGTACAAAAATGAAACTAAGGACATCGTCCAAAACCGAGAAGGCCAAAAGCACCAGAAGACAAGTAAAACATAGAAAACTCCTGTAGTCATGCTAGTCATCTAATGTGATGGAGGTTGGGTTGTCTGGGGTTGTCGTAGGAGGAGGCCGAGGTCAAAAAGATCATTAGATGTGCTCCTCGAAATGAACCATCCATGACTCCAGCTTCTCCCCCTTCTCCAACAGCAAGTTTTGTCCTCGCCAAACCACCACAATACGCTCCCGGGTGTGGCACTGAAAGTAGTGCAATTTATCCAAGGTACCTCCTAGTTCCACATGTTACTCCTATCGGATCCTTTCAAAAGTTTCCAATCGCTCCAGCAAGGATTGAATCAAGTCTCTACGATTTTCCATACAACAATGTTGAATGACCCTCGAACTAGGAACCAAAGACTCTGCACCCCCCCATTGTCCCAAGTTGCTATGTCACGGAGCCCCGCCCATCACCGGTGTTCACGAAGATCGACCTCCACGGCTCTTTGTCGAGCCGCTACGCCCTCGACCACCTTGCACACTAGCCACCATCCTCCAAGAGCTTCCCACCAACTTGCCACCCTGCCCAACTAAAGCGACGTCGCTTCCTTCTCTGGCGAGCAGTGAACTAGGCAAGAGCATGAAGCCAAAATGAAACATGAATGAAGTCCCCATCGACTACCCTCGATCTTAGAACGACGTCTCTCACATTGGTTGAGGCACTACTAAATTCCACACGCATACCATTACTCCTCCCCGTATGTCAAGTAAAATGAGAGTATAAGAAGGCAACCCTCAACCGAAATATCGGCTGTTGGTCATAATAAACCACGAAATGCCCTCTACACAATATCCATTACCCATCAAGACATTTTTATTTTATATTAATTAAAATATATATATATATATATTTTATTATTTATTTCTAATTTAATTAACATAAATTTATTTTTTAAAAACAAATATATACGATCATACAACCTTATTAAAAATATCTATTTATCAAACTCAAAAAATGAATAATTATAAAACTAAAATTTCGATTTCCAAAATACCTACCCATCACTACCTACCTATTGCAGAAAATATCTTCCTTATTTTTCTTTGTGGAAAAATATAAAAATAAACTAAAATTTCGATTTCCAAAATATCTACCCATCACTATCTACCTACTACCTATTGCAGAAAATATCTTCCTTATTTTTCATTTCAATTTCTTCAAAGATCCAATGAGAAGCAATTTTCTTTCTATTATTGGTGGATGGAGGCAAAGTCATCAACTTCCAAGGAGATAAGATGACGTAGAAAACCTGAGCAACCACATGTGTGTGCTTGCTTTACACTCTTCACCCTTCAATTATCTACCTTGTCGAGATGCGTGCTTCCTCTTTTTATTGAAAAATATTCACTCTAATTTCTAGATGATATGGCTTAGTCTCATTATTATTTATGTCTAAATCATCCTCAAAGTTTGGTAAGTGTATAAATAATATACATTTTTTAATTATATATATATATATATATTATATTATATTAAAATAAAATATGTTTTTATAAATGGTTATAAAGTAAAATATTAGTTTAGATCTATTTTAATTTTTTATCTATTAAGTATGGAGAGATTAAATCTTTTTTCATTCTAAAAAAGATTTGCATGTTAAGGGATTTGATTGATTTTTCTTGTCGCTTGATAGATCCAAAGTTTAAATGGATATAAGTTTGTTTAATTTCCCCCATTAAATGAGCTATATTCTATATGAATGGCATGGATCAATACCATGGGTCATTTTTATTTTTATTTTTATTTTATTTGAGGAAGTTAAAATGTTTACATTATGTTACAACATCTCTATTATACTAAAATGGATATTGTCTCTCAACACAACAACAAATAATGCTAACTAATGCTAAATATATAACACTAACTACCTTAACATTATATTAAGCAATTCGATTCAATTCTAAATTTACGGACATCCTCCACTATAATTAATATCCTTGTGACCTGAGGATGATACGAAATCATTAAGGTAAAAGATAGAATGTATGATGCGACTAGGAGTGACGTTGGAATGTATGATGTGACCAAGAGTGAAATACCTAATGGGGGTGTTTTAAGGGCTTCATGTCAACATGGGATGAGGAGGAACTGCCAGCATGTTGGATCTCTCTGACAACCATTTTCCAGCATGTCATTATTCACATGTGAGGATTTTGTATGGGAAGGGAGGTTGCAGCCATTAGGGAGAGAACAAGCCTCTCCACATGTCTCTGCATGGGCCGCATGTGGCACGCTTAGGGATCTCACCACGAGAGCCACCAACCTGGGCTCAATCATAATAAATGTCACATGCACAAGGTTAAGGTAGTTCTTTGGATCATTTGCTCTGTTAACAAAACCTCCCTCACTTGTGCAGGCATGGAGCTCCTTTCCCATGGTGGATTGGTCATTGCAAGCCTTTGTACTAACATTGGAGGAATGTTCATTTATGACCTCATTCAGGGTAAATTTTTCAGGATAGTAAAAACTTGGAGTACGCGTTACACCTGGCTACAGCCAAGGAAAATGTAGAAGCCATGTTTTAATTATGTTGTTTGTGGCCTAGCGCAATCAATTATTTATACATAGCTCTGCCTTGTCCCAGGGTGGCGGAAAATTGGGTATTATAAGATTGGCATTCTTATGTTGTAGAGGTTAAGCTCTTGTTCATGGTCCCATATTCAAGAGGTCGCAGTGGGAGGCCGGTTGGATAAGTTGAGTCTTTGCCCCATTCGTCAACCTCACTCACTAGTTCAAAACTCTCTTGTCTTACAACCTTGGGTAATCTTACTTCCCTTGACTACTTATTGTGGGAGTCTATGTTAGTTCACAATTTGCATCATCTATGATGTCCGTGTTTTTTGTAATATTTCTACATAATTATGGGTTAGGCATTTCGTTTAATTGCCCAGTATTGGTTTGTGGTGTATGGTATCGAGGCACATTTTTGGTTTGGTTTTGATAGGCACACTGCCCTCTCTCACCCTTTGGTCTATCCAAGCATTCTCACTTTGTCAAGTTCTGGTTACTACGTCCCCTGGGTCTCAGTGGAATTATTCGGTTGTGTGTGTTTGTCATTTCAAACTTAGTTGGTCTTTTGTGACTGGAAATAGTTCACCCTCCTCAAACTAGTCTGCCAGCGAGGAAGTAGCCCTTTCCTGGAATCATCGTGTCTCTTGTCAGATATCATAAATTTGGGGGCTTTGTCTCTATAGAGATATTATTCTTCAGGGGTCTAATGTCAAAAAATCCTTAAGTCATACTTCTTTGGTCGGCCTAGTCATTCTAGGGAGGCCAATAGTTGTGTCCTCTATCACTTGTTTCGAGTCTTGGTCTTGTTTTTTCTTAGTAGGTTATCGGTGGAGATGGCTCCATGACAAAGGCTCCTTTGTCCTTGGGGCTGTGCTTCAAGGGCATCCTCTTCCAGCCACCAACGTCTATCTGGCTAGGAAGCGGTAGCCACATTTTTTGATGCAGCTCCCTTGGAAGTCAGAAAGGAGATTCTGCAATTGGAAGCAAGGGAGTTTGGGGACCAGATATATCACTTTGATTCCGAAATTGGCAGTAGTTCTTTGAAATGGGTTCTTGATCTTGGAAAATTCAGGAAAAGAAGATTGCATTTTCTCCATTCCATCACTACACATTGACAGATGGAAACATTGCTTAGTATGGTAATTCAGGACAAACAAGTAGACAATTACAAGCTTTTTGTTGGACAAGAAGATATCAAGAGAATTATGAGGGACATTAGATATGACCTTGATGATATAGTGGTCAGATTAAATCGCGTGGAAAGATTCATGGTTTGTGACTGGGGAACATAATCAAATGACCATCAAGAGAATGATGTAGTGATCAATGTTCCTCCTCTAAACACTTCAAATGAAAACCCTCCTCCACTTTCTCCAGTCATCATTTTGGACTAACATTTCCATTATGTTTTACATTTTTTGCATATTATGATTATGGTGTACTTTATAGCTATTGGTAGTTATCTACTAGTTTTTTTTCACTATATACTTCTGCTCTATAACACCAATTGAAGGCCCCATGTTAACTATTTGGGCTTGACAGCCATAGTTTTTTTCCATATGTAACTCCAAGGATTCGGTAGCCAATTTATTTTTGCCTCCAAGACTCTATCGCAATTTTCTGGTCAGTCGGTGTGGACATCATGTTTTATCTATGTAATCTCTTTTTTTGCTATTAATATATTTCTATGGATGGAATTTACAAAAAAAAGGAGTGATGTTGAATTTTTAAGATGAGGTGATTCCATCTCCAATTTGAACATGGAAAATATGTCTGAACTTTGTCATATTACAAAGTTTAAAATCGGTAATAAAATATTATTTATTTATTATTTAATAAATCTATTTATTATTTATTTTGTTTTGTTTAGAAATGTTTAAATTTTAAATTAAAAAAGAAAAAAAATAAAATTATATATATATATATATATATATATATATAATTTTTACTAATTATATTTTTTAAGAGAAATATATTTATATTTAAGATGAATATTTTTTTTTACATAATGGGAAAACATATCATAACTCAATTGTCAAACCAATAGTGAGGACATCCATCACTAGCTACTATTTGTAAATGCAAATTAACTCTTCACCATTATTCAAGGAAAACCACACCACCCAGAATAACTTGTCGGTGGTCAGTAAGGGGGCAGGTTTTCACTCCTGCCAGAGTCGTTACCATGTTTTTTTACGTTCGAGGAAGTCGAGCTCCTAGCCAAGCAAGCAGTGTATTTACGATGAATATTAATACATTTAGTTTAATAAACCTAAAAATAATTTTAAAACTCAGAATATATACAAAAATTAATAAACATTTTCAACTTATACAAGAACATATTATATCATATAGTAAGCTTATAAGTCCTGTAGTTGTAATTGTTGGCGGGCAGTAACCTCCCCTTATACAAATTCCTATATCGTATGGTAAGCTTATGAATCTCATAATTATAATTATTACCAAGCCATAACCTCCCCTTGTTCAAATTATACCTGTATAATTACATGGTTTTTACCTAGTTTTAGGACTTCCTTTAAGAATCTATCTTTACTAGTTTCAATTTCTATGTATATGTCCCTTCATAGAATCATTGTAAATCTTTGTAGAATTTCCTTCATATGTTCAAATAGAGGAAGCAATATGATATTGTGCAAATATGATTTACTATATAAAGCAATTATAACAAGATTGGAATCTATAAAAACCTAATATGAACCTAGACATTTATTCATAGTAAACTTTAAGTGAACCTAGAAAGCCATGAATTAAATGTAGTTATTGGTCCTTCTGTGACATTTGGTTTGAGATAAAAATAGTTCCTTTCATTTAAATAAGGATCTATTCCAAAGCCATACATGACATCATTACATGCCCCATGGAAGAAAATCCAAGGCAAGGTTTTGTCCACGTTTAGCTCACCAATAACCCTTGGAGGCCTTGTTCTATAACTGACTTACATAAATGAACCAATCCTAAAATCTAAGCCAAAACATAAAAGGTAGGGACAAATTTACCTTTAGAATTAAGTTGCGATCCAACAATATGCCCCAAAGGGTCAAATACAAGATCACCTCAAGACGCTTGAGCTCTTTTTCACAAAACAAACTAAGAAACGACATTCCAAAGAATCCTTTCTCCCAAGGTTCAGTAGACCTAAATGGTCTTCCATATTGTTCTAGATAAGTGAGAAAATATGCAAGATAGGAAAATATATTTAGTTGACTCATCATTGTTCCGACATAAAAGGTAAATTAATAAATTACATTTACCCCTTTTATCCATCATCTCCCACATGAGAACCTTATTATTTAGTGCTAGAAACATTAACAATATAGACCATGGTGGTGCATTCAATTTCCACAACATTATACACCTTTAGACCTCTTCCCCCAAGCCTGGTCCAATTGAGGCTTCATACTTAAGTTTAGTCATGTAAATGCCTCCCATCACATTTCCCACCTAGATAAGATCATGCTCATCTTGGGTAAGCCTAACATGAGCCTTGTAGAGAGTAAAGATGTAGCTTTTACATTCAACTATAAAATCACATATCACATTTATCACTTCAAGGCACATCCATCCTAGTAACCAAGGTGTAGAAACTTTAAGTTTGTTCATATTGTTTAAGGTAGTTTTCCCAATCAAATGAAGATGATAAATAAGTGTGATCCAGACTTATGTAGGAACAAAACATAATACAGATATAAACATAAACATAGAGATACAGCAGAAATAAATATTCATTTCATTAATATCAAAGAAATGAAATATGCTTACATACAGAATGGAAAGAAACTAGCTCGAGCGATGGTAGCTTATCTCTGAGAAGAGATGTGGCAGCCACATGCCTCTAAATTGTCTTCCAATGATGCTCAATGACCTTCAATTATTGAACAAAAAGGGAAACCCTAAACAACCAAAACTGTAACCCTAGGAGATGGAACACCCAGAGTTTGTGGACCCCGTTGGGGTTAGTTGGACAACCAACTTTCCGAGGTCTTAATTTGGTCATATGATCTCCGTTTGGCACATATGATACCTTATTAGAAATATATCTCTAAGTACTAAAATATTTACGATAAGCGCTTGCCAATGGCTATGGGCTTGTTGCAGACCTCAAAGAAACGTCATTTAGGGGGTCAAAACAACTCCAGAAATTCAGGACCCGAAAAATTGCTAAAAATAGTAAATTGTGTTATAATCAAGGAAATTGATGAAACCAGCTGGAGGTCTAGGTGGAATAGGCGGGTGGCCATCAATATCCACCTAAATCAGTCCTCTCCCCTTAGGAATTAATGGTCCCCATTGTGTGCAAAGCTTCCATGAAGGAAAATTTTGTTGAACCTCATCCTTGGTGAGCCACTTGCCTTCGTGAAGGATTTCGCCTGCTTTGACAACTCAATATAGTTGGATCCTCTACTGGCGAGTGTTATTGATCTATGTGTCTTTGATCCTATCAGTCGTGGTCCATTCGATACATCTCAGGTTGATCTCTGTTGGTGTCAGGTGCTCAGCAATGTCTGATGTGGCCAGCAATGGAGGAAACTATGGCCGCAATTGGTCCACATTGAATACTAGGTGTAGGCCAAGGAATAGTGGAATTTTGAGCTCAAAATAATTTTCTCCTACAACTGTAGTGATGGTGTGAGGCCCATATTGGAGCAAGTGAATATTGCGGTGGGCCCCAGTGATGCGCTCCTTTTGTAAATGCAACCGAACTTTGTCGCCCACCTAGAACTTGTGTGGCACTCGATGTTGATCATGACATTGTTTGTACTTAGCATTTTCTCTATCCAATATGTCATGGACCTAACTGGCGAATGTGTTGAATTTGTTCAATGAAGTTGGTAGCTCTGTCAACGTCGGACTGGACATGAATCGAATCTGCCTAAGTAGTTACAAGTGGTATGGCAACAGTAATGAGACATAATGGTTGGAATCCCAACCCCACATGAGAGGGGATGTGGCCAGTTGAGTTGTGGAGAGTTCTATTGTAGATGTGTTGGACATAAGGGATGCTTTCATCCCATGTGCGTGGATTCTTTTAGTAGTACATGTGTAGGATGTGCATGATCATCCTGTTGACGACCTCTGTTTGGCCATCAGTTTGGGATTGAAAGGTCATGGACTTAGTGAGGTTGGTATCCAACAATGACCAGAGGCTTGAACATAATGTAATTAAGAACTTGCTATCCCAATTTGAGATAATGGACTATGGGATCCCAAAGTGTACCTACACTCATTCAAAAAAGAGTTTGGCAGTGGCATCTGTTGTGATACTCTTCTTGCAGGCCACCGGAATGGCCATCTTAGAGAATCTATCGACAATCACGAAAACACATTTGTTTCCATGCTTGGTAGAAGGAAGACCCGACATGTAATCCATGGATATGGATTCCCAAGGATGGCTAGGAGTAGGCAAAGGAGTATACAGACCTTGCTTCTTGATTGTAGGTTTGGAAATGACATAGGTAGTGCAAGATATGATGTACTTCCCAACATCTGCCGAAGGTTTGGCCAATAAAAATACTTCTTCAGAACTCCCACTGTTTTTTTTACCCCAAAATGTCCAACAATCCGACTAGAGTGCGCCTCCCAATTCATCTTAGCACGCTCGCTTGAAGGAACACAGAGGTATCCCAAGTGGCATAACATCCTAGAGGTGAAAGTATAGAACTTGCATGCCTTCCAGGAGCATTTAGTATGGGTGATGAATTCTAGATCACTCTTGTAAAGATGCGTCTGTCCTGAAGTCTCGTGTCAACAAGAGTCGAGCATAGTTGTCAGAGTGATAACCAAAAGTCGGTTGTGGAAGTTTGCAAAATTATTGGTATTGCCCTTCTTGTACTTAATGTTCAAATGGAACTGTTGTAGATATGTGGACCATTTTTATGTTGATCGTTCTACAACTTTTCTTGTGTCTGTATGAATTGCAGGGGTTGGTGTTCTGTACGAATGATCATTTGCTTCCCCATAATGTAATGATTCGACAATTAACAACCTTGCACAATGTAATACATCTCCTTGTCATAGGTGGGATACTTTAGGACTGTATCTTAAAGTGTCTCACTGTAATATGCTACCAGATGCCCTTGTTGGGTAATAATTGCACCAACAACATAGTCAAAGGCATCTATCTCAATTTCAAATGGTTATTGTGAGTCGGGTAATATGAGCACTAGTGCAAAGCAGAGGTGATGCTTCAACTCAGAAAATGCATTTTATTAGGATTAAGACCAAAATAACTTTGCTTTTGCTCTGCCCTTGGTGACTTAACTCAAACGCCAAGTGATATGAGAGAATCCCAACACAAACCTGTGATAGAAATTGGCAAGACCCAGAAAGTTATGGAGCTTTGTTAGAGTGGTTGGGGTTGGCCAATTTGAATAACTTGTATCTTGGTTGGGTCCACATGCACACCCCACTCATTAATAATATACCCCATATGTTGAACCTGGGTCATACCAAAAGTGAATTTCTCCAAATTGGCACACAATTTTTGTTGTCGCAATGTTTGGAGGACCTGTCAAATATGGTGTATGTGTTCTTCCCAACTATGGTTAAAGATCAGGATGTCATCAAAATACACTACCATGAACGAGTTGGTGAAGGGCCATAAGATAACGTCTATCAACCTCATGAAGGTTACGAGGCATTTTTCAACCCAAAACGCATGACCAACCATTCAAAAATTCCCTCCTTGGACTTGAAGGAAATATTCCACACATCGGATGGTTCGATTGGTACCTGGTGATAACGAAACTTGAAGTGAATCTGGCTGAAATATTTGACCCCCTTTAGCTAGTCCAAAAGGTCATCAATCCATGGGATTGGATACCTATTCCAGACAGTGATATTATTCAACACCCGATAGTCAATACAAAGCCTCCAAGTTCCATCCATCTTTTGTACCAACACGATCGGGCTCCCATAGGGTGATGAACTTAGCCTGATGTGCCATTTCTACAACAACTCCTGCATCTACCTCTTGATTTCATCGTTCTCCAGAACAGAGCATTGGTAAATCAGTCTATTAGGTAGCGGTGCACAAATCGATGGAGTGCTTGACCTGAAAGTGTAGGGGTGCCCTTGTGGATGAGATGAAGATGTTCCTGTACTCTTCCATGACTTTGTACATCTACTACTATCATGCAGAGGAGCCCTATTTGAAGGCTATGGATGTGACCACAATATTCCTCTTGTTCTGATGGTGAATCATAAGGAGGACAAATTTCCTAGTTTGGCAAATGATATTACTACATTGTTTAGCAAAGATCAAAGAAAATGTGGTAGACGGTGCTACCTTAGGGATCTTGTACAATTTATGACCCAAAGTAATAATAACATAACAAGGTCTGGAATCATATACAACATGACACTTCCATAGGTATGGTTAACCTAATAAAACATCACAGACTTCTAGAGGGTAAATATCACACAATGCCTCATCTGCAAAGGGCTTTATACTATAAGGCATATCACACTTGTGGCTGACACAGATTTCTCAGCATTGGTGGAGCCACCCGATGGTGTACGACTATTAGTGTGGTGTTGTTGGAAGCTTCAATCTATGATTGACCTCAACTGAGATCAGTTTCTTCTGGCTCCCTTGTCAATAATGAACTGCATTGGAGAGGCCTTTACTCACATCTCCGAGTGGAAGAGGCCCTCCCCCTCCTTTGGAACCCTAGGTTCGACCTTTTGGAGCTCGGTGGTGGCTATCATCGTAGTGGGTTTTACATCAACGATTTTCTTTCCCTTGTCGGTTCCCCTTTTGGGTTCCAACTTAGAATCAGAGTATGCATGTGTTTCTGATTCTTTTAGCTCGTCCACCAGAGCCTACTTTGTGCAACATTTGTTCGTGTTGTGAGTGAGAGTTTTATGGAACTCGCACCATTTTTTGGTGTCATTCTTTGCCTTCCTATTATTCTTTGCTTGTGGATTCAAAGAGTTGTCTTGGAGGTTTGTGGCTTGGATTTTCCCTTTGTTTTGTGGCTTGGGGGCACCTTTTCTCTGCATTGGGTTCACTAATCCAAATTCTCTCTTCTTCTGCTTGAATTTCTTTTCAATCTTGGAAGCATATCGGTATGTTGCACCAAGCGAGGAGATGTCCAAGAACTCCATTTCCTCCTCAATGTATTTGTGCAAACAACCGCAATACTTGAGCACCTGATGTTTCTCAGAATATTTGATACCCAACTTTGTGCCCAAGGTATGGAAATATTCACCATCTCATGCACACTTGATCCCTTTGTTGTCGCAGTGTATTCCATTCTATGTACTTGTCATCATAGCTCCCGAAACTATTCCTTGATGGCATCTCGAAAAGAATTCCAAGTGGGTGAAATTGAAAACAATGATGGTTCCCTCTTGTCACTCTACTCACAATAGGTTTCCCGCCGTTCCTTGACATGGGGGCTGACTTTGAGGAGTGCAAAAGAAATATTTTCCCTATTTGAAAAATCATGAACCAAAAAATATCCTTCCAATAGATTTAACCATTTATCTATGGTGTTTGCATCTCTCTGGCCTTAAAATATGGGAATGTCAAAGTTGACTTGTACCTTAAAGGGAGTGGTGCATCCAGAGTGGTTGCAGGATAAAGGTACATCGCCTGTGGGCATCCACTGAAGGATCTATTGAAAATGCAACAAGAAATTCTCAATTTGATTTTGCTTTGATTAAATTGAGAAAATTCGAATTTCCACATCAACAGAAAACTTGGATGCAGTTATCTTGTGTGACATGGCTTGTGTCACCCAATTTACTCAGTAAATTCAAGTTGGAGGAGTTAGAGTTCAATTAAGCATGTGTGGTTACTAATTTGTAGCAATCAAGGCCAATTATTTCAAGTTGTTTTCAGTTAAACTAGTTCCAACTGTTAGAGTAACTAGTGGAAGGTCAGTTGTGCAGTGGGACTTTAGTCAAACTTAGTGATCATCAAGTTAACTGATCAATCAGCTCAAAATAGCTAGTGCATGCAGAGAATTGAAGTCCCCCAGGTGTCGTGGAGATTCCAAAGCAGTGTATCATCAATTGTAAACTAGTCTTGAGTGTACAGGTGTTGCATGTAGTTAAATTATCAACCATGGGAATTGCACAATCCATTTTGGAAAATTCCTAAATCATAGGGGCCTAATTTCTCAAGGAATTGCGTAAGGAAATAGGGGCTCAAGTAGAGGCAGAAATTAAGTATGGGTCATAGTTTCTCAGTGAGCAAAGATGTAATACCCCCTAATAATAATAATAATAAATAAAATAAAATAATATAATTTGGAATTAAAACCAAGTAACTCGAGATGGGTGTCGTAGACCACATAACTACCTTGACAACCACTGTTAAATTTTTATATTCTGGTTTATAAATGCAATTTGTTTGCTATTCCATCGTTTTATGAATAATGATAATAATATAATTTATGAGGTTTAACAAAAGTATTTGGTTCAAATCCTTAAGAGTTTCACTTTGTTTTTGAGATTGAGATATTCAATCTCTTCTTAGTATCTGTTATATATAAATAGTGGAACTACGTGTCTCACACAAGCTGAATTACATTGTTTTTTTGTCTTCCTTCCTCTCTCTTCCTTCCTCACAAATTATTGAAATATAAAATCAACCACATTCCTTCTTTCTCTTCTTTCCTCACACAAATTATTGGAATATAAAATAAAATAAAATTGAGTCATAAAAGTGAATATGCATGAGTTGCATGCTGTGTTTGGAATCTGTGCACATGGCATTTAAAAATAGGTTAATTATACAATTAATATGTTTTATTAGCTGGATGTTATCTATTGAACATATATAATTGGCGACAAGTCATCCACATCTGTTCTAACGGTCATTTCACCAAGAAAACAGTTAAGTACGTGGCGTCACCAAGAAAACAGTTAAGTACGTGGCGTAGCCTACGAGATATACTAAATTTGTTTACCAAGTTCTAAAAAATGGTTTTTCCATTTTCCATAAGATTGAATCGGTAAAGAATAGGTGAATTAATAATTTTCTATTTTCTAATTTTACTTTTTAACTCCCTAGTTATTCAAATTGCATTGATATCAAGCATTAATGTGCCTGTTTTGATCTAACAGATACCGTGAGACTTAAACAAAATACCTACTGACCGCAAACCATACTTCAATCATGCAATAAATCAAACCTCAATACTTCAATAAACCAAACCAAGGCTATAATTCAATAATTCATGAAATTATCTTACGATTTTTAAATTCTCACACCAAGATTATTGGTTGATGTTCGAAATTGTGCATGTCGTTTTTTTACGTGAGGTGTAGGAGTTTTTCGGAAAGTTATCGAAATTTTGGTTATATTTAGAGAAAATCTGGCAGGGTTTTTGTAAATCCAAGTTGTAGTTGTTAAACTTCAAAATTTTAGGTGTCCTAGACGTTTTTGATAGTGCTGAATCTATTTCCACTATCAAAAACACGATTCAAACACTCTCTCCCAAAATTTTAAAATTTTTTTCCTTAAATTCTGGCCACTTTTAGCCAAACAATTCTTCCGCCTCTTTAGAAGACTCCATTTTTTTAAGTTATTAAAATGTTAAAAAGCGAGAGAATAATAATTAATATTCAACACAGTTTTTTTATTTAAGAGAAATCCTTAATGCACTAAAACCATTTATATATATTTTAATATAAAAGGAATACTTTTACTGTTAATAAATAAAGGTTTTCACTTGAAGTGAAGTACACAGATTTAATGAAAGCAAGGTTTATATTTGGATAAATGCTAAATATTTTGTTATATATATGTTTGAATTATATTAAATTATCTATTGATTTTTTTATTTTATTTTTATAAATAATATATTTATTTAAGTATAGAGTATATTTAGTGAATTTTTTGTGATGTGGTTTGTTGGCGAGTGAACACATTGCTCAGGTGTTTATGTCGCTATATAGATTACATCTCGAAGTTATAGTGGCAATTGTTGAGGATTGACTGTTTATGTCGTTATGTAGATTATACCTCGAAGTTATAGTGGCAATTGTTGAGGATTGACTCTATGTCGGCAGGTTACCTATTTCGCTAGTCATAAAAAAAATTTAATAATATAAAAATATAAAGTGCATTTAGCGTTAATTTAGTAATATTTTTTTTACCTTGAGATTAATTCCAAATAAATTTTAAATTTTCTTTTTTATTTTATTTATGAACTAAATTATAATGGAAAGAATAGTAGTTGATATATAAGATTATATAAATATTATATTAAATATCTAATAAGTGATTAATAAAGATGAATATATAGAGAAAGTATATGTAATAGATAATAATTTAATATATTGAGATAAATCTTTATTAAGTTTTAATAATAATTAGATGTATAATAAATGAACAAAAATTGGATATGGTATTTATATAATTTGAAATTAAATGGAATTTGTTATTTAATTGTAATACAAGTGGTTATCATAACCCTGTTATACTATTAGTTGTATATATGGATTAGATTTGTTTAAGATAGATTAAGAGACTAGTTTTTTTTGGCTTGTTAATCTAATTTTCCTAGCAATACATATATGGTATGGTAACCTTAATTTTATCAAGGTATGGCTAGATTATGATTAGATTGGTACCATATTGATGCGAATAATTAAGAAAAATATAAGATGAATTCATAGTGATTATTGGAAATGTGAATAGCTATTTGGGTCAACCTTACTTAAGGATATCACCTTTGGAAGTGAGGAAGAATGGTATTAGAACAAATTGATCAACTTGAACAAATAGTGCCACCTTAACCTAGATCTCTTCTACATGTACTAACATTCATTTTTCCTTCTTTATTTTTATCCAAGGTTGTATGTATGGTTAGTTGTTGTGACCTTTGCAACAAGACTTCTTAGTTGGACACAAAAATTCAAAACTCAACATATGTTATGAAGTGAGAGAAAGAAGCAAAGTAACTTATAATTAGTATAAGTGGGATTATGACATCTTGTGGCACATTTCTTATAGCATGTTGGAACTTACAATCAAATTAAGGAGTTGACCCAATTTTGTTGACCTACATTGATGAGTACATGATACACATCAAAATGTGTCATATGTGTTAGATAGTATAAAGTTGGGGGTTTGACCATGATATGAGGAGGAGACCATTGGATGTGAAGTAGTAATAAATCATGTAATATGCTAAACAAGTCAAGGTAACCTAAATTAATAATGAAGACACTACCTATTCATGCAAGATATGGAGAAATTATAATTTGAACAAATTGAGAGAATAATAACATAGTTATTTGAAAGTGCATGTCAAGGAAGTCAAAATTGGAATCAATATAATTTAAGATAGTATGCCAGCAACATGGAAGAAAAATACACCTATTATTAGAATGAGATGACAAAAAAGAATGTAAGCATTAAGAGAACAACTTTAAGAAAGAAAGGATAATTTTCAAGGTTTAGTGGTAAAGTTACCTTATGAAGGAAGGGAAAATGATGAACTTGTTGATAAGTAATAAGGATGAGATGAACACAAAATAATGATAAATAAATATATCACCCAAGATAATGGGTTTTAAGGAAAGTAGAATGGATGTTCACAGATGAAATACGAGATTTTGATTTGTAGCATAAATTAAAGAGTAATAAATAAAAAAGATGCAATAGCGTATCCTAAAAATGATGGAATATTTTGGAATAAGCATAATGTTGGTTAATGAAGTTAATGGTGGTCATTTTAAGGAGACCAAGTCAACACCCATAGCATGGTAACAAGAAGACATAATGAGGAAGAGAGGAAGCACCTGAGCATAAACGAAATAATATCCTACTTAGTCAACTATTATTGATAGTTAAGGGAGGTAACCCATTGAATAACATTAATATGGAAATTCTTAGATTAAAGAAGTTGATTAAAGCTTATACCACTTCCTTGCAGCGTATACCTAGTGAGTAGCATTGACGTGCTAGGATGAACAATAATAATAATAATAATAGTAATAAAGCCTATGACCAACAAATGTGATGACAGTGAAGGAATGACTCTCTCTTAATGGGAATCTCTCTTAAGGATATGTACTAAGTGGGTTGAGAAACATGAATGATGATTAAGGTGACAATATATGGAATTGTAAACTAAAAACACTCACAACTGAGTAAGGATGACATGTGATAGATTCAGGAAAAGGTTTAAAATTTTAAGGATCAAAATTTTCTACCTTTTGGCAAAGGAAATAGATTATGTATATTAATGAGAAATCACCTAGCATGAAGTGTAAGAAGGAATATGGTTAAAAATCATATAATGAGACCTTGAGAAGGATTATGTACAAATTGACAAAATAAGTGAGAATCAACTAATAGAGGGGTCTTGAACTGATTTGCACTTATTGTTTCATGAGGGAATTGGTAATCTAATGGGACTTCATATATAACAACTTATCAAGTTTGTGTCATTAGTATTGAAAGAAGTTTTTGTCAAGCACATTAGGCCTACAAACCTTTTTGTGGATGATAATGGTAGTATTGATTCCAAACGCTTCTTATTCTAAATTAAAGATGGTATTTGGAAAATCAAAAGTTAAGGGGAAGAATTCCTAGTCCAACTTGAATAAAAGTGAATCTATGATAAAAGAGATCAAGTGATATTGAGATGCGAAATTGATGAGATAAGTTATTCCTTTATAAAGTGAACAACAATGGTGATCAAGTGATGGATAAATCACTAAGGATCAACCATCCCTTGTACAAGTGGATTAAGCATGATATAATACTTAAACAATGATGACCTATATAATTTTAAAAATCCCAGATGGGAAGTTTTGAACCAGAATGCTCATGAAAATGTTTAAAGGTAAATATCAAAGACAATAATTGTCTAGCATTTGTAAAGGAGATACATTTCGTGATAAGTTGAGGCTTAATGAGAAAAAAGTTAAATGTAAGAAGTTGGTATGCCATAAATGAGTTATATATTTGGATTAAATGAGTCAATGTATTGGAAATGAAACAATGATTTAAGGAATAATGGTAAGACTAGTAATAACTTAACTAGTGATTAAAGCTCTAGATGGTGAAACTTGCAAGTAAAGAGATTGTATCAAAACTATAGCACATTGATAATCTAGCTATGTCTATCCTATAAATTGTGGACTTTCTTATGGAAAGAAGGGAGATGATTATTGAAATCCATAGACATCTTGTTGAGAACACCACACTAATATTATTGATGAGATATCCTAGATCCTAAATGGATGTTGAATAATTTTAGTTCATAGTTGGTATTCATTGTTTATTTAGGCGATGCAAATGATTTTTGTTGATGAACCATGATAAGAATGTTTATAATGTATTATTATTCTATATCTGATCAATATTGGGATGATTCTCATATTAATGATGTTTCGTGATGTGATGGTATGTGGTAAATTGATATAGTTCTGATAAGAGGCTAATGATACATATGTGGTGCTTATTTATTTATTTGTTATGATAATGATATTATATGCTCATGATGGACATGATATGAAAAAGGATCATGATGTTATGATATGATGTATATTGACATGTGGTTCATTTATTATGTGATGTCATGATATGTCTTTGATGTTGATATGTTGATGTTATAACTTAGGAGGATATTATGATGTGAAGCATGTGGTAATTGTATGTAGATTTATGAAATGCATAATTTTGTGATAACAATGATGTTATATTCTCATGATGACATGCAAGGGTTGGTATGTGGATTATTTTGTCATGTTATGATTATAACTAATGCATTGGTTGCATGTTGAGATGTGGTGATTGACAGGAAATCCACAAAAGGGCCGAGAGGGCTAGTTTATTTGCTGATGTCATGGGAGCCCATACCTGTGAGGGAGAATATGTAACACCATATGGGTAGGGGACATACTCAATGAAAACTACATATGCCAGTGGTTCCTTATCTTGTATAGCTCTTGATGGATAGCTCTTTAGGGGCTATGGAACCATCTTGAGGAGGCAAAGTGCCTGATATTGGATTGGGATGATGAAGTCTGCTGGGGGTGTAAGGACTTCGATTCCTAGGGCTATGCACCTTAGTGAGTGTGGAGGGAGTGGGCCAGCCTTGCAAAATGCCCAGAGATATTGAGTACTCGGACTGAATGCCTACCTTGGGGTAGAAGAAGTCTAAGCCTTGGCGCGAGCCTTAGGGCCAACCATAGGCTATGGTATAGACTGAGGAGGCTTATGCCTAGTTCTGAAAGTTGGGAAAAAGGAAAAATATTCCTTGGGATTTCTTGGGTGTTATGGAAACTTTCGATGCCTGCTGGTTATACTAGTTCAGCAGAGGGTGTGGGGAAAACATGAAGTAATAAATAACTAAATAAAGTAAAATGTTAAATGATTCAACTTAACTTTGGGACAAAGTTACTTAAAGAGGGGAAGTATGTAATACCCCCTAATAATGATAATAAAAATAATAATAATAAATAGATAAAATAGTAAATAATAAACTAGAGTTCTAAATAAATATATTTAAAAGTAAACTATAAAAATAGTAAGAACAAGTAATGTTAACAAAGAGTGAAAAGGAAGAGTTAAATTAAGAGAAATATTAACTTAAGTAAAACTTAAAATAAAGAAATAAAAGTTGGCATGTTGACACATGGAATGTGTGCATGCAGATCCCCTTCCATTTTTTGGTCTATTTAATGGACTATGAGGAAGATGAGAATCATTCATTCCTTCATCCATTCTCTTGGGATAAAATTGTTGTGAGACAAAGGATTCCCTGGCAGTAGTACGTTGATTAAGGGCTCGGGGGTGGCCAACTATAGAAATATTATGTGCATCTGATCCTATGGTTGAGTGGAGAGTTGTCCCCAAAACTTGGTTGCGGTTAGCAGAATTCAAAGAGTATTCAACTCCAAAGGCACAAGTAAGGAATATCGTCGATACATGTAAGTCATCTCTACTTGTGTTTTTATAAATTCTATATTAAATAGTTGAATAGTTGTGTGTTGATTATTATTAGCCTAAATTGATGTAATTATTTGTATATTTTAAATTGGGGTTGTTACAAAAGAGATAAGTTATTCACTTGCAGGTTGTGCTCAGTTGAACAAAGCAATTGTAATACATCTCTATTCATCATATTAATGCAAGCAGGAAAAGGGGTTTTTAGCAGATTTCTTTCCCCTGGAAAAATATTGTGTGCATGTGTGTTATTTCTCATTGCATGTTTGCAATTAATATTATAAATTGTGAATTTAATTCCGTAGAGCAGTATAGTAGGTTTGTGTCTTGTGATTTTGATTAAAACTTCATGAGCAATTTCAAATCTACACCATAGTTTCTACATGGTATCAGAGAAGGATTCACATTAGAGCAGGAATTTTCAAGTTGTTACTCAGGAGGTTTGAATTTGGAGTTTAGTGTAGTAGGATCTCTTTAGAGATGAGAATATGACCTTCAACTAGTTGAGGCTAGAGTAGAAGGAAACTCTAATTTCATCGCATGGAAGGATCACATGGAGGCAGTATTGGATGGCAATGAATCGTTAGAATACATCAAGAGAGACGTTGCAAAACCAATGGAATCTGATGTCTAGAACCTTGCTCAGTGGAAGAAATATGTAGCCAAGGCGAGGAGAATAATATTGGAGGGAGTATAGGACCACATTTTCACCAATATCCATGGGAAAAAAACTCATGCAATGTGCACTCATTGATTTGTTCCAGAATAGAAGTGACCATAGGAAACTGGCGCTCAAGGATAAACATAAAACTATCAAGATGCAGAAGAATGACACTATTCAGTAGTATCTAAGCAGGTTCACACATGTTCGTGATGAGCTTGCATGAGTTGGTGTTACTATTTCAGATGATGATTTAGTAAGCCTAGCCCTTCTAGGCCTTCCCAAGAGCTATCATAGCTACCAAGATTCAGTGAACGGGAGGGAGAAACTACCAAATTAGGAAAGCTTATGATCTAATTTGGTACAGGAGGAAATAAGGTGGAATATCATAGATGGGACTTCATCCAAGGGTGAGGATGAAGAAATATTTGCATTGGTTGGAAAGGGAAAGAAGGAAAAAGAGAAACTAGAATCAAGCCAAGGGGGAAAGAAGAAATATTTATTCAAAATTAAATGCTTTTGTTGTCATGAATTCAGTCACTATGCCACAAAGTGTCCACAAAAAAAGGCAAGCAAGAATACCTCAGGAGGAGCAACAAGTGAAGCCTTGGCTTCACAATTCTAGCTTGACTTTACCCTTATTGCATGCATGGCTAGAACAATAATGGGGAGTGTGTGGTACTTGGATTCAGGTGCATCGTTCCACATGACAGGGTGTAGAGAGTTTTTCAATGACCTGGAGGAGAAAGATTTGTACATGCACATTGAGGTAGGGGATGATGGAAGGTACAATGTGATCGAGGCTAGTACAATCACCTTTCAGAGGGAGTCAGGATAGCCTCTCAAACTCAATTATGTCATGTTCATTCCAGGCCTAAAGAAAAATCCCACCTCTGTTGTATTTTTGGATGGTCGTGGTTCTGATGTGATCTTCAGCAAAGGAAAAGCATTTCTGAGACACATACCCATGGGATAGGTGAAGCAGATCAGGGTTCGTCTGAAGAACCTGTATAAGCTAAATGTGTGGAAGATTGTGTTACATTAAGCGCTAAGGCAGAGAAAGTGCAGGTTCATGATGTCAGTGAACCTTGGCCCATAAGACTTAGTCATTTTCATCATGACACCTTGAATATTATGCAACAAATAATCATTGGCCTCCCTAAAGGAGCACTTGAGCAACATGATGTATGCAAAGGATGTACTTTGGGGAAATACATAAAATTCACATTCCATGATTTGGATAACAAATCACATGTAGTCTTAGAAAAGATCCACTCTGATGTATGTGGACCTTTCTTGAAATACTCCACTACTAGACACAAATATTTCATTATTTTTATTGATGACTTCTCATGGAAGTGTTGGATCTTCTTTTTGTGAAAGAAAGATAAGACAGTCTCCAAGTTCATAGAATTCAAGGCACTGGTTGAGAAAGAAACCGGAAATAAGGTTAAGGTTCTTAGGAGTGATAATGGAGGTGAGTATATGTCAAATGAATTCAAACATTTATGTGCAAAAGAAGGCATTCGACGATATTTGACAGAACCCCACAACCCACAGCAGAATGGGGTGGCTAAGAGAAAGAGTTATAGCATTGTGGGCGCAGCGAGAGCAATGTTGCATGACCAAGGCCTACCTCTACATTTGTAGGCTGAGACATGCAACCCAACAATCTATTTGCAGGATCAGAGTCCTCATCATATATTGGGCATGATTACACCAGAGGAGGCTTTCTTAGGGAGAAATTTGAATGTGTCACACTTCAGGATTTGAAGCCTTTGTACACTCCCATGTCTCCAAAGAATCAAGGAATAAGCCCGAGCCAACATCAAAATTGGGGGTATTTTTGGGTTACATAGAAGATTCCCACAAACACCATTTATAATTTCCATCCCTCATAATGGCAATTGTGCGAAGGGATGTGAAATTTGATGAGGAGAAAGTGAATCGGTGCCCTCCTAAGAGGGAGCTTCAGATCCCACCAGAAGAGGAGATTTTAGCTCCAAAGGAGGAACCTAAAAAAGTTATGGAGTAGCCACAAGTATAGGATCAGAGAGTGGAGATACCCACTCAAGCAGAAGCATCCAGAGAAGGCAGAAAAAGGACCAAGGAATTTGATAGACTTTTGTAGGATGCGAGGGAGAATGTTGGAGCTACTTCAAATTTGTGTACGCAAAGAATGCCACCTGATTAGTACACTGGCTACATGGATCTAATCACTGAGATTGTAGAGACTGACCCATCCTCTTTTGAGGAAGAAATATAGAAACATGTATGGGTTGATGCAGCGGTGGAGGAATATGAATCCATTGTAAAGAACAGTGTTTGGGAAGTGGTCCCAAGATCGACAAATAGATCAGTAGTGGGTTCGAGATGGATCTTCAAGGTGAAGCAGACAAAAAATGAAAGCATAGAGAAGTATAAGGCCATATTTATGGCCATGGGGTACTCTCAAGTTGAGGGGATTGACTATGAGGAGACCTTTTCTCCTGTAGCAAGGTACCCATCCATTAGATCAATTCTTGTTGTGGTTGCGCAAATGGGGTGGAAGGTCCACTAGATGGATGTAAAAATAACATTCCTCAATGGAGTTATTGAGGAGGATGTGTACATCAAGCAAGAATAGGGTTTTGAGACATTTGATTGGGAGTCTCATGTGTGTAGACTCAAGCGAGCGTTGTATGGTCTCAAACAAGCATCTTGTTCTTGGTACACCATGATCGATAGTTATCTTAGTAGTTTGGGCTTCACAAAAAGTGATGCATATGCAAATCTCTATCATATATTGGTAGAAGGTAAATTGCATATTATTATCTTATATGTTGATGATTTGATTTTAACTTGTGATGAGTAGTTGATCATATCTTGCAAGGAGGATCTTGAAAGGGAATTTGAAATGAGGAACATGGGTCCCATGCACTACTTCCTTGGGTTCGAAGTATGGAAAGGCGATGGGGAACCATTTGTTTCTCAAGGCAAGTATTCAAATGATATTTTGTAGAGATTCTGCATGGAGATTTGCAAACCCATGGAGACACCTATAGTGACCAACTGGAAGGATGAGGATGCCACTTTAGGTGAGGAACTGGATGCTACCATTTATCGGCAGCTAGTGGGTTCACTGATGTATTTTGTGAACACACAACAAGATATGTGCTATGCATTCAACTGGATTAGCCAAGCTATGGTTGGGCCAACCAAATTATTTTGGAAGGCAACTAAGCATGTTTTATAGTACCTTAGAGGCACTACCCAGTTTGGACTATGGTATAGACAGATAGAGGGAGTGAATTTGTGTGGAACCACATATGCAGATTGGGCAGGGAGTCCATTAGAATGAAAGAGTACATCAAGTGGAATTTTCAGTGTTGGGACCACAACTATTTCTTGGTACAATAGGAAGTAAATATTTGTGGTGCTAAGCTTGGAAAAAGTAGAATATGTGGCTGTAAGTTAAGCGTCATGTGAGGCGATCTGGATGAGAAAGATACTTATGGGACAATTTGGTCAGATGATGGATCCAACTATGATCTATTGTGATAATCTTAGTTGCATTCAGCTCTCTGAGAATCATGTATTCCACAATTGATCCAAGCATATAGATGTCTAGTATCACAATTTACGAGATTGTGTGCAAAGGCAGAACAATGTTGCTACAATACATTCCGATAGAGGAATAAGATGTTGACATTTTGACAAAGGCCTTTTCAAGAGGGAAGTTCGAGTTCCACAGATGTAGGATAGGAGTGGTTGATAATCCCTTTCTTGCTGAGAGGGAGTGTTGAAAAATGCAGCAAGAAATTCTCAATTTGATTTTGCCTTGATTAAATTGAGAAAATTCGAATTTCCACATCAGTAGACAACTTTGATGTGGTTAACTTGTGTGGCATGGATTATGTCACCCAGTTTACTCAGTGAATTCAAGTTGGAGGAGTTAGAGTTTAGTTAAGCTTGTGTGATTTCTAATTTTTAGCGATCAAGGTTAGTTATTTCAAGTTGTTTTCAGTTAAACTATTTCCAACTATTGGAGGAACTAGTGGAAGGTCAATTGTGCAGTGGGACTTCAATCAAACTCGGTGATCATCCAATTAACTGATCAAACAACCCAAATTATCTAGTTCATGAAAAGAATTTGAGTTCCCCAGTTGTGGTGGATATTCCAAAGCAGTATAAAATTAGTTGTAGACTAGTCTTGAGTGTACAGGTGTTGCATGCAGTTAGATGATCAACCTTGTGAATTGCGCAAATCCATTTTGGAGAAATTCCTAAATAATAGGGGCCTAATTTCTCAAGGAATTGTGCAAGGAAATAGGGGCTCAAATAGAGGCAGAATTTGACTAAGTCTAGGTTAGATCTTCTCAGTGAATAGAGAGGTAGGATATTCACTTGCAGATTGTGCTCATTTAAGCAAAGAAATTGTAATACATCTCTATTCATCAGTTCAATGCAAGCATGAAAAGGGGTTTTTAGCATATTCCATTCCCCTGGAAAAATATTGTGTTCATGTGTGTTATTTCTCATTTCATGTTCATGATTGCTCTTTTAAATTATGAATTGAATTTTGTAGAGTAATAGAGTAGGTTTGTGTCTTGTGATTTTGATTAAAACTTCATGATAACTTGCAAATTTACACCATAATTTCTACATGGTATCAGAGTATGATTCACATTAGAGTAGGAATTTTGAAGTTGTTACTCAGGAGGTTTGAAGTTGCAGTTTAGTGTAGCAGGATCTCTTCAAAGCTGACAAGATGGTCTTTAATGAGCTGATGTTAGGGTATGGCTTAGAAGTCATCTCTAATTTCATTGCATGGAGGTGGTATTGGATAGCAATGGATTGCTAGAATACATCAAGAGAGATGTTGCAAAACAAGCAGAATTTGATGTCTAGGACCTTGCTCAGTGGAAGAAATATGTAGCCAAGGCAAGGAAAATAATATTGGAGGGAGTATGGGAACACATTGTCACCAATATCCATGGGAAATAAACTCCTTATGTAATGTGATAGGAACTCACAAATCTATTCTAGAATAGCTGCAACCATAGGAAACTTGTAGAATTATCTTGTGATTCATAAGCTCATGTAATCTACTAAAACAAGATACAAGAATCTACTTCCACTCTTTACAGCAGAATCACATAAATATCGAGAAAAACAATAATAGCAAGAGGAAGTTAAACCAATGGCATATAACACAATAAGTATCCGGCGAAAGCCACAACTCAAAACCCCACTATCTATATTGCATTAATTAGAAATCCAAGATGATAATACAATGCTTGTTCTCTCAAGAACAATCCTAACACTCAGTAAAATCAATCTCCAACTTAGAAGAAAACTCTTGGCCAACACTTAGCCAATTCTCCAACTCTCCTAGTCCCTATTTCCTAGTGCAATTCATATGGCTGATTAGCCCATCTTAAAGGGAAATCAGTGCATCCAAAACTGCGCAATCCATTCTAGGTTCATTTCTTGATTGCATGCACCATCTGTACAACTCAGAAAATTATACAACAAATAGTACATTGTCCCTGCACTCTAGTCTCAATTGTGTCTTTCTCATAATCGACATGCATGAGTTTCTGATGAGGGAATATTCAGTTAATTGGAGTAGCACTAGTTAATCCATTAGTGCACCAATTGACTATTAACTCACTATTAGTTCCTCAAATAGTTTTGAACTAATTTAACTGGACTTAACTCAGTAAACTGAGTTAACTAATTACAACTCATACTTAACTCATCCTGGACCCCTATAATATAGGGAGAACATATACATGACTTCAGAAAGGCTTCCAACTCGAAATTCCTAAGTTAATTAAGTCAACTCACTCTAGTTAACTATTACAAGTTGCTATGAGAATAGAATATGATTTTAATTCTCATTTTAATTCAAGGACAAATTAAACTGGAATTTCTGGATTCTATTTTTATCATTTCTTGTTGCTATTTTCAACACTCCCTCTCAACAAGAAATGAATTCAACTTGATCTTGATCCTGAACCTTTGGAATGTTCTGCATGCAACACTTCTCTCTAGTGTTGTTGCTCCAGCAACTCTAGAGACAAAAAAACATCCAACCTAAATCAAAATGATGCCTTTGTCATCAAAGTCTTTGACTTCTATTGCCTCTGTCAACTGAAAACTTTTCACTTCTATTGACTCTGCCTTTCTGCACTGTTTTCAACCCTTCTATTCGCTTCTTCAATATTTGACTGCTCTAGCCTATGACACTTTGATCTTTGACTGCATCCATCCCACAGATTCCTCCCGCTACTATGTACTTTGGGCTCCCGTAGCAAGGTCTAATCCATGAGATAAAACCACTCAATGGATCCTACCCAATTTCATCCCTCTTAGGACTATCACTTCACATTGCCCCACCTCATGCCTGGAGGTATGGTTGCATGTGATCCCTATTCCCACTTGGCTCGAAATTTCCCCCTACCGGAGGTCTCTGCATGAGTGGATTCCTCCACTCGGTCTCTTCTCAACTTCTCTAATTGTGGCTGCTCCATAATTTCCTGAAGTTGTTTCTGAGGCTTCTTCTGGAGTTTCATGTTGAGAGGTAATTTACTCTCCCTCTCAACCATCAAGTCTCTAACCTTTGCCTTTCTCCTCAAGGCTTTGCATGCACCTTTAACCTCAAGAGCATACATGTTCTTCACCCATGCACTGATCTGTTTCACATGTCATGTGGTGATGTGTCTAAGGAAAACCATTCCCTTATTAAAACCACATCATAGCCACGATCTTCCAATACTGCGACTAAAACAAGATTATTCTTTAGTCGTGGAACATACATCACATCTGTGATTCCGAGGGGGGAGCCAGACTCCCTCTGAAAGGTAACCCTACCAATCTCGGTAGCTCTATACCTCTCATCATCTCCAAACTCTATGTTATGCTTGAGGTCTTTCTCCTCAAAATCACTAAAGAGATTTCTATTCCCCGTCATATGGAATGAGGCACCACTATTAAGATACCACACACCTCCCATGGCAGTTTCGGCCATGCATGCAATGAGAGTGATATTAAGTTCGAATTCTGAAGCTAGATCTTCACCTTCTGCCACTACTATCGGATCCTTCTTGCTTGCTTTCTTCTATGGGCAGTTCTTGGCATAGTGCTTGTGCTCGTGATAGTGAATACACTTGACTTGTGTCAAGTCCATCTTATTTCAGCCCTCCTCACCTTGGCAATTATTTCCCTTGGCCTTATTTTCATTACTCACTAAGGAAAAATCCTCTTCTACTTCCTTGGAAGAGGTCACATCTCTGGTGTTCCTCCTGATCTCCTCTTGCATCAAATCTGACCACAGTCGTTCCCAATCTGGCAGCTTCTCTCGACCATTGACAGAGTCTTGATAACTATGCCAAATTTTTGGGAGTCCAAGAAGAGAAATAATCACCATATCATCCTCGAAAACCTTGATTCCAAGACTTCCAATTTCATCACGACATTGAGTGAACTTGGTAAAGTAATTTGGAATTCAGTCGCGTGCCTCCATCTTGATTTTTCGAAGTTTATCTTTCAGTGCCAACTTCCTTTGGTCACTGTTGTTCTGGAAAAGGTCCTTCAATGCTTTCCACATAACATGCAGATTTTCCTTCCCATGGAGACTCGAGACAATGTGGTCTCAAACTCCCTCAAGGATTATCTGCCTCGCCCTTGCCACACACTTCTTCCATTCAGCCAGATTCTAAGCATCCGATGTTGGTGGCTTAGGAATGTCCTGATCAATTAATTCCTTCAAGCCATTATCCTCCAACATGGCCTCCATCCTATCCTTCCAGGCTATATAATTCGAGCTACCATCCAAGGCATACTCAAGCCGCAAACCGTAGAATGCCATCTGTCGATCCTGAAGTATGTATTACAAATTCGAATTTCACCTGTAACCTTGAACTCAAAAACTTCAAAATCTCCTCTAGTATATTGTTCTCAGCTCTAATACCATGTATAATTATCCTGTAGATTCACAAGCTCATGTAATCTACTAAAAAAAGAGACAAGAATCTACTTCTACTCTTTACAACGGAAGCACATAAATATCGAGCAAAACAATAATAGAAAGAGGAAGATAAATCAATGGCACATAACATAATAAGTATCAGGGGAAAGCCACAGATCAAAACCCCACTATCTGTATTGCATTAATCAAAAATCCAAGATGATAATACAATGTTTTTTCTCTCAAGAACAATCCCAACACTTAGTAAAATCAATCTCCAACTCACAAGAAAACTCTTGGCCAACACTTAGCCAATTCTCTAGCTCTCCAAGTCCCTATTTCCTTGTGCAATTCCTATGGTTGATTAGCCCATCTTAAAGGGAAATTAGTGCATCAAAAATTGTGCAATCCCTTCTAGGTTCAGTTCCTAATTGCGTGCACCATCTGTATAACTCAGGAAATTATACAACAAATAGTAGACTGTCCCTGCACTCTAGTCTTAATTGTGTCTTTCTCAGAATCAACATGCATGAGTTTCTGATGAGGGAATATTTAGTTAACTGGAGTAGCACTAGTTAATGCATTAGTGCACCAACTGACTGTTAACTCACTATTAGTTCCTCAACAAGTTTGGAACTAATTTAACTGGACTTAACTCAGTAAACTGAGTTAAGTAATTACAACTCATACGTAACTCATCCTGGACCCGTATAATATAGGGAGAACATATGCATGACTTCAGAAAGACTTCCAACTTGAAATTCCTAAGTTAACTAAGTCAACTCACTCTAGTTAACTATTACAAGTTGCTATGAGAATAGAATTCGATTTTAATTCCTAGTTTAATTCAAGGACAAATTAAACTGGAATTTATGGATTCTATTTTTATCATTTCTTGTTGCTATTTTCAACAAAACTGATGCTCAAGGATAAACTTCAAAATATCAAGATGCAAAAGAATTACACAATTTAGTAGTATTTGAAAAGATTCACACAAGTTTGTAATGATCTTAGGGGATTTATTCTTACTATTTCATATAATTATATGGTAAGCCTAGCCTTTCTAAGCCTTCCCAAGAGCTATCATAACTACCAAGATTCGGTGAATGGGACCGAGAAACTATCGAATTGGGAAAGCTTATGATCTAATTTGGTACAAGAGGAAATAAGGTGGAATACCAGAGATGGGAATTCATCCAAGGGTGAGGATGAAGAAAAATTTGCACTGATTGGAAAGAGAAGGAAGAGAAAATGGAAGAAATCTCAAACCAAACTAGAATCCATCCAAGGGGGCAAGAAGAAATATTTGTCCAAAATTAAATGCTTCCATTGTCATGAATTTGGGAATTATGCCATGAAGTGTCCACACAAAAAGGAAAGCAAGAAGACCTCAAGAGGAGCATCAGGTGAAGCCTTGGTTTCACAGTTTGAGCTTGACTTTACCCTTATCACATGCATGGCCATCACAATGATGGGGAATGTGTGGTACTTGGACTGAGGTGCATCGTTCCACATGGCAAGGTGTAGATGGTTTTTGAGTGACACAGAGGAGAAATATTTATATATGCACATTGAGCCAAGGGATGATGGAAGGTACAACATGATCGAGGATGGTATAGTCACCTTTCAGAGGGAGTCAGGTTCCCCTCTCCAACTCAAGGATGTCATGTTCTTTCTGGGCCTAAAGAAAAATATCATCTCTATTGTAGTTTTGAAAGACCATGGTTATGATGTGATATTCAGCAAAGGAAAATCATTCTTGAGAAACATAGCCATGGGACAGGTGAAGCAGATTGGGGTTCGTGTGAAGAACATGTATAATCTAGATGTGGAAAACTGTGTTGAATTAAGCACTAAGGTAGATAAAGCGCAAGGTCGTGATGTCGATGAACTTTGGCACATAAGGCTTGGCCATTTGCATTATGGTGCCTTGAATATTAGGCAACAAATAACCACTGGCCTCCCCAAAGGAGCACTTGAACAACAAGATGTATGCAAAGGATGTACTTTGTGGTAGTGCACAAAATCCACTTTCCATGATGGGGACGACAAAGCACATGTAGTCGTAGAAAGGATCCACTATGATGTATGTGGACCTTTCTTGATAGCCTCCACTGCGATACACAAATATTTTATCATTTTTATTGATGACTTCTCACATAAGTGCTTGATCTTCTTCATGTGAAAGAAAGATGAGACATTCTACAAGTTCGTAGAATTCAAGGCACTGGTTGAGAAAGAAACCAACAAGAAGGTGAAGGCTATCAAAAGTGATAATGGAGGTGAGTATGTGTCGAATGAATTCAAAAAATTATATGTGAAAGAAGTCATTCGATGAGATTTGACAACACCCCACAACCCACAACAAAATGGGGTGGCTAAGAGAAAGAATCGTAGCATCGTGGGAGTAGCGAGGTAGATGTTGCATGAGCAAGGGCTACCTCTGCATTTATGGGATGAGGCATACAACACAACATTCTATTTGCATAACCGGAGTCCTCATCGGATTATAGGTATGGTTACACAAATCTCCTCACAACTACCGTGTGTACTTTCCATCCCCCAAAATGACAGTTGTGCGAAGGAATGTAAATTTGATGAGGAGAAAGTGATGTGATGCTCTCTTGAGAGGGAGCTTCAAATCCCACTAGAAGAGAAGATTTTAGATCCAAAGGAGGAGACTCAGGAAGTTGTGGAGCATCCTCAAGTAGAGGAGCAGAGAGTGGATACATCCACTCAAGAAGAACCATCCATAGAATGAAAAAAAAGAACTAGAGAAGCTGATAGACTTGTGCAAGATGCGAGGGAGAATGTGGGAGATCCTTCAAATTTGTGTAGGCCGAGAAGGTCAATTGATTGGTACATTATTTACATGGCTCTTTTGAGGAAGAAGTAGAGAAACATGTATGGGTTGATGTAGTGGTGGAGGAATATGAATCTATTGTAAAGAAAATTGTTTGGGAAGTGGTCCTAAGACCAACAGATAAATCAGTAGTGGCTTCGAGATGGATATTGAAGGCGAAGAAGGTAGCATATGGAAGCATAGAAAAGTATAAGGCCATATTTGTGGCCAAGGGGTACTCTTAAGTTGATGGAATTGACTATGAGGAGAAATTTGCTCCTATAGCAAGGTACTCATCCATTTGATCAATTTTTGCTTTGGCTATGCAGATGGGGTGGAAGATCTACTAGATGGATGTAAAAAACATTCCTTAATGGATTTATTGAGGAAGAGGTGTACATCGAGAAACCAAAAGGTTTTGAGACATTTGATCGAGAGTCATATGTGTGCAAACTCAAGCGAGTGTTGTCTGGTCTCAAAAAAGAACCCCATGCTTGGTACACCAGGATCGATAGTTATCTCACTAGTTTGGGCTTCACCAAAAGTGAAACAAATCCAAACCTCTATCATATCTTGCTAGAAGGTAAATTGCTTATTATTATCTTATATGTTGATGATTTGATTTTAACTAGTGATGAGCAATTGATTAGATCTTGCAAGGAGGACCTTGTAAGGGAATTTGAAATAAAGGGCATGGGTCTCATGCACTACTTCATGATGTTGGAAGTATGGCAAGGAAATGGGGAACTATTTTTATCTCAATGAAAATATGCAAATGAGATTTTACAAATATTTCGCGTGGAGAGTTGCAAACCCATGGAGACACCTCTAGCGACCAACTGGAGGAAGGAGGATGCAAATGCAGGTGAGGAAGTGCATGCTACCATTTATTGGCAGCTAGTGGGTTCACTAATGTATCTTGTGAACATATGACCAGATATGTGCTATGCAGTCAACCAGCTGAGCCAAGCTATGTTTAGGCTAGCCAAATTATTTTAGAAGGAAACTAAGCATGTTTTATAGTACCTTAGAGGCACTACCTAGTTTGGACTATGGTATAGATGGATAGAGGGAGTGAAGTTGTGTGGCTTCACAAATGCAAATGTGGTGGGGAGTCCATAGGTGGAATTTGCAGTGTTGGGTCCGTAGTTATTTCCTGGTGCAGCGAAGCAAACATCTATAGCGCTCATCTCGGCAGAAGCATAATACATGGTTGCAAGTTGAGCAACATGTGAGGTGATCTATATGAGAAAGATACTTGTGGGATTGTTTGGTAAGGTAATGGATCCAACTATGATCTATTGTGATAATCGAATTTGCATTAAGCTCTATGAGAATCTTGTATTTCACAATCAATCCGAGCATATATATATCTTTTATCAGTATTTATGGGATTGTGTGCAGAGGTGGATAATGTTGCTACAATACATTCTGAAAGAGGAACAAGATGTTGACATTTTGACAAAGGCATTGTTAAAAGGAAAGTTCGAGTTCCACAGTTGCAGGATAGGGAATGTTGATAATGCTTTTCTTGCTGAGAGGAAGTGTTGAAAAATCCAACAAAAAATTCTCAATTTGATATTTTTCTTTCATTAAATTGAGAAAATTCGAATTTCCACATTAGCGGACAATTTGGATGTAGTTAACTCGTGTGAAATGGCTTGTGTCAACCAGTTTACTCAGTAAATTTGAGTTTGAGGAGTTAGAGTTCAGTTAAGCATGTGTGATTTCTAATTTTTAGCAATAAAGGTCAATTACTTCAAGTTGTTTTCATTAAACTAGTTCCAACTATTCGAGGAACTAGTGGAAGGTCAATTGTGCAGTGGGACTTCAATCAAACTTAGTGATCATCTAGTTAATTGATCAATCAGCCAAAAAATAGATATTGCATGCAGAGAATTTGAGTTCCCTAGTTTTGGTGGAGATTCTAAGGTAGTGTAACATCAATTTTAGACTAGTATTGAGTGTATAGGTGTTGCATGCAATAGTATGATCAACCTTAGGAATTGCACAATCCATTTTGGATAAATTCCTAAATAATAGGGGGGTTAATTTCTCAAGTAATTACACAAGGAAATAGGGGCTCAAGCAGAGATATAAATTGACTAATTATGGGTTAGATCTTCTCAGTGAGCAGAGAGATAGTTTATTCACTTTTAGATTGTGCTCAATTGAGTAAAGAAATTGTAATACATCTCTATTCATCAGATTAATGCAAGCAGGCAAAGTGGTTTTTAGCAAATTTCTTTCCCCTGGAAAAGTATTGTGTTCGTTTTATTTCTCATTGCATGTTTGTGATTGATATCCTAAATTGTGAATTGAATTCCACATAGCAATAGAGTAGGTTTGTGTCTTGTGATTTTGATTAAAACTTCATGAGCAGTTGCGAATCTACACAAGAATACCTACACGATCTAGGAAAAGTTGTCCATCATTGTGTTCCTTTGTCGCTCGAGGGCGTCTTCGAGAAATATTTTGAGAGGATATTATGATCCCTTGTATTTCTTTTCTTATGCCATGTGAGACCATCGAGGTCTGTGAGGCCGGTCTTGCAAAGGTTCAACCAGTTCAAGCCTTAACTCCTTATACCTAGACCTCATTAGGGACATGCACAGAAAGATGGAGAAAGAGAAGACCGCTCAGATACCACTGATCAATAGTTATGCAGGAATGAAACATAATATAGATATAAACATAAACACAGAGATGCAGCACAAATAAATATTCATTTCATTAATATCAAAGAATTGAAAGATGATTACAAACAAAATGGAAATAAACTAGCTAGGGTGATGGTAGCTTATCTATGAGAAGACATGTGGTGGCTACATGCCTCTGAACTGTCTTCCAATGAGGCCGAAAGGCTTTTTTATTATTGAACAACAAAGGGAAACCTTAAACAACCAAAATTGTAACCCTAGGAGATGGAACGCTAAGAGTTTGTGGGCCTCATTGGGGTTAGTAGGACAACCAACTTCCCGGGGTTGTACTTGGTCATATGGCCTCCTTTTGGTTTGTATGATACCTTGCTAGAAATATCTCTCCGATTATTACAATATTTTCTACAGAACCCTACCCATGGCTACGGGCTTGCTGTGGACCTCAAAAAAACACCGTTTAGGGGGTCAAAATAGCTCTGAAAGTTCAGGACTCGAAAAATTGCCAAATATAGTAAATTGTGCTATAATGAAGGAAACTAATTAAACTAGGTGGAGGTCTATGTGCAAAGGCGAGTGACCACCAATATCCACCTGGATTAAAGTGCTTAAGAAAGGAAACCCCTTTCATCAAAGGCCATGACGACATCTGCACCCACTCTAACCCGAGTTCCTATGCCTACCTTTGGAGCCAAAAAATCACTAATCCTAAGGAAAGACAAAACTGACATCTTCCATTGGTTTGAGAGAGTATACAATTTTTTGTATTCAACCTTTATCTAATCTAAGATGGTACCCATGAATATGTACTTTTGAATCAGAGTTCTTCTTCATTAGTTATATTTATTAAGCATATTCCAAAGAGATTTTTCTACCAATGATTTCCCAAATAGATTGATGTCCTTCAACCCCCATCCACCCAAATACTTTGGAACTATTAATTTCCTCCAACTAACCCAGTCTAGTCCCTTGTAATCACTAATTCCTTGCCAATAAAAGTTGAAAAGCTACCTTTTGATTTTTCCTAGGGTTCCTTTGGGATGTGAGATAAAGTATGCAAGTGTATTTGGATACCCTCTAAGATATATTTGATCAACACTAAATGCCCCCTTCTATATAGCCAGTAATTGTACAATTGTGAAAAAAGAAATTCCACTTTCCTAAGCAACCAATTCTAGTCAACTTTCCCATAATTGTTTGGTTTCGTATAAAAAACTAAATATTTCATCTTTTCACTGAAATCTAAAAGAAGAAAGGGAAATTATTAATCAACTGTAGCTTCTATACCTTCTTTTTAAGACAAAAGTATACAAGGATGATTTGGCATGCTTAAATTTCATTGCCTTGGATTTTTTGCAAAGCAATAACATATCTCTAATGATCTCAATTCACCAATAAATCCAAAACAAAACAACAAAACATCATCAACAAATAATATATGATTCAATCTCTCTATGTAACTCATGTTAATGTCTTACAAAGAAATTCTTCTTCTTGCATCACCAAAAGGCCTACCAAGCCTTCAGCTACCAAGAGAAAAAGGTAGGGACACAAGGGAAAACATTTCCTCAACCCCCTAGAAGACTTAAAGAATTTAGATGTTGCTCCATTGATTAATATTGCAAAGGAAACCAAGGAAACACATGCCTGTATGCACATGACCACAACATGAGAACCATATTTGAGAAAGCAAAAATTTTAGATAAAGTTAAGAGACCCTATTGTATGCCTTGGACATATAAAGCTTTACTACCACAATTGGGATATTTGAAATTTTTACTGTGTGTAATTCTTATTATGCAATTCCAATTGCCTCACGAATCTATATTCCTTCTAAAAATCCAAATTGCTTTGTCAAAATGAAGTTTAATAGCAAAGGTTTAAGCCTTACACCTTGCACTTTAGAAATGATCTTATAAAGGAAATTGCAAATTGAGATAGGATTAAACTCGTCAAAGGTCTCAAGGTGGTCCATATTTGTTATTATATCTATAAAAGTAGAGTTAATATTTAAAGGAACCTTTTGTTGAGCCTCGAACCTGCACCTTCCTATACACCCTCTTAGCCTTCTTTTTCCACTCATTTCATCCACCTAGTCGATTAAATCATTGTATTTTAGTTTAAAAAGGAACTTTTGACATGATTTTCTAACTACCCTGATGACTGTTGTTTGGTTTAGAATTTTTTTCAGACAGCTGCGGAAGCTTCTCTATTTCCGCAGCCGACACAGGTTTCCGCAGCCGACCCAGGATTCTGTAGCCAGCACAGGATTCCACAGCCATTTTGTCAAACACCATGCTACAGGTGTCCTCTGAAGGGATGAGCCACATGGGCAAGTTCCAGGAGTCAAGGACATGGATCGTGTCCCTCCAGATCATCCAGCACGGCCATGAAAGCCCGCGGTCAAACAGGGGGCAAAGGATAGTCAACGGAAGTGTCCAGCGGTGGCACGACTCTGCGTACCTTTGTTTTTGAGCACGTGAAGCTACGTGGCACAATCCTTAGCCACGAAGACATCCTGGCAGCGCAAATCCAATAGCCATACCTCTCGGATTTAATAAACATGATGACAGTTACCTAGATCCAGGCTGAGGAGGATTCATGTGTCTCTGGCAGTGTGGTTAATAGCGTAGATGTAGTTAATCTGTTTAGCTTTCTTTCCTTATAAATAACGCGTCCATGAACGCTGTAAAGTTAATCGTTGTTAATGTAATTTGAAGACTATTGTATTTCCTCGCTGCACTTTTACGTTGCTGTTTAATATATGAGAAGACTGGTTTAAACTTCCGCGTGTAGCTGTTCGTTGAATTGGTTGAAGTGGCAGAGGGCCCCTGCTTACTGAAACCTTGTACAGTTGTCCTTTAACTTTTGCATTACTTTATTTCTGTTCATGTATATTAGCTGTACAGTTGTCATTTAATTGCTGCGTTTTATTTCATCATGTATATTAGCTGTACATAACAAAGCTTTTGATTTCTGTTGATTTACATTTTCATTGCTGCTCTTTCATGGTTACAACTGATCAGTGTTTTTGCAGGTTTTCTTAGGCAGCCCGGGGCAATTTTTCACCTTTTCTTTTTATCACTATTGGCATACGAGATCATCTTGTCTTTGTCGCTGACTTTTGTTTTCTGAAGTTTGATTTTCAAGTACTGTCATTTCCTTGAGTAGTACATTTATTTTCTGTTCTTAGATATCATGCTATTCATCTGTTAATGGTTCCTTTCTATAATCAAATAACTGTATTAGGGACCAGAATATCACTCATTATAGCTTGATTTAGTTTGCTTTAGATCTCACATTGCTTGACTTGTTCATGACTGTTTCTCATAGGGTAAATTAAGCTGAAAGGCAAAAGGTCAAGAAAGTTAAAGTAGTGTGATTAGTTTCTTTTATGCAGTTTAACTTCTTTTAGATTTCACATTGCTTAACATTTCATGATATCTTTTCATAAGGAAGATTGAGTTGAAAAGTTGAAATAGTGTGGATTAGTTGTTCTTATTTTTAATTGAGTTTAGTGTAGATTTCACTTTCATTTTCATTCAGCAACAAAGATACTGGGCCGATGTCATTAGTTCATTGTTTGATGTCTTTATTTCTTTTTAAGAATTGATTTCATTTCAGTCACTTTAAAGCTTGCTTTCTTTTAAGTTTTGAAAAACCACTTAGAAATCACCATAATCATCCATATTTCACTTGCTTTATTACATTTTCATCATCTCACATTAGGGAAAGATAAATCCAAAAACAAACTTAAAAAAGTGAAAAACGACAAAAGATTAAGGAAATGGTTATCTAGTACATATAGTACACTTCACTTTGTCAGTCTACGAACCCCGGGTTGACATTATAAATAGCAATTTAGATCACACTAAATTGACCAAACATTTTGGCGCCATTGCCGGGGAAGTGAAATTAGGTAGACAATTTCTAAAAAAAAAAAAAAAAACAAGAAAATTTCAAGAAAGGAAAATTGGTAACCTCTCAAAGTATGCTCTCCTCTTGCACTTAGTGTGATCTGGAGGATCAGAAAAGAGAAATTTATTGGTTTAATAGTTTCTTGAGTATGCTCTCTTCTTGCACCTAGAGTGACCTGGAAGATCAGAAAGAGAATTATTAGCCCGACTTGAAGAAAAATAAAAAAAATGACATGCATAGAGCAAGAGATTCTAGGGGAAGGTTTTTAGCTAGAGCCAAAAGTTCAATTTTTACAACTCCATCTACTTCAAGGAATAGACAAGAGACACCTCCATCATCTCCAACTTACACTCCTAGCCCTAGGATTCCTGGAATTCAAGAGGCAGGAGTCGACTCTCCCACACCTTCCATCGAATCTGAACTAGAAAGAGATCCTTTCCTTCCTCCTACAGAGAGACAAATTGTAATTGAAGAAGTAGAATCATCTGAAGAAGAGGGAGAAATTCCTTCTCATACACCCTTAGTAGAAGAACCAGAAGACTCTGAAGTCTCCAGGGAAATTACCATGACAGAGGAAGGAGCAACTGGATTTGGTAGAGGTAGAGGTAGAGGAGGAGGAGGAAACAATGGAGGAGGTAGAGGTAACATTTGGGGAAATAGGGATGGGGATAACTCATTCGGATTTCCTATAGTCGATGAGGACTCTCGAGCCACAATGAAAAATATCTCACCATCTGTCCTCCCAAACTTCCATGGGTTCAGGAATGAGGACCCTGAAACATTTCTATTTGAGTTTCAGGTCGTGTGTCGAACTTATGATTATTTGGAAGACTCTCAAAAACTCAAATTGTTTCCTTCAACATTGAAAGGAGCAACCTTGAAATGGTTCATGGGATTACTCACTCAATCCATTAGGTCTTGGAATGATATGAAACAAGCATTTTTGGATAGGTACCTGGACTATTGTATGCCCACCAATCACAAGGATGAGGTATTCAAAATGATGCAAAAAGAAGATGAAAACTTGGAGGAGTTACTTGAAAGATTTCAATATAACCTGAAAAGAGCAAAAATGAGTAACTTAGATGAGGAGACCTTGAAAGCCCTTCTATTAAAAGCCATTAGAGATGAATGGATAGATATTTTGAACATGATGGGAAAGGGAGATATATCTCAACTTCCACTTTCTGATATAGCAGAGTTATGTGTCCATCTCTCAAGGGGGAAATCTAAAACTCAAAAAGGGCCTAGAGATCCTTCTCTCATCAGAGCAAATAAATCTGCAACTGGATCAGTAAGTAGGGCTGAGATTGGAAACATGCTTGATGAATTCAAAACTAACATCTTAGGGAGTCTTAGTGAGCAACTAGACACCCTTAAGATTCACAATAAGCAGAAAGCAGAAGCTGAGGCTTTGGCCATCTTTTGCCCAAAGTGTAGGAAGAAACATGCTCTAAGGGAATGTCCCTTGGATGCAAAAGTTGTGGAAACATGTGTCATTTGTTCAGAGAATCATGAGACCAAGGATTGTCCTTCAATTCCCGGGCTCAAAGCTGTCTTTCAAGAAGATCCAAATACAATCGAATCTCTCTGTTTTGTTGCAAGGAGACCTTGGCAGGGGCAACAAAATCAAGGGTTTAGCAACTCTATGAATTTTCAACCCCCACCAAATTGGAATCCTTGGCAACAACCTTGGTCCCAACCTCAAAATCCTTTTCAATCATGGGTACAAGGTATGCAAAATCCTTATGGGAGATTTGCTCAATTTTATCAATATCCCCCATCTTTTCAAAACCAACAAGCTCCACAACTTCCAAATCAAAATCCACAACTATCATTGCCATTTCCACAACAACCTTCTCAACAGAATCCAAATTCTCAACTCTTGCTTCCATTCCAACAAAAGTCAAATCAACTTCCCTCTCAGCCATTGCCAAACCCCAATAACAAAAACCCTCAAAATGCTTACATGATGGAAGGTCAACAATTTCCTACCTATATGATTGTTCCTCTCAATGATGTACAACTCAGATCAGGTAGAGTCCTAGATAAGCCTTCTATAAATGCTCAAAAGCAAAGCATTTTTGAGGAAGATTCTCTTGAAGCCAATAAGGGTTCTGAAGCATCTCTTCAAAACCCAAGTACTCAAAAAGAAAAAGAAAAAGAGTTAACCCCCACAACTTCCATAGTTGAGCAACCTGCATCTTTATCCACACCTCCTTTTCCTGAAAGATTACAAATTGACAAAGGAGTGGAAAAACAAATTTGGTTGCCTGACTATAATTTTCTAGATGAATTGAAGAATGTATGTATCAAGATTCCCTTGTTACAAGCCATTAAAGAGATTCCTATTCTAGCAAAAACAATAAAGGAGTTGAGCCTTAAAAGACCAGGAAGGAAACCAAGAGATACCAGAAGAATCCACCTGGTAGGGAAAATTGCAGATATCATGATGGGAAAAATTACTATGCAGAAATATGTAGATCCCGGTAGTCCAATTGTCAAAACACATATCAATGGGGTAGAAATACCAAATACTTTGATTGATTTAGGGGCCGCTATCAACATCATGAGTAGACAAACTATGGAACAGCTAAAAATTCCTAACCTTCTCTTTACACCTACTTTATTGCAACTTGCTGATCGATCAATTATTAAACCATATGGTGTATTAGAAGACATTCCAGTCTCCTTAGACTCTTGGGAATATCCAGTGGATTTCATGATTTTAACTCCCAAGAGTAATCTAGGAGGACATCCTCTTATTTTAGGAAGACCTTGGCTAGCCACAGCTGATGCTTTCATAAGTTGTAGGTCTAGGGATATGTATATTTCTGATGGTAATTCGACAAAGAAGTTCAATCTGTATCCTCCAGCAAAAGCAATTACAGAAATAGGAGATAATGAGTGGGTTGATGATGAAGATACTATACAACCTGTCTTTACCATTTCTGAGATCAGTGAAGATAGTCAAATTCTGAACACATTAGAAAATTTTGAACCATCTTCAGAATATGACCACACACAAGTTCAGTTGGATTATGACATCGAGTGTCTATCATCTAGACAAATGTCTCTTTTCTCTATGGAAGAGTTTGGTAGTTCTGCCATTGAGATTTTTCCAGGAAAAACATTGAATATCAACAAAAACTTGGAAAAATCACAACAGGAAGAGCTAACCAAAATCTTGCAAAAACATTCTATTGCATTTGCATGGGAGTATACCGATATGAAAGGTATTGACCCTAAGACTTGCATTCATCACATCTACATTGAGGAAAACAGTAGGCCAATCAGACAACCTCAAAGAAGGATGAATCCAAACCTTAGGGAGATAGTGAAAGAAGAGCTCCAAAAGTTACTTAATGTAAACTTCATTTACCCCATTTCAGATAGCCGGTGGGTTTCTCCTTTGGTTATAGTACCTAAAAAGAATGGTAAATGGAGGGTTTGCATTGATTACAGGTAATTAAACAAAGCAACTTTGAAGGATCACTTTCCTTTACCCTTTATTGATTAGGTATTAGATACTTTAGCAGGCAAAAAGTATTTCTCATTTTTGGATGGTTTTAGTGGTTACAATCAGATTCAGGTAGCACCTGAAGATCAGGACAAAACCACATTTACTTGTCCATGGGGAACTTTTTCTTACCGAGTACTTCCTTTTGGATTATGTAATGCACCCGCAACATTTCAAAGGGTAGTACTAGGAATCTTTTCTGATCTAATTCATGATTGTGTAGAGGTTTATATGGATGATTTTATAGTTTATGGTAATTCATTTGAAGAGGCATTAGAAAATTTGGAAAAAGTCCTTATAAGATGTAAAGAAACAAATCTTTCATTAAGTCATGAGAAATGCTTTATGATGTTTACTGAAGGGATTGTTTTAGGACATCATATTTCAGCAGATGGGATTAAAGTTGATAAATCAAAAGTTGAAGTCATCTCCAAGTTACCTATTCCAAATTGTCAAAAAGATGTTAGAAGTTTTCTTGGATTTACTGGATATTATAGAAGATTTATTGAAAACTTCACTAAGATAGCATCTCCGCTTTTCAAATTACTTACAAAAGACTGTGAATTCAATTGGGATCCTGACTGTCAATCTGCATTTGAAACTTTAAAAACAAGAATATCTGAAGCACCCATTTTGAGAGGGCCAAATTGGAAACTTCCTTTCCATATTTCTACAGATGCTTCAGATACAGCTCTAGGAGCTGTGTTGGGTCAAAAGGATTTAGTTCCTTATGCCATTTACTACACCAGTAAAAATTTGACTCCCACTGAGTTAAATTATATTGTGACTGAAAAAGAGTTCTTAGCTGTTGTTCATGCAATCAACAAGTTTAGACATTATATAACAGGCTATGAAACTTTTGTCCATACTGATCATTCTGCAATTAGATATCTCATGAACAAACCTGTTACTAATGGCAGAGTTACAAGATGGCTTTTACTTTTACAAGAATTCAATATTACTGTGTTAGATAGACTAGGGAAACAAAATACAGTAGCTGATTTCTTGTCTAGAATCCAAAATACTAACGAAGATTCTCCTATAGAGGATAAGTTTCCAGATGAATATTTGTTTGCAGTAACTACTAAAACTCCTTGGTATGCAGATATTGCTAACTATTTGGTTACAGGGAAGCTACCTCCACATTTATTTCCTAATGAGAAGAGGAAAATTATTCAGGAGAGTTCAAATTATTCATGGATTTATAATGAATTGTTTAAGACAGGGCTAGATTATGTGATCAGAAGATGTGTTCAGGAAGATGAAATGCCTGACATCCTCAGGGCATGTCATGATGAGCCATGCGGTGGGCACTTTGCTGACAAGAGGACAGCTTATAAAATCCTTTCTTTAGGATATTATTGGCCTTCTCTCTTCAAAGATGCAAAACAATATGTCAGGAGGTGTGACAGCTGCCAAAGAATTGGGAGACCAACTCTTACAAATGAAATGCCATTACAGCCACAGGTACTCATCGAACCCTTTGAAAAATGGGCTTTAGATTTCATTGGACCTATTAATCCACCATCAAACAAAAGAAGTATATATTGGTTTGCACTGATTATGTTACTAAATGGATAGAAGCCAAGGCATTGCCTTCTGCCACTGAAAATTCAGTTGTTCAATTTCTTTTTGAGGATATTTTTACTCATTTTGTTGTCCCAAGAGAAATTGTAACAGATTAGGGAATTCAATTCACATCTAATTTGATGGAGAAGCTGATGGAGAAGCTGATGGAGGAATACAAAATCAAGCATAGAAAATCTACTCCGTACCATCCGCAAGCAAATGGTCAAGTGGAATCCACAAACAAAGTTCTTGAGAGCATCATCACCAAAATTGTTCATCTCCACAGAAGAGATTGGGCAGAAAGGCTTTTTGAAGCCTTATGGGCCTATAGAACTACATGGAGGAATACAACAGGACATTCTCCCTATGAACTTGTTTATGGGAAAGAAGTCTTGCTCCCCATTGAGTTTCAAGTCAAGACCTTCAAGATGGCAGTTCAGTTGGGGATGAATCTATCAGAAGCCCAAAAGCACATAATGGAGCAGCTGAATGAGCTAGATGAAATAAGACAAGATGCAATTTTAAGGACTGATCTAGTTCAACACCAAAGAACTAAGTGGCATGACAAATATATCAAAGAGAAAAAGTTTCAAAAGGGAGATTGGGCATTACTGTTTGATTCCAAGTTTAAAGACTTCAAAGGGAAATTTCAGACTCATTGGCTTGGACCATATGAGATTGACGAAGTCTTTAGCAATGGAGCAGTTCAAGTCAAGACCATTGATGAGTTTCAAACTCCTCTTATTGTGAATGGCCACCGATTGAAAATTTATCATAAGCCACTCTCAAAAGAGGACTTTGTCAAAATGTTTCAAGAAAATTCTGCAATGAGGCTGGTGGAGAGGAATCCTTCTCCTCCATCAGCCTAGTCTTTGTTTCTTTCCGTTGAAAAAAAAAAAAAAGAGAAAAAAAGAAAGAAAGAAAAAAAATTTCTTTTGTATAAGCCTGAAAACCAATCATAGATTGGCAGTCTTATACAGAAAATGTAGAGTGAAAATCAGGGACACTTGACACTCTATATTTTCCAAAAAAAAAATCTCTCTTTCTTTCCATCTTCACTCCACCTCACTTGTCATTTCACTTCACCTCCATCTAATTTTCATCTCCATTCCACTTCACTCCACTTCATTTCCATCTCATTCCACTCATTTCATTTCATTCCGTCAATAAAAGTCCCTCTTAGGACTATTTCATTTAGTTAGTTCTTCTCTAACTATCTTTGTGCAGTAAAAAGGGGTGTTGTCTTAGTTTCTGCAGCTGGAAACCATTTCCGCAGCCAGAACCAGTTTCCGCAGCTCGAAACGATTTCCGCAACCAGCATCACTTTGTCTTTACAACCGGCATCACTCTGTTTTCAAAAAAATCACAGTCAAAGGTTAGTGTCATCATCACCAAGTGCAGCAAAGGCATGGGGCATCCTCAAGATCAGAGAACAACAATGGGTCAGAAACCTTAATCAAGAAATGATAAACTTCCAAAGGTATGATAAAAAATCTCTACCAAATAACAATTTAATGTCATTATTTGCATAGTTATTAAACCATGGCAAGTTCCACTAAATGCAATGATTTGATACGGCAAGCCCCATACCACTCCTCTTCCACGATGTCATTCCATATACACCTTATTCATTTCTAACGGTCCCATAATCATTCTAAATTTATGGACTGCTCTCCCATTTATTGACCGTACTTTGGAGACGTGACCGACTGCACTACGACTCTCCTTCACCATAATTCCCGCAGCCGTCTGCTGAGACGTGTATGCAAGCCAGCCGATCCAAAAGGACTCAGCCGTTATTCTGCCCATTTATCACTTCACTCCCGCATGCATTCGATGCTAAACTCGTGACTGTTGCTTACCTCGGTGCTCATACCATTCCCTGTTCTCCATTTCCGCTGCGTCCACTACAGCCTGCTCCAAACCCTAGCCACAGTCACCACATACATTCCGAACTTCGATTACGGCCACTCCAGTTACCCTAAGAACCCCGGAATCAGCCATTTTTCTCCTGAACCGTCATACGCAGTAGAATTTCCAGTCGGAATTTGAAGCCGAGAATGGGAAAACTGCTAAGAGCTGAACCGGAAGGCCCGAAATATCTGGAGGGTTATCCTCAAACGAAGGAGTCGTTGAAGAAAGCAAGGTGGCTGAAATTCATTCAAAAGTTCAGGGGCTATAACAAAGAAGTGACTAAATCTTTTGCAAGGTCTTTTAATGGACAAATAGTGGAGGTTGGAGACCTGAAATTTACAGTGACCGAGGCCACAATAGCAGCTGCAACAAGTCTTCCGCAAGAAGGTGAAAGGTGGTTCAAGAACAGAGGTGTGGAAGATCAAATATGGAAAACAATGCTACAAAACCCAGGTATGGATACCTCTATATTTACCAAAGGAATCCCTGTGCATACAATAAAAGAAGAATGGTCCCCTCTGCTATTACTTATTCAGAAATTTATCACATGCGAGGGTCGTTTTGGCTCCATGTACATGTATCATGCCAGGCTAATGATGAATTTTATGGAAGGTTATACCCTTAATTTGCCTTATTTTCTGTTATCAAGCTTGAAGAAAATGAGTTTTACTGTTCAAAAACACGTAGGTAATATTGAACCCCATCTTTACCATCACGGGTTCATAAAAATCCTTATTGAAGAACAGTTGAAAAACACTAAGGATACTTGGGAAAAGTTTTTGACAAGAAACCACTTCCAAGAACTGACTGAAGCCTCTGGAAGTAGTCCCCCAAAAATTCCAAAGAGAAGTAGGAGGAAATAAAAGAATATTACAGCCCAAGACTCTCCTACAAAAGACATTCAGGAAACTATTCAGAAAGAAGAAGAAGAGGGAGCTAAAAACAAGAAACAGAAGAAGGATAAGGGCAAAGTAATCATTCAAGAAACCTATCCATCCCCTGAACCATCCATAGAGGAAGAATCTCAAACTTTGGTAGAAAGATTAGCACATCTTCAAGCTGCTGCCATAGCAAAGAGACAAAAAGGAAAACAGAGTGCACAGGAAAAGAGCACTAGTCCACACGTGAGGAGGAGCAGTGGGCTAAAAGGAAAGAAAAGTGTAACCCAAGAAAAACAATCACACTTTATTGATTTAGGTGAAGAAACACCTGAAAAAGGTCTAGCTCAGCCAAACATTGAGTCAAGTCCTCCACGTTAGGAAAGCCCTTTTCAGCTGGAAAGAGAAAACAGTCCTCCTTTACCAGAATTTGAGTTCAGGCCGAGAAAAACACCTGAGGTAGATTCCAACCAGCAAGAAGCATATAACTACCTAGAGTCCTTGGAACAATCAGCTGCAGGACCAAGCACCACCTTGCCACTTGATGCACAAGTACAGTCTTTAAAACAGGAAGTTTTTGAATTGGAAGTCTTAAATAGGCACATTAAATAGGAAAACGAAGCACTCAAAGAGCAGAGTAAGGTAGACAAGATTGTCCATGATAACACTATGCTCCATTTAGGACTGTGGCAAAAGAAGAACAAGAAGCTGAAGAGAAAGTGTAAAAAGTTGAGCAGGGCATTGATTAATCTTAAGTTCAAATGTCTAGTCAGGAAACCAAGGACTGTTTTAGCATCAAAGAGGAAAAGAAGAGGGCTAGATGTTCTTGCAGAAGCCTCAGAGCACATGGATTAAAGAAAAAAAAACTAAGTTTTGGTTGCATGAGGACATGCAACACCTTCACAGTGGGGGTATGTTGAGCCTCGAACCTGCACCTTCCTATACACCCTCTTAGCCTTCTTTTTCCACTCATTTCATCCACCTAGTCGATTAAATCATTGTATTTTAGTTTAAAAAGGAGCTTTTGACATGATTTTCTAACTACGCTGATGACTGTTGTTTGGTTTAGAATTTTGTTCAGACAGCTGCGGAAGCTTCTCAGTTTCCGCAGCCGACACAGGTTTCCGCAACCGACCCAGGATTCTGCAGCCAGCACAGGATTCCGCAGCCGTTTTGTCAAACACCATGCTACAAGTGTCCTCTGAAGGGATGAGCCACATGGGCAAGTTCCAGGAGTCAAGGACATGGATCGTGTCCCTCCAGATCATCCAACACGACCATGAAAGCCCGCGGTCAAACAAGGGGCAAAGGATAGTCAACGGAAGTGTCCAGCGGTGGCACGGCTCTGCGTAGCTCTGTTTTTGAGCACGTGAAGCTACGTGGCACAATCCTTAGCCACGAAGACATCCTGGCAGTGCAAATCCAACAACCATACCTCTCGGATTTAATAAACATGATGACAGTTACCTAGATCCGGGCTGAGGAGGATTCATGTGTCTCTAGCAGCGTGGTTAATAACATAGATGTAGCTAATCTGTTTAGCTTTCTTTCCTTATAAATAACGCGTCCATGAACGCTGTAAAGTTAATCGTTGTTAATGTAATTTGAAGACTGTTGTATTTCCCCACTGCACTTTTACATTGCTGTTTAATATATGAGAAGACTGGTTGAAACTTCCGCGTGTAGCTGTTCGTTGAATTGGTTGAAGTGGCAGAGGGCCCCTGCTTACTGAAACCTTGTACAATTGTCCTTTAACTTTTGCATTACTTTATTTTTGTTCATGTATATTAGCTGTACAATTGTCATTTAATTGTTGCGTTTTATTTCATCATGTATATTAGCTGTACATAACAAAGCTTTTGATTTCTGTTGATTTACATTTTCATTGCTGCTCTTTCATGGTTACAACTGATCAGTGTTTTTGCAGGTTTTCTTAGGCAGCTCGGGGCAATTTTTCACCTTTTCTTTTTATCACTATTGGCATACGAGATCATCTTGTCTTTGTCGCTGACTTTTGTTTTCCTGAAGTTTGATTTTCAAGTACTGTCATTTCCTTGAGTAGTACATTTATTTTCTGTTCTGAGATATCATGCTATTCATCTGTTAATGGTTCCTTTCTATAATCAAATAACTATATTAGGGACCAGAATATCATTCATTATAGCTTGATTTAGTTTGCTTTAGATCTCACATTGCTTGACTTGTTCATGACTGTTTCTCATAGGATAAATTAAGCTGAAAGGCAAAAAGTCAAGAAAGTTAAAGTAGTGTGATTAGTTTCTTTTATGCAGTTTAACTTCTTTTAGACTTCACATTGCTTAACATTTCATGATATCTTTTCATAAGGAAGATTGAGTTGAAAAGTTGAAATAGTGTGGATTAGTTGTTCTTATTTTTAATTGAGTTTAGTGTAGATTTCACTTTCATTTTCATTCAGCAACAAAGATACTGGGCCGATGTCATTAGTTCATTGTTTGATGTCTTTATTTCTTTTTAAGAATTGATTTCATTTCAGTCACTTTAAAGCTTGCTTTCTTTTAAGTTTTGAAAAACCACTTAGAAATAACCATAATCATCCATATTTCACTTGCTTTATTACATTTTCATCATCTCACATTAGGGAAAGATAAATCCAAAAACAAACTTAAAAAAGTGAAAAACGACAAAAGATTAAGGAAATGGTTATCTAGTACATATAGTACACTTCACTTCGTCAGTGTACGAACCCCGAGTTGACATTATAAATAGCAATTTAGATCACACTAAATTGACCAAACACCTTTCCTAAAATTCTATTTTCCTCCACTACTCAAACAAGATCCTCTCCTAGTACATCAAAGAACTTTAGAAAAAAAAATTAGTTATCCAGCCACCCAGATTGGGACTTATGACTTTCTTAAGGTGCTTAAAACATTATAAATATCATCCTTTGATCCATAAATTTTCATGGATATTCCATTGGGCAGTTTGTCACAAAAGATCTGATAATATTATATAAAAAATCTAAGATTATACACTATTACAGTTTTATTAAACTTTAAGACCTGTAGGTTTAATTGTAATTTTGTGCATGCATGTAACTGGAAATTATGAATAAAAGTAAATAATGAAAAAATAAGCTCACACACACATAATAAATAAGATATGCTCTCCAGGAAACCCTTTCGGTAGAAAACCCAGTTGGAAGGTGAGGTTGTTTTGCTCTCTCTCATTGTTTGGAAATGTGGCTGTAGGTACAAAGAACTAATGCATGTGGCCCGTGGGCTACTACATTGCACATATCCTCTCTGTGTGATCTACCTCCTATCTCTCCTGGCTATCTTTTCTCAATTATGGAACACAATTATCTCGAAAGAATAGAATGTCTCTTCCTTCTAGTGGTCCAGTTATAACACAACCCGATAGCCTACTAGTGGTTAATTTTGACTACAACTCTTAACTAGAGTTACAATATAAACTCTTCTAGAGTATTTTACATCATAATCACATGGCTAGCCCCTGTTCCATGAATAATAGGGACTGATGTGGCATCCTCTTGAACTATAAGTGTGAAAACAACATGGTCAACTTCTGAGTGGCATAATTTTTGCATACAGACTCTGATTGACGTGAGTATTACATCGTTGGAAAGATAATTATGTGTATAATAGCATGAAATGGTGCTTCTCTAAAGAGACAAATTTGTACCCCTAAAAAACATCATTTTATTCCTCAAAACGCTCACGGAAGGTTTCAGACCATGTTTTGCTAAATTGGGCCCCTCTGGTAAAAACGATCCCGTGAGCTGATTCCTCCACTTTTTCCACTCCAAATGCATCAATATGGATGAAAAACAATATAATGATCCATTTTGGATACTCCTTAGTGATATTCTTATAGAATCTCTCATTTTTCTCCTCAACAATTAACCTTGGAAAGAAGGAGCACATCTTTGAGATCTCATTGATATTAGCTTATGCAAAATTTAGAAAAAAGTAGTATTTTGGTCCCCTGTTTCTCATCAGGTGACTCTACACTTTATTTTCCAATCCATTTCCTCATCTAGTAGTAGCTTACCTATTTTCTCCTCTAAATGCTTGAGTTTATTCAATTTCTCTTTATTAATGACTCCATGATCCATCTCCCTTACTAAATATACCTGAGCCTTCTCCACCTCTAATCGCTAAATATATCTTTCCTATATATCTCATCAAACCAAGAAACCACATTCTCCTTTACACATTTTAAAGTGTGTGAACTATTCATAAGAAAAAGTGCTCAATTCATGTGAAAAACTTTTCCAATTATTACATACCAAAGATATTAAATCTTCTTCATGAATTCAACTTGGCCCAATTGAACGATGTTCCTAGCTTATATATTCATATCGCCATATTTGATAATGATTAAAACTTTTGAAAGTATCCACCCAAGATAATAATTTGTATATTTTCTACAAGAGAGTGGATTTTAGCATAAAATGTGTTGGACACCTAATCCTCTACGGGTTGGTGTGCAACCTGAACAATCAAAGGGAGTCCAAGAGACCACTTGGAATATGAAACAAAGGTTCACTCCAATGTATTATAAATATGTATCATTGTGAATAATAAGGTATTCAAGGTTTATCTTTCATATCTTTGTTCTTCACCATGGTGATGTCTAACATGGTATCAGAGCGGGTGTTTGCTAGCCCTGCTCCAATTTGAGCCACTACTATTCTTGTGGCCTTGCCCAACCACTGGCTTTGTGGTCTTCATTACCCTATGGCGCCTGCAACTTATAAATGACAGCATATAAATTTAAGCACATGATAATGAAAGTATATACTTTATACGATATAAATCATCTCGATCAAAGGATCCACTGTAGTAATGAAAAAGATTTCTCCAAATTTGATTGAATCGATCCAGGATATCATCATCTGTGAACATGGTGCTCGGAACTTATCAACGATACCCATCCTTACTCGATTAAAAGGTTGCTCGTTTTGCATCCCTAGTAGGCTAAACACCTCCTGATTGTGTAGAAATCCCATTGTAGATCACCTGATAATGCAATATACTAAAGCAAAATACTTGATCTACTTCTACAAACAATTATGCAGAAGCTTAATCGAATATGAGCAAGATCAATGGAACACATATAACTGATAAGGAGAAATCAATCACACATAACACAGAAGAAATAACCCAGGGAAAGCCTCAGCCTAAAACCCCAACTCTGTATTATCATACAAGTGGAAATATGTTCAAGTTACAAAAAGAATCAGCTCTCAAGCTATCGTGCTCTCTCTGCAATCAAACAATACAGCTCATAGACTGAATAGACACAATATATGTCCTCAAGCCCTCCAAGCCTCCTATTTCCTTGCGTAGTTTTTCTTGGGGTCCAGTGAAGCCACATGCGTGAATTAGCCTCATCACACTCACTAAATAGGATGAAGTAAGTGTGCAATCCTCAAGGAAAGAATTCCTTCTGCATGCAAGAGATATCCACCAAGGAATATTCCTGCAACTGATAGTACACTGTCCCTCCATCTGATCTCAACTGGGTCTCTGTCTGAACTGACATGCATGAGTTATTTATGAGAGAATATTCAATTATCTGAAGTGCAACAGTTTCATACAAGCATGCATTAACTAACTGAACTCACAATTAATTCAACAAATTGTTTGAATTAATCTAACTGGACTTGAATCAATTAACTAAGCCAACTAATTACAACTCAATGTACAACTCATCCTTATCTCTTTAACTGATGGATAAATTCCTCAATCAATGGAGAAATTGTTGCATGTCTTCACATAGACTTCATGTTTTATTTTCTACAACTAATTAACTCATGGTGAATTAATTAATTATTTTTCAAACAGTTGGTAAGATCAAATTCGATTTTTTACTTCTCTATTTTAGTTCAGGGACTAACTAAAATAGGAAGGTATCCCGAAATGCTATTTATAGAAGTGCTATTTTTAGCATTTCTTGTTGATATTTTCAACACTTCCTCTCAACAAGAAAGGGATTATCAGTAACCCCAATCATGTCTTTGTGGAACTCGAACTTGCATTTTGATAATGCCTTTGTCAAAATATCTGCATCCTGTTCCTCGATCAAAACATACAGCAACAACATGATCCTCTTGACCACACAGTCTCGAAGACGGTGATATCGGATATCAATGTGCTTGGACCTGTCATGAAAAACTTGATTCTCAGAGAGTTTGATGCAACTATATTATCACAGTAAATCACTGTAGGATCCATCCTCTGACCAAACAATCCCACTAGAATCTTCCGCATCCAAATGGCCTCACATGCAGCGTGACTAGTAGCCATGTATTCAGCCTCTGCTGAGCTAGGTGCAACTGATCTTTGTTTCCTGCTATACCAGGAAACTCTAGCTGAACCAAGGTTGAAGATTCCTCCTGAAGTGCTCTTCCGGTCTGATGGACTCCCTGCGCAATCCACATCTATGAAGCCCTGAAGCTTCACTCCCTCTCTCTGTCTATACCACAATCCAAACTGAGATGTGCCAGGAGGTATCTCAGCACATGCTTCACTGCCTTCCAAAACAGCTTGGTAGGCTGAACCATAGCTTGACTCAGCTTGTTCATCGCAAAGCATAAGTCGAGTCATGTGTTCACCAGATACATAAGTGAACCCACCAACTGCCGATAAACAGTAGCAACTACTATCTCACCTAAAGTAGCATCCTCCTTCCTCCAGTTCCCAGCCAGAGGAGTCTACATGGGTTCACACTTCTCCATATGGAACCATCAGAGGATCTCATTGGCATACTTGCCTTGAGACACAAAAAATTCTCCATCTCTTTGCCACACTTCCATGCCTAGAAAGTAGTGCTTAATGTAGAAATTTTGAATAATTTAACACATATTCAAAGAGATTATCTTGATCATACAATTATAAGCGAAACATGTATAATACATAATCTCCTCTACGTTGATCATCAATTTATAGAAGCAAAAACATTCACAGGCACACATAGAAGCATCAATCAAACTCATTAACACAGTATGTATCCCGGGGAAAGCATCTCGCTAAAAACCCCACACTATCTGTATATTATATTGATTGAATCATGTAACATTACAAAGTACAATGCTTATCACAAGCAATCCAGTACCAGCTCCACCTGTTACACACAATACAGCTCAGATCTGATCTCCAAATCTATTCCACTGCTTGTCTGCCTCTCCAGCTCAATACCTGCTCAAGAACTGATGAGAATGGCTTACCAAACTCGTATTTGACCTGCAAATAATCACTCACACTCTATTGGACGTGAGAACAAGATACAATTCTTGATATAGGCCAATTCATTGGCATACTCAATCCCTCTGATTGTGCAAATCATCATGCACAGCTATAGTCACAACTGATAGCAATCTGATCCTCTAACACCTGTCCCTGTTGAACTGAACATGCACTGACATGCAACTGAGTTAACTGATGTATTCTATAGTTGCATTATGAGTTAATAACTTGTGAATTAATTAATAACTAATTCACCCAACTCATCTCTAGTCTATTTGCCAGTTAGACTAAATACAACCAGTTTAACAAAGCTAAACTGAATACAACTCCATCAACTCCACCTCCAGTCCACTAAACTCAACTCACTTGAGTTCTAACTGAAGTCCTGCATGCAAATATTAGTCATCCCATAGGTAACCACATATTTCCTTCTGGGATCTGCATGTACCACATCCGTAGCTCATCCTGAAGTGCTCCAAGAAAATAAGATCAAGTTTATAGTCCAAATATTATTATGAGACAATAATATTTGACTTTTCTATTTTTGACAGCCAGTCTAAAAATAGACTTTGATCACTCACACTGTGATCACTCACACTGTGGTCACCCACACTGTGATCACTCATACTGTGATTACCCACACTGTGATCATAAATAGAACTTGTGCCATAATTTTCCTGTGGGCCCACTTAGTGAAGGCGACTCTTTCCACTAAGCTCCATCATCTTGTTGCATTCTCAGCAAGCATTTCTTGTTGCACACTTTTCAACACTTAAGACCCATGTCTTTCATTTCGAACTCTCCTGTAATGTCCTCCTTGCAAGACTGTATCAGCTGATCATCACCTGTCAAAATCATATCATCGACATAAAGAACAATGATCAATGGCTTACCTTCTACCATGATGTGGTAAAGGTTCACATCTGCTTCACTCTTGATGAAGCCCAACCCGGTGAAATAGTTGTTGATCCTAGTGTACCAAGCACGGGGTGCTTGCTTCAGCCCATACAGAGCCCTCTTAAGTCTACACACATGTGACTCATGATTGAAGGTCTCGAAACCTTCTGGCTACTCAATGTACACCTCCTCCTCAATCTTCCCATTGAGGAATGCTGTCTTCACATCCATCTGGTGGATCTTCCACCCCATCTGAGCTGATAGTGCCAATATCGATCTAATAGATGAGTACCTTGCTACAGGAGCAAAAGTCTCATTGCAGTCGATCCCCTTGACCTGTGAGAAACCCCGGGTAACAAACCTTGCCTTATGTTTCTCAACACTGTCATCAGCTACCTGCTTTACTTTGTAAAGCCATATGGAACTCACCACTGACTTGTCCTAAGGTCTTGGGACAACATCCCAAACACAGTTCTGCATGATGGAGTTGTACTCCTCCACCATTGCATTAACCCAGACTGGTTGCTGCACTACCTCCTCGAATGAAGAAGGCTCAGAATCTACACACTCCCCAACCAGGGCCATGTAACCAGTGTACTGCTCGGGTGACCTCCTCTGTTTGTGCTGAGAAGATGGTTGTCCCACATTCTCCTGCACATCCAGCATCAACCTGTCAGCTTCCCTTGAGTGTTTCTGCCCATCTCTGGAAGTCAGCATGAGTGGATGTCTCCACTCTCGGATCCTCTGCATGCAGCTGCTCCACATCAATATGAGGCTCCTCCTCCTTAGGAACTGAAAGTTCCTCATCTGCATGCAACTTGAGCTCCCTCTCAAGTGATACTCGCATGGCTTTCTGCTCGTCGAACTTCAGATGCGTACCATAGTCCTCTAACTGGTAGGCAGGTACACCCGATAGTTGTGGGGTATATCCGTGTACCCCACAAGTATTCCCAACTCAGCTGTTGGATCTAGCTTCTTTCTGGCATCTTTGGTCACATGACAGTAAACTGATGATCCAAAGATTTAGAAGTGACTCACATCTGTTTGCTTCCCAGAAAAGGCCTCCATAGGTGTCTTCATTCCCAATATATGGTGCGGGCTTCTGTTCTGCAAGTATACTGTTGTATTGCATGCCTCAGCCCACAAATGTAGTGGTAGGCTTTGGTCATGCAACATCGCTCGAGCTGCTCCCACAATTGATTTATTCTTCCTTTCGGCCACCCCATTCTGTTGTGGGTTATGGGGTGTCGTCAATCCCATTTAATTCCTTCTGCAGTGCAGAAGTCCTTAAACTACTGGGAGACATACTCTCCACCATTGTCGCTACACAAGGCTTTTATTTTCTTTCCATATTCTTTCTCTGCCAAGGCTTTAAACTCACAAAACCTCAAGAAGGTCTGATCCTTCTTTTGCATAAAGTAGATCCAACATCTATGAGAAAAATCATAATTAAAAATAACATAGTACCTTTATTTAGTGGTGGAGGCTGTAGAGAATGGTCCACAAACATCTAAGTGAACTCACTCTAGGATTGCTCCAACTCTACTGTCTCGATTCGGAAAGGGAGATTTTGTATACTTACCCAAGGTAGAACCTTTGCATGTATTCATCTACTCAAGTTTTCCCTTGGGTAATTCAGTAGAAATCTGTTGCATGATCTCCTAGGCTCCATGGTGAAAGTGGCCCAATCTTCTATGCCATAGCTCACCAACATCTTGGCTCTACACCATCTCATCTTTGGGACTCAAAGCAGCACAGTTGTCTACCTTCAACTTGTAGAGATTCTTAACTCGAATCCCTATTCACTTTGTCTGTCCAGTGCCGATATGCCTTAGGAATACATTTCCTTTGCTAAAGAATACATCATAGCCTTTATCTTCTAGCATAGCAATGGATACAAGATTCTTCTTCAGACCTGGTACATACTTTACATTAGTCAGGGTGAGGGGAGCTCCATGCTCCCTCTGAAACACAATCATACCTTCACCTGAGACACAATACTTTCCATCATCGCCCATATCGATTTGCATCTAGAGATCCTTCTCCTCTAGGGTACTGAAGAGATTCTTGTCACCTAACATGTGGAATGAAGCTCCACTGTCCAGGTAACAAACACATCCCTCCATGGATGAAACCATGCATGCGATAAGAGATAAATCCAGCTCAAACTGTGAGGCCAGTGCCTCACCATCAGATCCCTTAGAGGAACCCTTCTTGGATTTATTGTGTGGACAATTTGTAGCATAATGGCCCACTTCATGACAATGAAAGCATCACACTTTTGATTTGTCAAACTTCTTCCCACCATTGGAAGAACTGGATTTGGATTGGGATGCCTTCCCTTTCCCCTTCCTAGCCTTAGTTGCTAAGGCTAGATTTTCCTCATCATCTTGCTTCGATGAGGATCCATCTCTAGTGCTTCTTCTTATCTCCTCCTGCATCAGATCCAACCAAAGTCGTTCCTAATCTAGCATTTTTTCTCTTCCATTAACCGAGTCTTGGTAGCTATGCCAGCTCTTAGGAAGATCGAGGAGTGTAAGACTCACCATGTCATCATCGGCTATCGTGATCCCTACGCTTCCAAGCTCATCCGGGTGGTGAGCTTGTTCAGATACGTAGAGATCATGTCGTCCTTTTCACACTTGATTTTCCGAAGCTTGTCTTTCAGCGCTAGCTTCCTCTGATCATTGCTATTCTGATATAGATCTTTAAATGTTTTCCACATCGAAAACTATGTCTCCTTCCCATGGAGACTCGAGACTATGTGGTCTCAAACTCCCTCCAGAAGGATTCTCCTTGCTCTAGCCACACATTTCTTCCATTCCACCAATTCAATAGCATCAGTCGGCTCGGGGACTTCTTGATCAATGAAGTCCTTTAGACCATTATCCTCTAATACTGCTTCCATGCGATCCTTCCAGGCTATATAATTCGAACTTCCATCAAGGGCATATTTGAGTCTTAAACCGTTGAACGCCATAGGTGAAATAGAGATGTGATAAGAACTTGATTTCTATATTCAGGAATCACAAACTTAGAAATTCTCCCTTCTTGTATACCGTTCTTCCTTGATCAACTTGGCTCCGATACCATATAGAAATTCCCACTGTAGATCACCTGATAATACAATATACTAAATAAAAATACTTGATTTACTTCTACAAACAATTATGCAGAAGCTTAATCTAATATGAGCAAGATCAATGGAAAAACAGATTGAGCGTTGGCGTCTCCTCCTTGAATTAATTTCCTGTGCATGGAATCTCTTCAAATTATTTAGCACTAGAATCAAGACTGAAGATGTAATTATTTTGCATTGAAAAGTTTGCGCTTCAGTGTCTCTGCGCTTAGTCCGATTTGTCATCTCTTCTCACTGTTTACCTTGTCAGAAGCATTTCCTTTGCTCACCAAACCTTCTTACAAAAAATCCTTATTGTCGCTCATCTTATCATCTCTACAAGTATTGAATAAGCATTACAGTTCTTACGTTACATGCTTATCATTTTACATGTCGTTATTTCTCCTCAAATATTGTTTTTTCATAGTCAAAAGACATACCACAATCGAATATCCACAAATTCTTCAATTTCATTGAACATTCTGTTGTCCATTTCCCATGATGGTCGACACTTGTGTCTAATACACTGCTTCAAATAAATAAGTTACGGAGAAGGGATCGATTCTGGACTATGAATAGCTCGGTTTTATTTAGATAATAGAGAGCATGTTTTGCGGCCATATGCATTGGTCTCTGCAATGAGTTCATGTCGTATGTATTTTTTGTACCGAAGTATATGAAGACCTTGCACATGTATTGAAGCTCTAAGTAACCATACATTTTTCTCGATGATTTGTACGAGTATTAATTGTGGTTCCCAAGCAATACAGTCAGTCCTTTTGTACATTCATTCTACTAGAGGAAGAGGAAAATAAAGAACAAGTTGGGAATCATCAAGGAAACTCAACGCTTACTCAACGAGCCGACCCGTTCACCTTTTCACCTACTATTGTGCATTAAATTTGTTTTTAACATCGATAGTTACTGCCCATCATGATACAGTGAGGCCGTGTGCACCTGTGAATGAAGTGTTGCATTGTTGCGCTGGTTATACCTCTCTACGTTGCAACTAGTTTGAGAGTGTGTTATATCACCATTTACCACCCTTGGTATTTGTGATGCTTCATTTATGGCCTAGGGAAACCCCTCCTTCTAGACTTGGTCCAAATATTTTAAAAACAATGTTTTATTCCCTATATGCTACTTTGCCCTGAGATAAAAGCATGTACATGTGGGTTAGTCAATACCCAACCCGCGTATATGTGTTAAAACACTTAAAAAAATTAAATTTGCGTAATTGGGTGGAGTTCATGGGTTTTACCTATTGATTACCTCCTAGTGCCCGTGGCCCAACTGTTTCCCAACGAAAAAACTAATTGGGAGAAGTATAAATAGACTTCTATGGGAAGGCATTAAGGATGAGAAGAGAGAGTTTTTATACTAAGATTATCCCTGTGCTTCATGCAATTCCCCAAGTTTTAGGGAACCCTTGTTTCCTTGATTGTTGATATTCTCCAACTTGCTTGAGATATCATGGTATTGGTTATGGAAGGAGGCCATTGCAGACTGGGACTGGACGGATCTGGAGGACAGTTCCGCTTGGAGCCGGAAGAAGAGGACTCAGGTGAATTCTCTCCGTGTTAGTTATAGCGTTCTACAATAAAAAGAAGTGTTGTCTTGTTCTTGAGATTAACTGTGTATGCATCAGATATTATTGTAATTCATATGCAAATGTTATTTTGATGTATAACTAATCATTTGCTTATATAATACAAAGTTAATTTCATTAAAATGCTTTATCTATATGCTGCTATGTATGTTTGAATTGGTTGATTTGTAGGTTCGAAGATCATCAGGAGTTGCAGAGGGTCTGAACCCTGCTGGAACTACCCAAATGAAGGACATCCGGGTATGTTCGCTCTCACATAGTTTGTTTATATAAGCATGTTGCCTGAGTTTTATGAGTGTTTCCTTTTGTAGATTTCTCTTGCTCTGTTGGGGTTCCAACCCAAAGCCATAGGGTACTCATTCCCATAACAAAATTGGCGAATCCACTAGGGATAACAATCTTGTTATTCCTAGTTTGGGTTGTTCAGTGTCATTCAAGGCTCAGTTTTTGGTTTGCTTTCTATTATAGAATTATTTGGTCCAGTAGAGTTTCAGGCATTAAGCCTGATCTTTTTGATCTGGCTATGTTTTTTATTTTTCTTGCAAAGCTTTGTATACGCACTTTACTTTGTTTATAGTAGCGGACACACGCTTGTTTCTATGAAATGAACCCACGTATACATAAATTTCCTTTATCAGAAGCGCGTGTACACACCTTTGTGCTTAAACACAGTCGTGTATACCATTTTTGCATTGTTTTTTCAAATCTCTCTGCCCAGAAAGGTTTGTTGCTTGCTCTGTTTAGTCTCTGAGTGGTCAATTTTTGTCTGAAGAATTTCATTATTCTATGAGCTTACTATTTTGAAAACTCTTCTGCTTTGAAAAGATTTTGCCTAGGTTTGCTTTTGACTGAGTTTGTGATTGGTGTTTTCACACACAAGATTTCGTACAAAGGTTCTTGGTTGTTTTGGTCCTCCAGAATAGCAAATTGTTTTCAATCTTGGTGTCAAGTTCGGTTGTTGGTCTACTTGCTTTGCTTTCCGTCGTTTTGTGGCCTAATTTCCTTTCTTGATTTTTGGAAGTTTTTTGTTTTGACTAATTTGAAAGTGTTTCTTTCCTGATTTCTTGATCAGTTTGTCAAGATATTTGCTGTTGTTTGGGTCATTTAGTACAAGTAGAGGCCTTTATGTTCATGTTTACATTTATTGTCAAATTTGTAACTTGCAAAGACTCCCTGTGCTCCTTTTTCGGTCTTTGAGTTCCAGTGGCATTTTGAGTGCTTTCAAAAGGTTGTTTTGATTTTTTCTTGAAAAAGAAAAGATCTTAAAAAACATTGTTTTTGTTTTCTTATGTTTGATTTTGGTTTCTTTTGATTTGTGAAAGTGAATTGTGATCTTTTGATATTTGCCTTTCTTGTTTGGAGAGAATTTTGTATTCAAAATTTGTATTCTTTTCAACACTTAAGTTGGCTTATTAATAGTTATAAACAATTGCTTTTGTTATTTTTACAGTAATTTAGGATCTTGCATCTTCATCACAACTTGCATTAGGGTAGTTTTCCATTTTTAAAGCACCAATATTCTTTTTAGTTCTTGTATGTGTGGAGTGTGTCTTAAGAAAAGAAAAGAAAAAGTTTTTTTCTTTATAGAAGTTTCATAGAACCCATGTAGAAATCTCTTTTCATCGAAGATAAATGATTGCATTTCATGTAGTTAGTTTTTCATTGATTTCTTATGCGTCATACAAACACCATTGGTTTCATTTCCATCTAAACCCTTGACTTAAAAGAACAACTATTAAAATCAAGCGCTTAACTAAAATAAACTAGAAGTTTTGTATTTTCATCAGAATACACCAACAAGTTTAGGTTTATTAGGGCCTTGGATTAGGTGAGAGGAGATTTAACTCTCCAAGGCTGCTCTAAATTACAAAACGTAGAAGTTTGATTAAAGAGAGAAATCCAATAGCATTAGGGAGACCAGGAAAGCTCCGTGACTGGGAGTTAAGCATGAGGGTTTGTTAAGATAAGGACGAGAGATACCCCCTCTTACTTGTCAGATCCTACCTCACGACTATTCCACCCGACTTCTGATACGAGTTGGTGACCATAATTTCCTATCCTAGGAATCGCACAGGTGGTTGCAGAGGGGAATCCCGTGGCACTTGAGGTTGACGTTGTATCACGTTCAACAGTACTTCTGGAGGGAACCCTTGCGAAGCTTGGGGGCTTTCACTGGCAAAGGCTATTGTCTGGAGGTCAAAGTAACTACCTCTGATACCTTCGCTAGTAAGCCTGGGGCGTAATTACCCCAGTCTATTTTCAAAAGGCCCTTATTATTAACTTTCTTGTATTTTGGTGTCCGATCCTAATCACCTGGAGCGTAAATACTTGGAATTTGTTTGATTGCTGATATCTTTAGGGACATTTTAGTGAGTGTTCTGTGCTCCTAGTCGGCCTAGATTTATAATTTTCTTGAGTATTTAAGTAGATTTTTGTAAATAATTCAAAGTGGCTGACTGACCATCTCGACGGTCTCGGAGACTTCGTGGGCTTTCACCTACGAGTCTGGAGCCTTCTCCTAGAAGGTGTAGGAGTGATTCTGCCAGTGGTTTCCAACCAGTGGCAGCAGGTGCATCAGAGATTGATCCTTCGCTTGGGGGAATGATTTCGCAAGATAGACCTGGTACCGGTACAGAGTTAGAGAGGAACACACCAGTTCTTTCTCGAGTACTCTTTCAGTCGGAAGATAGTATTGAAGTAGAAGAGCTTTCAGAGTCGGTTGTGGCTCCGAATTCTGCTCTCCCTCCTAATCATCCAGATGTTTTGTTATACGTTGGAACTCTGACTCATAGGCCTTTGAGCCCAAGTCCACATACATCTATCCCTTTGATGACCACTACTGGAAGCATGGCATCTACGACCAATGTTGTGAGTATGCAGACTCCCATATCTGTACAAGGAGGAGGAACTATTTCCATCCCTTCTAACATTCCCAGTACTACTATACTTGGGTCTACTTCCATTCCATTGACGAGTGGAAGTTCTCAAGCTGCTGCATCCAGTTTTGGATTCTTCCCTTTTGTAATGCCATCTCAAGGTATTCCTTTAGTTCCTTTAAATATACCATCAACTGCCTCTACATCCATGATGAGTGGATCGGCTTCTTTTCATGGTTTCCCTTTTGGAAGTGGTCATATACCACATTCCAATCCGACAATAGGGTCAATGCCTTTTCCTTTTACAAGTCAAGGCAGTAACCCCTTCCAGAGTTGGACAAACCCTGCGGTTAGTGGTATAGGATCTTGGAATCAGTTTTTCAGCCAACAAGGGAATATGCCATATTTGTTGGTTAACTCATTTCAAAGTTTTTCATGCTTTGCTAATGCATGGAACCCTTACTAGGGGTTGTCAGCTCCTTTCAATGCTTCGTTAGGGGGTAACTTCACGGGTTATGGAGGATTTTCGGCAGGAGTTGGTCAAACTCTAAATTTTGCTGGACCACAAGGCTCACCTTTTGGTTCAGTAGGCTCTACCAGTTACTTTGAGCAACTTGGTGCCTTTCAAAATCCAGGTCATTCTTTTCAGACTTTCGGGAACCCCACCCATTCTGGGTGGAATTCCCAAGGTCCTCCACGACTTCCGTTTCTGGCCATGCTTAATCTACCAGAATTAACTAAATTGACGAATGATAGAATTAGGTACAATCCAGCTTGGCCTCCGGTCCCAACCAAACTTCAATCGGATATTCCAAAGTTCGAAGGGAAGAGTGGTGAAGACCAGGGAGACCATGTGACCACATTTCACTTATGGTGCTCATCCGACTCCCTGACAGATGATTCGATCAGGTTGAGGTTATTTCAGCGCACCCTAACTGGGAATGCGGCCAAATGGTATATAGAGTTGCCAGGGGGAACCTATACTTATTTCGCCAATTTGGCTAATATTTTCATGAACCATTTTCAGTTGCATGTCTGCTATGAAGCCAGAACTAAGCTTCTGGCCAATTTTCATCTAGACACGACAACTCATATTTCGGATCATATCCAGGAATGGAGACGGAGAAAAAGGCTTATCAAAGCTAAAATTCCACCAAAGATCCATCTCGAATGGTTTCTAAAATCGTTGCAACCCGAGATCTCCAAGGATGTTTCTCTTTCCGGTGTTTATTCGAAAGAGCAGGCTATTTTTCGAGCCCAGCAGTTAGAATTGATATATTCTCAGTCTGGGACTCTTCAGAAAATCCTACCTGACACTCCTAGATCTAAGGTTGATTTAGCCAAACCGAAGCGAATCCCTCACGCCGATGGTATAGTTGGATCAATTGACGCAAATATGGTGAACCTTTTGAACCAATTGCAGCAGTTGTCTCTACAAACTACTTCTTCTGACCAAGCAGCGCCATCTACACCTTCGTCTTCCCAATCTACTTCCATAAACACCGTCCAGGCCTCTAACCCCAAAGGAAATCAATAATCTGATGGGAAGAAGAAGGGACGAGGTAAAAAGAAGAACCAGGAAGGGAAGGGAAATGCAAACAAGCCCGATAACAGTGTCGGTGAGGGTAGAAAAGAGTCCAAGAAAAAGGTTAAATTTCCATGCAAGTTATGCAATGGAGATCATTTGACTCACCTCTACCCGAAGATTCAAGATGCTCAATGCTTGTCAGTGCAGCAAGGGTCCTCTAGCTCCCAAGCTGTCCTGACTAACCCTTTTCCCCAAGGGCAGAAATTACTTGCCGGCATGAACTCGAACCCTGGTACCTCCGCAGGGGGCAACCAAGAAGGGGAAAATTCCTCAAATGTTTATACGATGAGTTCTCATGTCGATGTTGCTACACGAGCATGCGATTATGGTGAAACAGAAACATCTAAGGCAAAATTTGTTCCTGACACCACAAACCCACTTCATATTGAGCGACCCTCTGCTGAGTCTATACCTCAGAGACCGAAAGGTTCCACAAAGCACTCGACTATTTACCCTAATGCTAGGGCAGCCCAGAACTACTTGATTATAGAAGATCTGGCTCAAAGTCCTTATGCTATGTCTGCATTGGAGGTACTCCAGTCGTGTCCTGCTCAAAGAAGTGCTTTGCTTTCGGCAATTGGGGTGGTGGATCCAAAGAATTCTTTAGTGCTCACTTTTGATATGCTGAATGTCAAAAAGAGAGTTCCTCACCATATGGCTTTCCAGATAAAGTCTACTTACCGAAAAACCAATATTTTTTGAACAGTTATAGATGAGGGAGCTTCCACGTGCGTAATGTCTATGTCATGTTGGAAGGCCATTGGATCGCCTTCAGCTGTTCCTTCACCAACTCTCTTGACAGCATATGACCGACATTCTCATAGGCCACACGGAATTATCCCGGACTTTCCTATATGTGTAGGAAAGGTCGCTAATATTGAGGTAGAAATCGTTGATGCCAACCCGGATTACAACCTCCTCTTAGGAAGGAATTAGATTTATGAGATGGATGCCATAGTTTCATCTTTATTCCGCATCCTCTGTTTTCTTCATGAGGGGAGAATTGTTAAAATTGATCAGTTGGATTATTCTCCAGGTGACTCCCGTGCAACTTCGGATTCTACCATTCCATTGGTGGATAACCCCCGTTAACCTATTGAGAATTTAGGAGTTGGGATGTACTCTTCGTTGATGGGTATATTTGACCTTCCCCCTCCTATAGCTAGAATCAATGAAATTTCATCCTCCAAGGGCCTTTCATGAAAAGAGTTCTTTCGAACTCATTATTTTTTAGACCCATGGACCTTACCTTCATCTATGACCACATTAGATGGAGGGCAGGTTGGTGGAATGACATTTCCCATGTCTGCAGTAGAACTTAGCTATCAGCCTATTGTTAACTCTGCAGAAAACCATCCTACTCCTTTTTCAGAGGAGTTAGATGTTGATGTGGCTCCAGCTTGGACCCTTGACTCTACATCTGCTCTGGATTGCTTAGATACGGTTTTACCATCTGAAGAAGCAATTTTATAAGCAATGATGGGTGTAGATCGACAGTGGGAAGATTTACATCATCCTTCATATTTTCTTCCTCCATTGCATGAAGTCGAATCCAGGTTCTCCAATTTTCTTACTAGTGATGTTTGTACATTTTCAAACCGTTTGGCTCCAGCACACTCGTTTTCTGAAGGTAATATGTCAATTATCTCAAAAATTGTACATATAAACATCTCTAGGAATCCTAACATTATAGAAATGTCTTCATTGGAGCCTATTGTTCCCTTGAAGAGATTCAAATTTACACCGACCTCTTTAAAGAGTTTCGAGATGTGTTTGCTTGGTCTTATGATGAAATGCCTGGAATTGATCCATTTATAATCCAGCATGAGATCAAGACGTACGAAAACACTAAACCTATTAGTCAGAAGCTTCGACCAGTCAATCCTCGGAAAGCAGCAGCTATTAAAGCTAAAGTTGAAAAGCTGCTTAAGGCGGGTTTCATATACCCCATTCCTCTAACAGAGTGGGTTTCCAATATGGTCTCGATAGATAAAAAGCAAGGAACAACCCGAGTGTGCATCGACTTTAGGGATTTGAATAGAGCTTGTCCAAAAGACAATTACCCCACACCTTTTATTGATCAAATTGTTGATGAATGTGTGGGTAATCAAATTTTCTCGTTCATGGACAGATTCTCTAGTTACAATCAAATTACTATCCGTCTAGAGGACCAGCATAAGATAGCTTTTATTTGTCCCTGGGGCATGTTTGCATACAAAATGATGCTTTTTGGTCTTAAAAATGTTGGATCTACGTTTCAGTGGGCCATGTATTATGCTTTCCATGGCATCAAACTTATATCGAAGCATACTTGGATGACTTAGCTTCTCGTTCTCGAAAGAGAATAGATCATCCCAGCCACCTTCGGTTAGTTTTTGAGAGATGTCGTTTTTAAAAAATCCAATTGAATACGAATAAGTGTGTTTTTGCAGTCACATCCGGTCGGTTGTTAGGGTTCATCGTATCGACTAAAGGGATTTGAGTAGATCCTTTCAAGGTTGAGGCAATAATTCAGTTGCCTCCCTCGTCTTCCATTCGACAACTTCAAAGTCTCCAAGGAAAAGAAAATTTCTTGAGAAGATTTATAACAAATTACGCCAAGATAACCAAAGGATTTATGCATTTTCTTAAGAAAGGAGTTCCATTTTTATGGGATGACTTTGCACAACAATCTTTCGATGCCTTGAAGTAGGCATTAATCTCTACTACATTGTTGAGTCCACCAAATTATGGCAGAGAATTCCTTTTGTATCTCGTGATGACAAAATCAACCATAGGTATGGTTCTGGTTCAGGAGAATGATGCTCTCACTGAGCATGTGATCTATTACTTGAGTCAAGGCTTAGTAGGGCCTGAACTACGCTATTCTCCTATCGAGAAATTGGCCTTGGCAGCTGTCCATGTTGTCCAGTGGCTTCGTCATTATATTCTGCTATGTAAAATGTTCATCTTAGTGGTTGTCAATCCTTTTCAGTTTGTCCTCAGTAGGCGAGTGATTGGGGGAAAATACAATCGTTGGATTGTTATTTTGCAAGAATTTGATCTCGAGTTCTTGTCAGCCAAATCTAAGAAGTCATTGGTTTTTGCAGAATTAATTTCTGAGCTGCCTTGTGAAGAAGACATTGTTTATGAGGAAAATTTCCCCGATGAACATTTATTCCTCATTTCTTCACAAGATCCCTGGTATGGAGATATCATCATATATCTCCAGACTTCGAAGTTCCCACCTGCTTCCTCCAAGGATGAGCATCGAAAGTTACATCACCTTGCCAAAAACTATGTTATCATTGGTGATACATTATATTGCAGAGGGGTTAATTCAATCCTTAGGTGTTTCTTAACTTTGGAGGAAGTGGAGTCTGTACTCAATGATTGCGACAGTGGATCTTGTGGTGGTCATCTATCAGGGCTTGCAATAACCCAGAAAATTTTGCGTGTCGGCTACTTTTGGCCTTCAATTTTCAAAGATTGTATTGAAGCGATCAAATTTTGCCACCCTTGTCAAATCTATACTCAAAAAATGTGCGCGCATCTAGCTCCACTTTTTCCTGTTATCACTGTTGACCCATTTACGAAGTGGGGCATTGACTTTCCTACTTGTAATCCACCTTTGGAAGCAAGTCACAAGTACATCATTGTGGCCATAGACTACTTTACGAAGTGGGTTGAGGCCATGCCTACTTACAAAAACGATAGTGAAACAACAGCCTTGTTTCTCTTCAATCAGGTTATTTCGCATTTTGGTATCCCGAGAGAGATTGTCACTGGCCATGGCAGTCACCTCCGGAATCAAATGATGACCAAATTAGCTATCAAGTTGGGCTTTCGACAGGAGAATTTGTCTCCATATTATCCTCAGGCCAATGGGCAAGTTGAAGCAGTGAATAAGTCCCTCAAGACTATCTTGCAAAGGACAATTGACAAAAATTGCTCCAATTGGCACATCATGTTGTACCTGGCTCTCTGGGCATACCGAACCTCACTGAAGACTGCCACCGGTTTTACACATTTTCAATTAGTTTACGGGCTGGAATCTATTTTTCCTATCAAATGTGAAATTCCATCCCTTAAGCTAGCTATAGAACTTCTTCCAAAGATGTCTAGTCTCGAAGAACGCCTTGTCCATTTGGAACATCTTGATGAGTAGTGTCGAGATGCTACCATAATAAATGAGGCCAATAAGAAAAGGATTAAAACTCAGTATGATAGAGCTGTCCATCCTCGGGTCTGTTCTGAAGGTGACTTTGTCTTAGTCTATGACCAAGATAAAGACGCCTTGGGGGCAGGAAAATTCAAGTCTATGTGGTACGGTCCCTTTATAGTAAAACAAGTTTTGGGAGAAGGGGCTTATGAATTAGTTGATTTTGAAGGGAACAAGTTGGCAGAGCCCCGAAATGGGCTCTACCTTAAGAAGTATTTTTCTTATGTTCCGGCCAAGAAATTGCTTATTTGTATATATTGTATTTTTGTACATATTTGTCGGGCATTTTGTGATATCGACATTTTTTTGATCTGCTTTGGCAGGTGTTGATGGATGACATGATATATTTCAGATTCGCTAATGGTGCTAGTCAGCACACTCAAAATCTTGCTTCCGCGGCTTGGGTGATTTATTATCTATCTGGGTAGTTGATGGTGTCAAGGGGAGTATATATTGGTCCTTCTTCAAATAACATTGCCGAATATACTGTCGTTTACAATCCGAAGCAATTTCTTATGGGATTGATTTGTTGGTAGTTTATCTTGATTCACAGCTGGTAGTGTCACAATTAAATAACATTTATCGGGTTCATGATCCTTATTTATATCGCCAATTTTTTAGAGTAATGATGTTCCAACGATCATTTCTTTATATTACATATGTTCACATTCCACGATCAGACAATTCATTAGCAGACTCTATTGCTAATCAAGCATTAGATTGGCATATTAATCATTCATCAAATTAAACAAACATAGAGAATTTGGATCTATATATATATATATATATATATATCATAAAGTTACCTTGTATAGATAAAGTGTTCAAAAAAATAATATACAAAATTGGGACTAAATGCCCTCAAAATTTGGGTCCATGCCCATAATCATGTCCAGTCTGTCTATCGACCCGGCTCAGGATGAGCGGCTAAGAAGTTAACTACTGCATTGGCCACACGCTGAAGTATGCAAACCCAGTCCTGTGGTACCCCTACCATGCGGTGCTGCATCTCCTCGGGTACGTCTTTGATCCAGGTGGCTCTAGAGAGACACACAGGACAAAGATGGCTCAAAAATCAAAGTGCTCAGAATGACTTCAACCCAGGACCAGATCGTAGATCTCATCGTCTTGATCACACAGGTGTGAACAGTTCGTAAAACCGAGCTCATATGCGAAAGATAGAGCTCTTCAAAGTTTGATATGACAAGGGAAAAGAGGGGCCCACAGTGTGCCACATGACATCCCAATAAGCACGTGGGACCCACATGGAGGCCCATCAAGCATTGACACTTGGTGTTCTTTCATTGGTCTTCTAAACTTGCATAGGAGACAAAAATCATTTTTAAAATATGGAAATGGTTAGTAAATAACCATGTAACAAAATTCATTTTAATATATAGTTATTAATAACTATATAAAAACAAATCGCATATATGTTTAGGATCGGCGGCCATAACCCCCGCCGAACCTTCCAAACTATATATATGCCGCACATATCATATATCCCATGTATATCGGGGTGGGCGGGCCACCGGCGGTGGACCCGGCCCACACCCTATCGGCCCAACCATATATATATATATATATATATATATATATATATATATATATATATATTATGTGCCGAGAGCGAGTGCCGATTGCCATAATATATCGTCGATATATATATCGACGCAACCACCATATGTGTCGCCCTATCTGATTGCCGATTTAATCGGCGTCGATCAGGCCAATCACTGATATATATATCGGTGATACCCCTTGAATCGTGCTGATATATATGCCGACGACCACGCCGATTGCCGGATCACCAATTTTTATGCGCCATATATATATCATCAGCCCTATCAAAACGTTGATCGTCGATAATTAATGCACCAATAATGCGGGAGGATTAGGGGTGGGCCACCCAATGCGGACCCAACCCCCATTAATGTATCATTTCGGTTTTCAAAAGGAACTATGTGTATTATTTCGGGAGGGGTGGGATTTGATCCCCCGACCTCTCCTCAACAACTCCTATTATTTGCCATTACGCCAAACTGCTTACCTTGGTAAATCCGCCCAGGGTTTTTTTTTATAAAATTAGAGTTTTCACCTCTGCATAGAGTTCGAGAAAGAGAGAGATTGCAAGCACAAATTTTGAGGCAGAAGGCAGGCATGGATTTCGAGACAAGTAATTAATATTTTAATGTAGGAACCATGAATTTTGCAGGAGGGCAAAATTTTCACTTTGTCAGAAATTGACAATTTTTATATGGATTCTACACCTCTCATCGCCACGAGCACAACGGTGCTATCTGTTTCTTCATCAGAGTTGTGAATTTTTCGATCATTTCCAGAATGCACGTGGAACCATGATTTCATAAAAAACAGGGAGCGGAACCATGAGCCATGAAATTTTCCGGAGGTAAAATTTTGACATTTTAGAATATAGTCAAGTTTATACTTGTTTTTCATGGTTTTTCTGCAGGGATCGCAATGGCGAGATCAGATTCACCATCTGATTTGCATATTTTCAGTCCATCCATGGAGCATAATCTTCGAGGAATCCCAAGGGAATCTAAAAGATTCCTTAAGCCCAAAATTCTCAACTTCTCAAAATTCGGATTTTGGACAGTCGATTCAGCACTACTCGACACCACAAATATGATGGTGTCTTCAAAATTCTTATTATCTCATTTCTTATTCTAGTCACTTTTCTAAGTGCCAGTGCAGATGTCCACATTCATGTGCAAGCAATCATCTTCATACGATCGATGGTCCGAGTAGCTTCAGTAGTGTGACATCCACTTCTTCGATGGCCCTTGGTTGTGAGGTATATGATGTGTTCATGTACTTCTTATTTCTGCATTATGTTGTACAGATCCTTGATTGATGTTGTTGTAGGATCTTGTTTATTACATGTTGTTATGATTCCTTGCTTGATTTGATACATAATCTTTTATGTGATGTACTTGTTGTCATAAATCATCATGTTATGCTTTGATATCCCTTGTTATATGTTGTTGGGATACTCTTGTTGTCATCATGCATGTTTGTTTTGACATTCCTTTTGTGCCATGTTGGCAGGATGCTCATCATGCATGTTTTTGTGTCATACTGATAGGAGTCTTTTGACTGAGAGTTCTGGTTTTGGAACATCTCTTAGAGCCACTCCTACATGAGGGCATTTTTCCTTGTATGATCGCGACATCATCTCTTGTGTACATCACCATTATTGACAGCACTTAATGCAGCGGCCTACACCATCTTGACATTGGGGCCCAAAGACATAGTCCCTCCTGGACGAACTCCATTATCAACAGCTTATGTTTTCATGTGCTTATGATTATTATGTTCCTCTTCTTTTCCACGTGCAGATGTATTCATTAATGTTCTTTTAAAATGAAATTTAACACATCATGAAAGTAAAAGGTCTTGGAAGGGTCTTTCTTCACACCCGGACCTGGGATTAGTCTTCTATGGCTATCATGGGTACCTAGTGAGTAAGCCTCACCAAGTTTCTCTGCACTGCATATAAGACTCTCTCTGTTTCCGCTACTGCCTCTTCGGCACCTCTTCCCTGACGCCTTTGCCTCAAAAACCCATCTGGTCTCACTAGACCCACATCTGGAGAATGGTCATTTTTGTCAATATTTCGTCTCATAAAAAATATTTCTAAGTTCATTTCATATTTAAAAAAGCAAAAATATCTTAAAAATTTACCAAATCTTAAAAAATTGTTACCTATGTCTCCCCATGCTGCGTTGGTGGTAGCACCAAGTCTGGATCTCCTCGGAAATCCATACCATCATATGGGTAGTCGTCGACTACAATGATCTGTTGGTCCCACCAGGCGAAAAACTCATCATCGAAAGTCATCCTAGGCACGTCCCCGCCTCCAAGGCATTTCATCAAGTCGACCAATCTACCCATCCGAGGATCTCGAGAGTTTCCGATAGAGACAGATACTTTGGGATGCATCTCGGGTACCTTCTCGAAGAATAAGGAGCATAAGATATTCCCATATCCAAAGTTCTTTGTCTGACCCTTCTAAATAGAGGTCAGTTGGCTCTTCATGTTGGTCAGAAGAGGCATGCACCAGTCGAAAACCGTGGTAAGGTACTCCACTGCCAGGCTCATGGACACTCGTGAAGCCTGATGTAGTGAAGTTGATCCATTTATCCTCGTAATGGTAAACAATAGAATTCTCGAAGTCAAACTTTCCACGTGTTTTATTGGAATCTGACTTCCAATCTTTTCTAGGTGTCCAGGACAGTATATGTGCACATAGTCTTCTATTGAAAGATTACACCTTGTCCTGTCGATCGAATGCACAACCTCCCCTCCTTGGGAGAGACCTGTAATAAAGTAAATATCCTCAACCTCTATCCGTAAAGGCATCTAATCCATCATGAAGGCATCATCCTCGACACTCCAGTAGTGGATCAGCAGTTCGAGCAGGCGTGTGTTGGCTTTCATGTTGGGCATTTTGAAAAATTTCAATAAGCCACACCCTCTCAATGCGTCTAGTGCATGTTGGTCATTCATTACCTCATTGTCAATTGTGGTATGCTCTCTCTCTCTCTCCATGTGATGGTCATCCTGAAAAAATTTGAGTTTCAACCGTTAGATTTTGTGTTTAAACTTCAACTCGCGTACATGCAGGTTCCCTTTACACATAGTTGCGTGTAGGGTCGTTGTATATGCAGGTTGATCACATCCAACCCGTGTGTAAGCAAATTTGGATGTTTTGGCATGAATTCCCATGATCAAATTTTAATGAAAATTTCTAAAAACTATCACAAAACATTGCAAGCATGAATTGAGGGTTACCTGATAACTTTGGTGCGATTTGAACGGTCCAATTCTCCAGAGGCAAGTTTGCTCCTTTTTGATCCACAGCTTTTTGCTCTCAACAGAAATAAAAAAATGGTGAGTCCAAAAGTCATTTTATAGCTTTGAAATTGCAAAATATTTTTTCAAAACTTGATTTTTCATCTCATGAATTTTTTGACTTGTGGGCTTGCTTTGTTGAGAATGGGTTATTTTTAGGATATTTTGGAGACTTCTTCAAGATCTTATTTCGGTCCCATGATCACTGTCCCGTCATGGCAGGTATCATGCACTCACTGGCGTATAGGTTATGGAAAACCATTTTTTCCACTGCATCTTGCATACTAGCCTTCGTTCAGCGATACATTAGCCATAGGGTCGACCCCATCGTGTCTTGGTTAGCAAACCATGTTCACTCGTTGATTTTTAAATCATGATGTGATGGTAGAGCCATCCTTTACATGGGCATCGTAGTTAGAACCTTGCTAACATTGGTTTCCCATGTTGTTATATTCAGTAGGCTTGGGAGTCCTCTTTAGTCTTGCCATGACTTGTGCATTGAAGACACATTCTCTTTGCTTCTACGCTTATTTCTGGCCTTATACCCTAGAGGCTCCTTTGTGTTGAGTTGTATTGCTGCATTGCATTTTGACTATTTGCACCTTTTGGCCTTGAGCCGGCTTCACTTGGACTCGTGTTTAAGCCACTTATTTGACCATGTCTTCTGCAAAATCAACCATGCAATCACTTAGCTTCTGCAACTTGACACATCCTTTGACCTGTGGAAGGAACATCCCTTTGAGTGTCCTTGACCAGTTTTGCCTCCTTGCATTGAGCATAGGATTGTTCCCATCCTAGGAACTAGATCATCTGTTTCTCTGACACTCGTTCTTTCCATTGTACTATAGCATTCTTTTATTCTTTTTCTAGCTTAAAGAAAAAGACAAAAAAATTATATATTCCAAAAAGAGCGGGAACGGGACAACATTTCCATATATTGTTGGTAGCTAGAGTCAGTCGTGTCGCCCTTGAACAAAGCACTTAAAAAAAAGTCTCTCCTCCATTTTGGGCAGGATTTAGTTTGACTTAGGTAAACCTTAACCTTGTTATTGATTTGATTCTCCTCAGATTGGTTATCTCTTCCAATCATATGGAGAGTTCACTCGTGCCTCCTGCATGACGAACTTATACAAAGTTATCATATGCTGCCATATAGTCATCATTGAGTTGTGTTTTTGTTCAAGGGAAGTAATCTTGAGTTGGCCTCTCTGTAGTGTCTCTTGACCTATTTTTTAGTTGGCCATCCCTGGTTGTCAATGTTATGTTTGTCATCACATCAGTTATATTGGTCCTTTGATCGTGCCGGTTTGAGAGGGTCCCCATTGACTTCTTGCTGGCAGGTCTTGTCCTTATCGACAATGACATATTGCTCTGAGGGCAGGCCTAGAGCCGCACCCTGGCTCTATTTTCATTAATGATAGGTCACCTTGTGCTCAGAATCGATCAGTATCATGGGTCTTTCACTGAGTGGTTTCCCTTGTGTTCAACATTAGTTTTCATTATCACACATTGGGATTCATGCAGTGCCTTGGTTTCCATTTGACCCTATTGGTGGATTCCTCGCCTCTATGTCAGCTTTCATTATTGGTTGGTTCAGAGGGTTTATATCGTGCACTATCTACATCTTGTGTACGCCAAAAACGTGCTTCATTTGGGTTACTATATCTTTTTCGTCTGATTCCTTCCACGTTATTGGCCTATGGGTTACACTCGCGCTAGATTGATGAAGGATGCTTTAATGACTTCCTTCTAGTATATCTTTTCCTATCGACTACAACTCATTGCTCTGGGACAAAGATATAGAGTCCATTTGGCAGTACCTTGGGGTTTGCAATCATCAGTGGCAGATTCCTTTGCTATTGACAATAGGAAACCATCATTATCCCCTGATTGATAGATTATTCCAGTTGTTGGACTCCAGCTCATTCATTCGCACTTGTTAGATTGTATTGGATACCTTGACTCTCATTATCATTATCGATGCATAGTCTCGCGTTTGTTAATGGTATAAATCAATGATTGGTAATCAAATGATTTCTCACGTGGTCAACCTCAGATCATTTATTCCCATTGTGTAGAAATGTACCACGGTGGTCGGTGAAGAGCTCGGTTTGCATCAACATGTTTTGGTTCACTTGTCAGTTTCTCTTGTTACTGCTAGTTGACGCCATCCACCGTATATGTTTCAGTTCTTCACAGCAACATCTTATATGCTGGCATTTGAGTTGCGATGTAATGTCATTTTATTCCATCATGTTAATTTTGTACTATTGGGATCATTTTTTGATATCAGTGATTAGCTTCATCTTCCAGCTTCATTGATCATCTTCTTATATGTGATATTCAGACATGTACTTTTTCGATCACGATCAGATGATCCATTATGTACTTTTAGTTATTTATACTTGTATACATATTGGATCCGCTTATACTTGATGTGCGAACATGCTTTACTTTCTCTGAGCATGGGTATGCTCACCTTAGACAATAGTTTCTTTCTGATCTCTTTTGATGGCTTGGCAGGTTGAATTCTAGTGAAGTCCTTTTCAGTCTCGACAGGTTTCTTTCTGTATTCTTAATACATTTTGGCCATAATGTACCCCTTCTGACCTCATATATCAGGGGGCATCTGTTATAGCACCATTTACCACCCTTGGTATTTGTGATGCTTCATTTATAGCCTAGGGCAACCCCTCCTTCTAGACTTGGTCCAAATATTTTAAAAACAGTGTTTTATTCCTTGTACGCTACGTTTCCCTGAGATAAAAGCATGTACATGCGGGTTAGTCAATACCCAACCCACGTATATGTGTTAAAACACTTACAAAAAATAAGTTTCCTTAATTTTGGGCGAAGTTCACGGGTTTTATCTGTTGATTACCTCCTAGTGCCCGTGGCCCAACTATTTCCTAACTGTTTCCCAACTAAAAAACTAATTGGGAGAAGTATAAATAGACTTCTATGGGAAGGCCTTAAGGAGGATAAGAGATAAATTTATTATACTGAGATTATTCCCTGACTGAGTCTGAAGTATCCCTGTGCTTCATGCACTTCCCCAAGTTTAAGGAAACCCTTGTTTCCTTGATTGTTGATATTCTCCCACTTGCTTGAGATATCATGTTATTGGTTATGGAAGGAGATTGTTGAAGACTGGGACTGGACGGATCTAGAAGATGGTTCC